>OX596237.1:5000-47500 GCA_951394345.1 Salicornia ramosissima | reverse complement strand
TCTTTTACACTTAAAGAATACATGAACTAATTCAAGAATTTCAAGATTCATCAAAGAACTCACCAAGATCATAAATAACTCATCAAGAACTCATAACACACGCATACTACACGAAATTCCCATTAACACAATCATCAAAACATGCATCAAAACTCCATGGAAATTGAACATAAACATGAGCAAACATAAGATTACCATAAGAAATCATAACATGCATGAAAACTCATCAAAAACATCAAAAAATAATCACCCAAATCAGCCTAGAAATCACGCATGAACATAGCTAATATTCATCAACAATCTAGCCTAATTTGATCATCTAATCTACCCTATAATCATAGTATTCAATATTAAGATAGAAACGTATGTTACCTTAATAAACTCGAGCGCAAAAACAATAGAAAACTTGCTGCCCGGAAATCATGTTTCACGGCCCAACAATACGCACAACACGGTGCACCACCACGACCTTGCACACGAGCACCTTTGCACGGCTTCCACCCACACGTCTGCCTCACACGGTTGGCCACCAACATGAGCACCATCGTGCACGTCCACCCTACGAGCCACATGAACACCCACGCACAACCCACACGAACCAAGCCTAAAAACCAAACCCGAACTAGTGATTTTGAATGAAACTATTGGGGTTTAAATTGTGTTTTGATTACTAAAGATCAATGGAGGATTAATATTTAAGTTTGGGTTGAAAAGAATTGGATGAACATAGGTTGGTGGAGGTGCCAAAAATGGCGTGGAACAAGGAGGACAATGGAGAGTGTTTTGTGTTTAATTTGTGACAATGGATGATTAAGAATGACAAATGAACCTTAAGCCTTACTACCACTTCTATTTATAAAAGTTGGTTAAGGTGTGAACATGAGGCAAGTGGCAAAATCATGCCACATCACAAGGGGGGCTGGTTTTAGGCAAGCCTAAATTGGCTTTGATGATCACTTGGGCTAATTTCACTCATGCATGACTAATCATGCCTAAATTGCATTTGGCCCAAAATTAATTAACTAATTAGAAAAATTAAAATTAAAATTAAAATTTTAATTAATTAAATTAAAATAAAATAAATAATAAAACAATCAATCATAAAATAAAATAATCATAATTATTCAAATAAAAATAAAAATAAATAGTCCAAATAAATTTGGACCATACATAAAAAAAATAACATAAATACAATAAATAATCATAGCAGAAAATACCGAAAAAATGGGGCGTTACACCATCGCAATGCTTTGTTTTAATTAAACAGTCGGATTCCCTTTGTCCGTACCAGTTCTGAGTTTACTGTTCGAGCAAACACAACCATGGTCAACCATGGCAGTACACAGAACAGCTCGGACTCCATAATGTTAAACTTCAACACCTGGCAAAGAAAGAACATGAAAGTCTTTGAACATCTATGCTGACAAATTAACAAGAAAGAGGCATAAAATCAACATTTTAAAGTCCTTAATCCTAAAAGCGGTCACATGTTGGACAAACCAGTAAGGTGCATAACAAATTTCACATGAAATTGAAGTACAGATCATCTTAAAACAAGGATAGTAAGTTTTCAAATAAAAGGCATTATACATTTATACTAAGCATAATTTAAGAGAAGCTAGCCTGAGGTGAACCCTTGACGTAAGCATAAATGTTTATGTGTGCAACATAGACATATAAATATCAATCAATCAATCAAAGCCTTAATCCCATGTGGGGAGAGCCTTAGACCATGTTTGGATAACAAATTGGAAGTGAAAGAGAGGGGAGGGAAATAGGAGGAAGGGGTAGGAAGGGAAAGCGGAGGAAATGATAAGCTCCATTTTCCCTCCAAATCTCTCCAATTTTGAAGGGATTGTCTCCCCTTCCCTCCTCCAACATGTTATCCAAACAAGGGAGCTTGTCTCCCTCCCTTTCCCTTCCCTTCCCTTCTTTTCCTTCCATTTCATGTTATCCAAACATAGTGCTAAATTGCTAATCCCATATGGGGTGAGCCATAGACATATAAATACTATTACGATAAAAAGAGACTTATTCCTTATAATACCTGATTATAATATGTTAGCATCCATTGTCAAAAGAATGAAGGTACCCCAATTGTGACAAAAGTGGGAGACTATAAGAGCCCAAACTGGAGCTTTTGATAAAATTAATTTCCAGGGAATGACAGTAACAAGTTCCTTGGATAAGCTTTTTTTTTTTTTCCTTTTTTTCCTTTTAAAAAAAAATAATCTCTGTGATAGAATGTTGTTTCTAACTGGAGCGACGCTAGTTCTGTGGTTTGTATGTTGTAGTTTTTCTCAATTAAAATGATGGAAGGAATGGTTGCAACTTCATATGCTCCTGGGGATAAATTCTATAGAAGGTGATGAAAGAAGGATTGACTTTTCTCATTGATATTTTACATAATATATAGTAGTACAACACTAAGCTAAAAATGGTTATACCATATTACTACAACTTGAAATAAGGAGAATAGAATAATTAGAGGAGTATTTACAGCTAATAGTGATAGTGTATGATTCCTAAAATCAAGGAGTAGTATTAGAAGGTTTCCAATCTTTCCATTGTTAATATTGGTTTGACTTTATATTGTTATTCCTTAACACGCCCCCTCAAAACGGTCGGATAGGTACAGAGACCGATTTTGTTGACTAGAGTATTGTAAGTTTGACGAGGAAGAGGCTTGGTTAGGGCATCGGCGAGCTGGTCATTTGTTGAAATGTATGCTACTCTTAGTTTCCCACATTGGACGTTTTCTCTAACAAAATGATAATCCAATGCTAAGTGCTTCATTTTTGAGTGGAACACAGGATTAGCGCTGACATAGGTTGCACCCGCATTATCACAGTAGATGACTGGTGCATATTAATTTTGTGACCAAGCTCTTGAAACAAGGTTTGTACCCATAATATTTCAGCACTTGCGTTTGCTACTGCTCGATACTCGGCCTCGGTAGATGATCGGGCTCTTGTGCGTTGCTTCCTAGAGGTCCAAGATATTGGATTTTTGCCCAGGGAGACAATATAGGCAGTTGTGGAGATATAATCATCTTTTTCACGGGCCCAATCAGCATCCGAGTATGCATGAAGAGTGAGAGGAGAGTTTTTGTGTATAACCAAACCTTTGTTCATTGTGTCGCTAAGATATCGAAGGAGTCGATGAAGAGCTTGCATGTGTTGGTCAGTTGGTCTTTGCATATACTGAGCTAGTTTGTTTACTGCAAATGCAACGTCTGGCCGTGTAAGATTGAGATATTGAAGACTACCAATGAGTTGTCGATATTCAGTGGGGTCCGACATTAGCTCACCATGAAGAGTCAAAGGTGGATGAGTTGCTAAAGGAGTTGCAACAGGCTTTGCATTATCCATATTTGCTTTACAAAGGATGTCACTAATGTACTTCTTTTGACTTAGGAAAAGTCCCTGTGGATGTGGCACAACTTCAACACCCAAGAAATAGGAGAGGTCCCCTAAATCTTTGAGTGAGAAACGTGTAGCTAGATTGTTGACAAAGTCTTCCAAAAAGTAATTTGCATTACTAGTTACAATTATGTCATCAACATATACTAGTAAGTAAATAATATTACCATTTTTGTAAAGTACGAAGAGTGATGAGTCGGAAATTGTATTTCGAAAACCCAATTTAATCAGATGTTGTCGCAATTCATGGTAGCATGCTCTTGGTGCTTGCTTCAATCCGTAGAGAGCCTTGTTTAGTTTGCACACATAGTTGGGATGGTTGGGATCACTATAACCGGGTGGTTGAATAGTGTAAACATTATCGGTGAGAGTTCCTTGAAGAAAAGCATTGTTTATGTCTAGTTGACGTAAGGGCCAACCTTGACATGTGGCACTACAAGAAAGTAGTCGTTTAGCGACCGAATTTTGCAACTGAAAAATAGCAAAATGCGGTCGCTAAAACGGTTTTACGACCGACGGAGACCAAAATTGTGTTAGTCGCAAAAACATGGTCGCAGATTCAGAATTGTGACTGAAATGTTGGTAGTCGCAATATTAGCGACTACTTTGCGAATATTTTGCGACCAAAAAATAGCGACTATTTTTTTGGTTTTTGAGACCGATTTGGTGGTTGCAGTTTAGCGACTATCTAATTATTTTAGAGACTGACATGGTAGTCGCAATTTTAGGGACTACATTTGCATTTTTGAGACCAATTTGGTGGTCGCAAATTTAGCAACTAATTTATCATTTTTGACACCGATTTGGTGGTTGCAAATTTAGCAACTAATTTTTCATTTTTGAGACTAATTTTGGTGGTTGCAAATTTAGCAACTAATTTTTCATTTTTGAGACCGAATTGGTGGTTGCAAATTTAGCAACTAATTTTTCATTTTCGAGACCGAATTGATGTTTGTGAGTGAAATAATAAAATAAAAAAAACCTGCAATACATTTATAGGAGAATAATACAATACATTTTCAATTCATTGCTCAATATCATAATTAAATACATTACTCCTTCACATTATATAATAATAAAACCTGCAATTGATTGATAAAAACGAGCATATAAATTAATGCTAATAAAATAGAGCTCATAAATCCCTGCTCATCGCATCCTAATGATACGAACCACAGTCAATACTACTGCATCTATACAAAACGAGCACTCGGACCATAACTAACTTAATTAGTTGTTTTTCTATTACAATTTGAGCTCTATGTGATATGAAACACATATATATAAATATCAATCCCTAACAATTAAGGGGCCCACAAGGCATATACAAAATAAGACCCAAATTTAATAGCCTAGGGATACAAAAACAACCCATAGAGTTATCATATCAAGGGATTTTTAACAAAAATCAAACCATATTAGTTTTTTAATTTTGTTAGCACAAAAAGTTATATACCTTTTAATTACTTGAGCGTTGAACCTTTCCAATTAGACGTTTCCACCACCACCCTTTGATGGATTACGAGGATTGAAATTTTTGGGCTTCAATATTAGTTGCATCACCTCATTCGTCACTTTCTTCACGTTATTAAAACTTGATACAAGCTCTTCTTTCTCCTTCTTCCATTCACCCTTCTCTTTCTCATACTCTTCTTGTCGTGATTGTGCAACTTTTAGGCTATTTTCTGCTACAATCTTGCTCTCCTCAGCTGTTTTTTTGCTTTCTTCCACCATTTTTTTGCATTCTTCAAGTTGAGAGGTTAGTTGTGAGATAATGGAAATGGCATGGGTTGATTGTTTGGTCTGTGATGAACTACCAACCTCGTAAAACATTGATGATGCATTCCCTAAACCTCAGACCTTTCCTTTTTTTTTGGCAACCAACAATTTCCAAAAAAACTTCATCGGGTGCTTTTATGACTCCTTTGTCATTATACTCAGCAAGTTTCTTCCTGTATGCAGCCTATAAATAACTAATAAAATTTAGCAAATATGTATCTGAACTTGCAATAGTATCCAAACAAAAAAAGAAAGCATTTACTTGCAATAATATCCAAACAAAAAAAGAAACCAACTAATTTACCACTATTCTTTCACCTTCAATGTCCCCTTGTTGAAGCATATTCTTAATCCAAAAATTTACTTCCAATATACTCATGACCCAAATATTATTTTATCCAATAATCCAAGTATTATTCCCAATGTAGCCATTGTATTCACATTTACATTCCAATATATGTTCATGCTAAAAACTTTTTTTTTTAAAAAAAAACCATCCTGAAAATGATTTACACAATAGTGGGCGTTGGAGTCCGGTCACCCAACAACCCACACGAAAACTGCGATCAGGCGACCACCACCGCAACCGAGGCAGCAGCAGTACTGCCCAGCCACTGCTCAGGCGCCAGCCAGCAGCTACCCTGCCCAGCCAGACGCCAGGCAGCAGGTGGGAGTGGCTGCTCTGCCCAGCCAGCAGCACTCCGACGCCCCCACAACAGCCTTCAACAGCCGACAGCCCTCCGAAACCACCGAACGCACTTAAATTTGCATTACAATCATGGCATATAGCTAAGCATAGGTGCACACCCATGTTTGACATCCAAATCATGCCATTATATTCACATTTACATTCCAATATATGTTCATGCTAAAAACTTTAAAAAAAAACCATCTTGAAAATGATTTACACAATAGTGGGCGTTGGAGTCCGGTCACCCAACAACCCACACGACAGCTGCGATCAGGCGACCACCACCGCAACCGAGGCAGCAGCAGTACTGCCCAGCCACTGCTCAGGCGCCAGCCAGCAGCTGGCAGCAGCTGCCCTGCCCAGCCAGCCCAGCCAGACGCCAGGCAGCAGGTGGGAGTGTAATGACCCAGATTTTATCGGTATTTTTGCCGGTGTTTATGTGTGTATTTATGTGTTTATTTGCTAGTTCAAAATTTATTTTGAACTATTTATTTTAATTTTATGTGAATAATTTCGATTTAATCGAAATGTTTTATTTCTTAGTTTTTATTATTTATTTTAGTTATTATTTTATTAATTGGCCCAATTGAGACTTCAAGATGAAGCTGCCAGTTTTAAAGACGAGGCTTCAAGCTGCCGGTTTGGTCTTCATAAACTGCCGGTCTTGAACCTTGCAAGCTGGCAGTTCTATACTGCCGGTCTTGGAGCTTGCAAGCTGGCAGTTCTTTACTGCCGGTCTTGGACCTTGCATGCTGCCAGTTCCATACCGCCGGTCTTGAACTTCACAAGCTGCCGGTTTTTGCATGATTAGTCATGTAAATTTAGTAATTTAGCCCAATGGAACACAAGGCCCATTTTGCTTCTCTTGGCCGGTTCTACAAAGGCATGGCAAGGCTTGCCACTTGCCTTGTGTTCACACCTTAACTAACTCTATTTATAGGGGAGTTAGTAAGGCTTAAGCTCATTTTTGCCATCATAAACTCTTGCCATCCAAATCAAACACAAAACCTCTCATACTCTCTTCCACACGCCATTTTTGGCATTGATCATCAACACTTTGTTCATCCATCTTTTGAACTCCAAACTTAAAGATTCAAACTCTATTGATCTTTAAGCCTTAAAACACAATCTAGACTTCAACAATTTCTTTCAAGATCTTTTGGTTGGGTTGTTTTCCGGATTGTCCTTGCTCGTGTGGGTGTTCGTGGTGGTGACCGTGTGTGCCTTGGTTGAGGCCGTGCAAGTAAGGTGTTCGTGCTGAATGCTCGTGTGAAACCGTGTGTGAAGCCGTGGTTCGTGGTCGAGTGAGGCCGTGTGTGCAGCAGCCGTGTGTTCGTGTGGGTTGTGTTCGTGGATTGCATTTGTGTGTTGATTTGTGTGTTGATCTTCAATAAGGTAACATGCTAACTCAACTTAATTGGTAGTACTATGTTTATAGCCTTAATTAAATGCATGTTTTATTGAATTGTTGATGATTGTTCATGATTTTTTTGAAGTTAATCTTTAATTCTGATTTTGAAGTATTAAATGATGATTTTAATGGTGGTTTTCATGTTTTAAGGTAATTTTTATGATATTTTGGAAATCATGGTGATTGGGTTTGATTTTGTTGAATTTTGATTAAATTTGTTAAGGATGTCGTGTGATATGAGGGTTCATACGTGTAGTTTGAGTTGTATGAGTTCTTGATTGAGTTCTTGAATCTTGAATCTTGAATGAGTTCTTGATTGAAGTTCTTTAATCTTGAATGTGTTCTTGATGAGTTCTTTGAGTCATAGATGAATTCTTTGAGGATTTTGATTGAGTTCTTTAGAGTTCTTGAAAGTTAAAGAAAGTGTTAGGAAGAGTCTTGAAAGTTAAAGATTTGGGATGAGTTGATTAAAGATTGAGTTAAGAATGATTATATGATGTTTGGTTAGTCTCAAGAGTATGGCTATAGGCAATTCTTGGGTTAACTTCGATGATTTAGTTGTTAAATTCAAGAGTATGGCTTATTCTTGTCTTTAATTTAACTATGATGAAAAGATAATGATGGTATGATGGTTAGCTTGATTTCTTTTCTAGACGCCCTTGACTTTGTGTATGGCTTATGCTTAGTTTTTGGGTTAAGACGTTGCCACTATTTCCGTCCGCGGTATCGGAATAGTTTTGGAGTCTCACTATGTTATTCCTAGTACGCTCAAAATGATTGGGGATTAGGGACACGATTTCCCAGATTGATTGGGTTCGTGGGATTTGGGTGTATGGCTTATGCCCGGTCCTGACATAGTAGAAGTTCGGTTGCGTAAGATGCTTCCGTACGAGCCTAGTCCGGTCTAGAACTAGAATGATTGCACTTGAGTTAGATTTGAGTATAGAGATGACGTATGGTTGATGGTGTCGAGTGATGAGTTGATTTTGGGATTACGAGTTTGAGGTTGTCTCGTGTCTTCGAGGATTGTATGTATGATGTTATTTGATTATTGCTATGTACTTGTGTATTCCCGTTAGGGTGAGTCAGTTATGTTACTCGCCACTGATGGTGGATATGTTGTGTTTTCCAGGTACATCTGACGATGATGCTCTTGCTTAGCTTTTGGGTTGGGCGAGCGGCGCTTTGTGTGTTTTGTTCCTATTGTTTATTTTCGTTTGTTTCATAGCATTAGACTTGTTAGACGTTGGTTCAGGATTTATGATATACATTTGTTGTATAAGACTCTAGCATGTGGTTAGAGTTACACTTGACTTTTATTTTCAGTTCATTTGATTTTTGGACTTAGTTTGTACAAGATTGTGGGTTATTGTACATTTATGGTTTAATAATATTTTGAGGTATTAGTATTATTTTCTAAGTGCTGAGTTTAGTTTTATAACTACTTGACTCGTCGGTTTCTTCCGCGCCGATTTAAGCGAGTCGGGTCGTTACAGGGAGTGGCTGCTCTGCCCAGCCAGCAGCACTCCGACGCCCCCACAGCAGCCTTCAACAGCCGAAAGCCCTCCGAAACCACCGAACGCACTTAAATTTGTATTACAATCATGGCATATAGCTAAGCATAGGTGCACACCCATGTTTGACATCCAAATCAAAACAAATAACACCCTTCAATTTCAATAATAGATCAACACTTATTATTTCCAATTCAAATTAACACTCGTTAATGAAAGACAAGACAATCACAAGTCAATGAGTTTTCTCGTACTAACCATTGTCTTCTTCGGCTTATCACCAAGTATCATTTTCTCTCCATCTGGCATTTCAAACCCATGAGTTTTCTCGTACACATCAGCCGCAATTGGTAGTACTCCATTCTTCTCAGCAACCTACCAAAACATATAATTAGGAAAGAAAATTAGTAATCACATTATGCATAGGAAAAAGATAGTCAATATGATATAAATGAATCGAAGCATCGACAAGCAACTCACTAATCGGTCAGCCACTTCAATAGTGGAAATACTTCCTTGGCGAAGGCCAGGGTCAAATGAAGCTTTAGATTGGTTCGAATAACGATTTTTCTTGGCCTTAGCAGAACGCTTGATAAAATCAGGGTGCTCCCTCTTACGATTGAGTTCCGCCCTAACAGTCTCGAGCATCCATTTTACTAGTTTATGGAGAGGTACTTTGGAAGCCTTGTTCACATGATCCTTAAGGCGTTCTTTGCACTTCTTTTCATAATCTCTCCTAACCATATCATCATATTCAGTTTTCCATGTAAACTGATTTTGAAAATAAAAGTTCAATAGTCAAACACTTCTATATAATTGAATCGTTAACTTTATTCGTTAACTTCTATTTAGTAATTAATTTACTATGATTTCTATATAAAACTAAAATAGTACACCTTAAAATGTTTGAACCATCGATCTCTTACATATTGTGGCACCTCTGACCAATTCATGTAGGGGGCATTGTAAAGTGCCCTAAAAGAGTCTGAAACAGCGGAAGCAACAACAGGTTTACTGAACCTGAAAAATGAAACAATAAGAGGTAACTTAATATCAAGAAGTATCTAATTATATGCGTACAAGTAACAAAAGAAAAGGAATTTGATCTGACCAGAAAACATTAGGAATCAACTCTTTCTTCCTTGCATTTGCAGGAACAACCATATCTTCATCCACAGCTTTTATGCCCTCATCTTCACCATTTACAGGTTCCATATCTTCTTCATTCACAACTGCCTCTTCTGCTGCTTGTCTCTCCGCTTCAAGCCTTGCTGCTGCCTGCTTCGTGGCTGATTGCTTTGCTGCTGCCTGCTTTGCGGCTGCCTTCCTTCCAAGTGCCACCTTTGCTGCTTCTTGCGGCGATACTTGTGCCGAAGTTGTATGCGTTGCTAGTGCATTTGTAGTTACCGCTGGTAAATCCTTTGTAGTCTGATCTTCATTAAGATGATGTGTGGGTAGTGGGCTCAAAACACCACTACGTCCACCACATTGTTCCCTTGATGCATTATTTCCACCACCACCTCTCATAAACCACTTCATTTCATGAATTGTAAACACTAAAAGTTAAAGATCATAAACAAAATAAATTATAATAGATAAAATAAGACAAAAGGAAAATCTCATAATAAATTATCGAGAATTCATTTGCAAAACACATAACAAAAAATAAATTCATTAAATTGAAATAAATAAACAACTTCCTAATAGATTTAACAAATTCATTATACGTCGTTAAAAATTAAAGGAAATGCATTACACAAGCCATTATTAAATTATATAAATATATCATCATCTTTGATGTTTTCGTCGTCATCGTCATCATCATCATCATCGTCATCATCATCATCATCATCATCATCAACATATTCCTCAGTCTCTTCTTCAGATTCTGAATCCTCCCATTCCGCTTCTTCATCCTCCTCATTAATATTGTTATCATCTTCTATCTCCTCTATATCAGTCATATCATCATCATACATCTCATCATCTTCTTCTATCAAGGACAAGGTAGGAGCTTGTACTACTGCTTCTTGGTATAAGGATTCATCATTTGGAGCATCAATATCAGATCTAGCTTTTGTCTTAAAGACAACCCACCATTGTCTTTTATCTTTCTTTAGGCTAGGATAAGATGTGAAATATACTTGATATACTTGGTGTGCAAGCACAAAAGGATCATATATGGGATATTTTTTGGTATGATTAACATCCACTAGTTTATAGTGTTCATGGACATTCACACCGCTTACCGAGTCCATCCATTTACATTGAAACACTAAGGTTTTATAAATGTTTTGAACACCCAAGTATACCAACTCGATAACCTCTTCTAAAATACCAAAATAATCTTTGCCCTCATGACTTTTGACACCAACTCCATAATTCATAGTCGCCTTGTGTTTTCCATACTCATATGTATGAAACCTAAATCCATTAACTATAAATTTCTTCCATGTCTTCACTTTTCTAGATGGACCCATGGCAAGCGCACGAACGATGTCATTGGTCTCATTAGACTTCAAAACCTATTGTAAAGTAATAATAATATTAGATAATAACTCAAACTATAAGGTTACGCAAAATTTTAGCTAGAGAAGGTTCAAATCTTACATAATCCTCCAACCATTTGGGAAATAGATTTGCAAAGTTGCTCCAAACATCTTCTTGGATAATACCATGATGTGTTTGCATAATAAACTCCTCAAACATCCTAATAACAAAAGGAGTTAAACTAATAACGTAGATAGATGCCTACAAACATAAACAAGTAATTGTCTTATATGAAATACTATAATACCTTTCGTATTCGCCTAACACATCTGAATTTGCAATCACATACATGTGCGCATACTGGTATTCTTTATCGTTTAAGAATCTTTCTTTCCCTTTGGTTGTGGCATGCCCATCATGTAAGTTGAATATAGGAGGTAAAGTAGGATCTAGATCACCATCATCACCAACTTCTACATTTCGGCCAAAATCTCTAGCTTTTGTGTCAACGTGTGATTGAAAATAATTTGTACAAAAGTAAGAAATCTCTTCTGCCAAGTAAGCATTACATATTGACCCTTCAACCCTTGCCTTATTACCAATTTTTCTTTTTAGATGATTAAGAAACCTATATAAGACGCCAAAAAAGCTATTAAAAATTTAATTGACAAGTCAATATATTTGTTGACAAAAAGCAAGAATAAGATATTAATTATTAAATATACCTTTCAAATGGATACATCCACCGATATTGAACAGGGCCACCAACTTTTGCCTCGTAAGGCAAGTGCAAGGGAAGATGTTCCATAGAGTTGAAGAAAGCTGGGGGAAAAATCCTTTCTAGTTTGCATAAAATTTCAGGAATATGTTTTTCAAGACGTTCCATCTCCTCAATTTCAATGGTGTAAGAGCATAAATCGCGAAAGAATTGGCTTATTTCAGTTACTGCATTCCACACATTTGTCGGAAGTAGCTCTCTAAGCGCAATCGATAATAGCCTCTCCATGAACACATGACAATCGTGGCTTTTCATCCCATAAAGCTTGCAAGAATTTAAATCCACACATCTTCTTAAGTTAGATGCATACCCGTCTGGAAACTTAAGCTCCTTTACCCATTCACACAAAACTTTACATTGTTGCTTATCAAGTGTGTAAGGAGCTTTAGGTATGTTCCATTTGTTATTATCAACTTTGATTGGCTCCAAAGCAGTACGCCTACAGTGCATCTCCATGTCTTTGCGAGCACTAAGTGTATCCGCTGATTTGTCTTTTACATTCATGATTGTGTGAATCATTTGATCAAAAAAATTCTTCTCAATGTGCATGACATCTAAATTATGTCGAATCAACAAATCTTTCTAATACGGAAGTTCCCAAAATATACTTTGTCCTTTCAAACCCGTGTTATCTTTCTTTTTCCCTTCAATGGAAATGATGAATCGGTTGCTTTAGGATAGTCTTTCACACGTTCCCAAAGTTTTTGCCCAGATGGTATCGATGGAGGTGGTCGAGTTTCAACCTTGTTCTTGCAAAAATCTTTACGATTTTTCCTAAAAACATGATTTTGGGCAAGAAATTGACGGTGACAATCAAACCATGACACCTTGCCCCCATGGTCAAGCCAAAACACTTTGCTCTTATCCAAACAGTATGGACAAGCTAATTTCCCTGAAGAAGCCCTACTGGATAGCATCCCGTATGCTGGAAAGTCACTTATAGTCCATAAAAGAGCTGCTTTAAGGTTGAAATTTTGCTTCTTAGACACGTCATATGTCAATGCACCCACTTCCCATAACGATTTCAACTCTTCAATCAATGGTTGCAAATACACATCTAAGTTTCCTTTTGGATTTTTTGGACCTGGAATAAGCAAGGTTAGGAACATGAATGGCTTCTTCATACATAACGATGGAGGTAAATTGTATGGGGGCATGATAACTGGCCAACAAGAGTATTTCCCACCGTATTGACCATGAGGTGCAAAACCATCGGTACACAATCCTAATCGAACATTACGAGACTCAGCAGAGAATTCTGGGTATGTCGCATCCAAATGTTTCCAAGCATCACTATCACTTGGATGAGCTAATTTGCCACTAACTCTTGGATTCTTTAAATGCCACTGCATCTCATCTGCTAGGTTTGCAGTTGCATACAGTCTTTGAAGTCTTGGAGTTATTAGAAAATAGGTTAACACTTTAACCGGAATACGTTTGCCTCTTGACGTCATCTTATAGCGTTCTCCTCCACATCTCATGCACTTTTCAAGATGTGCATTGCCCTTCCAAAACAACATGCACCCATTGGGACATGCATGTATCTTTTCATGGGGAAGTTCAAGGCCATGCACAACCTTGTTTGTTTCATAGAAAGTCTTTTTCATTAAATTATTGCTTGGAATTGCTTCACTAATGAGAGAAGCAATGTAACGACCCGACTCGCTTAAATCGGCGCGGAAGAAACCGACGAGTCGAGTAGTTAGAAACTACAACTCAAAATACCTAAGAAATAATACTAATTCCTCAAATATTATTACCAAACCACAAAAGTACAAATACCCACAAGTTTGTACATAAACTAATCCAAAAGTCAAACTAGAAATAATAAAATACGAGTTAACTCCAACTACATGTCAGAGTCTTAAACTTCACATATAGAAGTCCAAAAGTAAAGTCATAACATCTATACAATACTATCTCTAACTAATGCCAAGAAAAACAGTAAATACAATAGGAAACAAAAGAAAGAACGTCGCTCGCCCAACCCAAAACTAGGCAAGAGCATCATCATCTGAAGTACCTGAAAATACAACAACAGTCCACCATCAGTGGCGAGTAACATAACTGACTCACCCTAATGGGAACACACATGTACATAGCACAAATCAAACATCATTAATCACAATTAAATCCCAAAAAGACACGAGAACATCCTCAAACTCGTAATCTCAACTCGACATCCAACCTAACTCTATCTTTGGCGCAATCATTCAATTTCTAGACCGGACCGTGCTCGTACGAACGCATCTTACGCGCTCGAACTTTCTACTATGTTCGGATTTGAGAATCTTACTCCCAAACCCCATGAAACCAATCTTACTGGAAATCCATGTCCCGTGAAACCAATCTTACTGGAAATTCACAAAGATCACATAGTATGACTCCAACTATCCCAATACCGCGGATGGAATAGGGGCAACGTCTTAACCCGAATACAATGAATCTTACTCAAAGTATCAGGCGTCTAAAAATGAAATCAAGCTAATCATTAATTAATTCATTTAATCATTTTAATCATATTATTCGTTTAATTACCCAACATAACTAAATCAAGTTCAAGAATTGCCTCTAGCCTTGATTCTTGAATTTAACTAGTTAAATCATCGAAGTTATTCTCAAGAATTGCCTCTAACCTTAATCTTGAGTCTAACCAATCATCATTCAACATTCTTTACTCATTCTTTAATCATCTTAGACACTTTCTTTAACTTTCTTTATCATTTAAACCATTTTCTTTAACTTACAAGATTCAATCAAGAACTCATAAAGACTCATCAAGAACTCATAAAGAACTCAAAGAACTCATAAAGAACTCATAAAGAACTCATTCAAGATTCAAGATCTTCAAGCAAGAACTCAATCAAGATTCAAGATCTTCAATCAAGAACTCATCCAATCATACATATTACACGCA
Organism: Salicornia ramosissima; assembly: GCA_951394345.1. Classification (NCBI taxonomy): domain Eukaryota; kingdom Viridiplantae; phylum Streptophyta; class Magnoliopsida; order Caryophyllales; family Amaranthaceae; genus Salicornia; species Salicornia ramosissima. Next base: position 32,498 of record OX596237.1, on the reverse strand, counting down.
TATCACACGAATAATCAACCTAAACTTATCCAAAATTCATCAAACTTTGATACATAAATCATGATCATATAACAATGTATAACTAATCATAAAATCATGAAAATCATCACTAAAACATCATGTAAACACATAAAAATCAGATTGTATAATCATACATAAAATCATGAATAAACATCAACAAACATCCTAAACATGCATTTAATTCATACTATAAGCAAGGTATACCAATTAAGTTGAGTTAGTATGTTACCTTATTGAAGATCAACACACAAATCAACACACAAATGCAGTCCAAGAACAAGTTCCACACGGCACACACACACGGCACGAACCACGAACAACACGGCACACACGGCACGACTACAGCACAACCACCACACGAACTGTACAGCACCACCACACGGCTTCACGTCAAACCACCGTGCACCACCACGAGCACTGCTACCACAGCACGGCCACCCACAAGAACCACCTCACGGCTTCACGTGACCCACACGGCACACACGAACCTCAACCCAAATCAACCCGAAACAATGAATCTTGTTTGAAATAAATGTGTTTAGGCTTGTGTTTGAACACCTAAAGATCAATGAACTTTGAATCTTTAAGTTTTGGGCTAGGAAAAATGATGAACAATTGATGGGTATCAATTGATCAAAATGGCGTGTGGAATTGGGCAAGGGAGGGAGTTTTTTGGTGCTTTGAATTTGATGGCAAGTGTATTAGATGGCAAATGAGCAAAATGATCTTAAGGCTCACTAATCCCCTCTATTTATAGAAGTGGGAGTAGTGGGAACACAAAGCAAGTGGCAAGCCTTGCCATGCTTGCTCAAAAACCGGCCAAGGGTAAGAAATGGGCCTCAAAATGGGCTCTCGTGATCCATTGGGCTAATTTGCGAAAACCGCATAATTAATCATGCCCAAATCGATTTCACCCAAAATATTAAATAATTAATTAGAAAATTAAATAAATAAAATTCTAATTAATTAAATAATAATTAACATAAATAATAAAAACTAAGAAATAAACATTTCGATTAAATCGAAATTATTCATATAAAATTAAAATAAATAGTTCAAAAATTAATTTGAACTAGCACATAACAAACATAAATACACATAAATACCGGCAAAAACACCGATAAAATCTGGGTCATTACAAGCAAAACCATCAACACATCTATGAGGCAAATTATACTCACATTTTAAATTTGTGATTCGTGAAGCCATCTCCAACACCGATAAATGACTCCCTTCATATAAAGGCTCTTTTGAGGCTCTTAACAGGTCAAGGAACTTCTTAGACTCGGGATTTGGCTCTTCTTGGCCATCATCAAACTTTTCATGTGATTCATTACCTTCTCTTGAACCCAATGCATCAATAACCATATCCATGTATGGATTAATTGTTGCATTGGATGATTCTAAGCTAGCAAAATCCTCTCCATGACACACCCATTCAAAATAGTCATTAACAAATCCTTTCCTATATAGGTGTTGTTTGACATTCTCAACATGTAGATATTTTTTATTTTTGCACTTGGAACAAGGACATCTTATTTCTAAAGATTCACCTAAATTTGTGTGTTCTTTAGCAAATTCAACAAATTCTCTTACTCCATCAACAAACTCAATCCTTAGTTTTCGACCTTGACATCTTTCATACATCCATTTTCGATCTGATCGAGCCATCAACCTTACCTCTACAAATATATATGTTAGAATAACTAATAAACATCCAAAAAAAACACAAACATATTCATTCTCTTATATATAAATATTCATATAACCTATAACCAAAATCAAGATTAATCATAGTCATACTTGATATTCATACATAGGCTACTATGTTGCCTATTATTTTTAGATAGACATAGGCATAGACAAGAAGTTTACATATTTTGTGATATACTTGATATTCATAATTTCCTATAAATACCTATTAAAGTCATAAATGCAAATTTGGCTAGCTTTCTTGAAAATATTTAAGTAGCATTGCTAAGAAAGAGGAATTTGAAACTTTTTTAATCTTTTCGTTTATTTTGGGACATGCATAAGATGTACACAGCCTGAGAATAGCCCTTCAACTATAAATTAAGCAATTATATAGGTGCAGTATAGGTATCCACTACTTTTCAATTGGATTTGAGTTGCAGCCAGATAACTCTGGCAAAATTAATATAGTCAGCTCTAGGTTTATGTGGCCATAAGCAACAATTGTACAATACATATAATATAAGTAGTTAAAACGTCAGCTCTAGGATTTGAACGACAGTGGATCAGCACCAAAGACATACATTGTGATTAAAGCTAAACTAATTGTACTACACGAGATAAAGAGTACTTAAAACCTATTAATCCAAACATAGAGAAAGATAAGCAACATGCAAATTGCAATAAATATGGAAGACAAAAGAGGAAAATGCCAACCTAATTAGATATGTTTGCAGGTTACATCAATTTTCCCATTATATATGATGAACAATCAATTTTCCCATTATATATGGAAGACATCAAGTAGATATGTTTGCAGATTTCTGCTACTGCTTGTAGGGGTCGTTTTTTACCCGGTCGCCTACGGTCTCACGAGTGCATTGAATGCTCGTTAACGCCGTATATGAATACGGACTAGTAGGAGTCGCCACCGTGCGTTTTATACGGTCCACGGACACCGAAGAAATACCAATGCCGGGAGCAATTGGCCCCATATGGTCGTGCACCAGAGTATGGGTTCGGGGACAGGTTACGGGCCAATCGTGCATTGGGCCCGCCCGCCTGTGAGCGGTCTCTACTAGGTCTCTTTTTGTGGTCAAATTATTATTAATCCCGAATACATAAATATCTCCATATTATGTCCTTAAAAGCGCGATTTACTAGGCGGGTTCAAATTATTACAATTATGACTAATTTAAGGTGACCACTTTGATTTAGTCCATATTAAACGGTCCCTAATGTCACAATTGTCCAAGGTTACAAAATATATACATGGGATAAAATAAAAATATGTACATGAGATCATGAAATAAAAAAAAATAAACTAAGATAACAAGTGATATAATTAAAAAATATGTTACCAAATAAAATCATATGAAATAAAATCAAGTCAAATAATATCAAATAAAAAACTAACAAAAATAGAACAAAATAAACTAAGAAAATCAACTCATATGCAATCAGATCAGCACTGACCAACCTGGCTTCGGAACAGAAAATCACCTACAAGAGTATTTTTCAAATTTTTTCTAATATTTTTCCATAAAACTAGACACAACAAGCTTCAAAATGGCTACTCACACGACCACTAATTCATTTCGAACAATCCTGTAAAAATCAGCAAAGTCAGACAAACGAAACTGGAAACAGCAAAACAGACCATCCTCTGTTCGAACCCAGAAAACGTCAAGAAGAAAATTTTATAAAATTTATTTGATATTTTTCAGTAAACGTATACATAATAAGCTTCAAAACGGCTATTCATAGGACTCCTAATTCAATCCCAATTGTCCGAAATCGTCGTGGTCGAAACGGATTCACAAAGGCCTTCGAATCGCTCGTTTTATGACTGTTTTGAGGGTTGTTTTTATGTGTTATTGCTGCTACATTTGCAGTAGTTTAGAGGGGAATTCAAGAGGATTTTTTTGTGTTGTGTGTTTGGTTTTTCTTGATTTTGTGGCTGTTGTTGCTTGGGGAAGAAGGGTGTAGGTGTTGATAGGACTTGTTAGTATGTTATGATGGTTTTCTAGTATATCATTAAACAAATGGGAGGAGGTATATATAGTGGGATTGGAAGGTTCAAGAACAAAATCAAGAAGGATATGGGGGGATGTGATGAGATAGAATAAGGTAAGACCTTGATATGGCGATGATTATGTGGGATATGATGAGATTTGATGGAAGATATGGATGGGATATGATTGATATGATGAGATATTGGATGATAAATATAGGAAGCATGGTGATAGGATAATGGTAATGGGATGGTATGGGTGATTTGGTGTGATATGGTTGAGATTACATGAGTTGGAAGGGTGATTAGAAATGATATGGGAGATATAGAGATTATGGTATGAGATGTAGAATATTGTGTACAAGATATATATGGTGTGATGATCTTGAGTTGTGAGTGATCTAATTGTCATGTTTTGAATTTTGCATGGGCTTAGGTTTTGCATGGGGTTAGATGGGGATTTACGTGGCTTACACAGGTGGGCTTTAGGCTAAGTTTTATTAGTTGGCATTAGGTGACTAGGTTGGTAAATTTACTAGCATTATAATTAAAGTTAATAATATTTTGGGTTTATTTGGGCTAAAGGGTTTAGGCTTGGTTAAACGGGTCTAGCCACACACAAGCAATTCTCAGACCTTTTCAGAAATCCGGACCAATTGACGACGGGTATATTACAATCATTGGACCCTTAATTGGGGAGACACTTTTAGGTGTCTACACTGCTAAAGTGAAAAATCAAAAAAAAAAATCATTACATTTCCTTCGATTTACAATTTAGCAAAATAAACTAATTCACCAAAGGAGATGGATACAAGCAATTCTTCAAGACCATCAATTCAGCATTTCACGACTCATAGAAACAATTCATCACCCAATTCAACAATTCACGCCCCATATAGAAGCAATTACCAACAACATATACCATAATTCAAAAAAAAATTAAAAGAAAGGAGATGAATGATGAGATTTACAGTAAAAAAACCCTAAAAAAAACTAAAGAGAATCGTACCAGCAACACCTCAATTCGAAATTGTTGTCACCGTTGTCGATCGCCTGAATCTCACCAGTCAACACCACCGACGAATGAATGTTGGAACTCTTGAATGTTGGGAATGGCCAAGGGCTGCGGCGCAGAAGTGAGATGATTAAGGTGTTCCTTTCAAAAACCTAGCTTCAAACGAGTATAGGGTAGAAAAAATAACTTTGCTTAGAAATTTGTTGAAGTGTGAAAAATAACAAGGGCCCCTTACTGTATGAAATGAGTGATGAAAACAAGTTTTTTATTTTAAAAAAATTTTTTGCAACCAACTATTAGTCTCTAAACTTTATATTTAGTCGCAAATAATATTTAACTATTTAGGAAAAAATCTACTCATGGTAGCGACCGCATATTAGTCGCTATATTTTTCTATGGTCGCAAAACTGCAAATACTTAGCAACTGATAAAGTGGTGGTCGCAAAATAGAGACTACTAGTCTCCATCAATCGCTAAACTAGATTTTAGCGACTAACTTCGTTGTCGGTCGCTAAATTCGGTCGCTAAAAGATGTTTTTCTTGTAGTGTGGCTAAGGAGAGGATGAGTTTGACCGTGGAAGGTTTTACTACGAGGCTGAAGGTTTCACCGTAGTCGATGCCCGGCCTTTGATTAAACCCTTTGGCAACATAACGAGCTTTGTATTGAGTAATGTTGCCATTTTTGTCCCTTTTATACGAAAAATCCACTTGCAACCTACCACATTCTGTGTTGTATCTGGTGGAACAAGGTCCCATGTGTTATTTTTTACAAGAGCATTTATTTCCTCATCCATAGATTTTCTCCAAACGGGACTTTTTAGAGCTTGAGTGATATTTTTAGGCACGTCGACAGTAACACTTTCAGCATTTAAGTTGAGTTTGTTAATTGGTTTTCAAATACCGTGTTTGAGACGGGTGGACATTTGGTGTGTTGGGTGAGGAGAAGACGATGATTCACAGTATGAAGGGGTATTGTTTTGTGGAGTAGAAGGTAGTATGGTGGGGGAAAGTGGTGTTACAGTAGAATATGGAGAAGATTTACTTGATGTTTGGGATTGAGGAGGAGTTAATATTGTTAAAGTTAAAGGGGCCCATTCCTCTAGTAATGTAGGCAGTGGTATAGGAGTATTAGTTTTCTCAGAGAAAGGGAATTTATGTTCAAGAAAATGTACATGCCTAGAGGTGTAAATTTGGTGGGAATCTAATTCTAAACAATAGTATGCACTTTGAGTGGGGGAGTAGCCTATAAAGACACAGGGTTTTGATTTGGGATCTAATTTATGTGAAGTATACGGTTTTAACCATGGATAACAGAGACAACCAAAACTCCTAAGTTTTGTGTAATTTGGTTGAGTGCCAAACAACTTGGAGTATGGAGATTCATTATTAAGAGCGGGTGTAGGCAATCGATTTATAAGATAAACAGCGGTAGAGCAAGCATGAGACCAATACTCAAGTGGCATATGTGCATGAGATAAAAGAGAGAGAGATGTCTCAACAATGTGTCGATGACGACGTTCAGAGTAGCCATTGTGTTGGGGTGTATGAGGAGGTGTTGAGAGGTGTGAAATTCCATCAATAGATAAGAATTGCTTTAAAGACTCGTATTCTCCACCATTATCAGAGTAAAGTGTTTTGAGAGGTAGTTGAAAATATTTTTCCACAAGAGCTTTATATCGAGTGAATATATTTTTTGTGTCTGATTTTTGCTTGAGATTATAAAGCCAAATATACTTGGAATAATGATCAACAAATATTATATAATATTTGAATCCATCGTGAGAATAAATGGGGGAGGTCCATAAGTCAGTATACACATATTCAGGGGGAGCAATAGACTTTATAGAAGATATAGAGAAAGGAAGACGATGACTTTTATTACAAGCACATGAATTACAATCTAAGGTAGAAATACTAGCAACATTGCGTTTATTTTTAGATATGAGTTGCCTAAAGGCATTTTGGGACGGATGTCCTAGACGATGATGCCAGTCAAGAGGAGTAGCTTTTGTGCTTGTGTAGACCTTAGGAGACTGTATTTGAACTTCATAAACTCCTGACTTAGTTTTCCCTTGGAAGAGACATGCCCCCGTTTTAAGATCCTTCACAAGGAAAGAATTGGATAAGAATATAACAGAGACATTATTATCTTGACATAATTTAGATATAGATATTATATTTTTAGATATGGCAGGAACAACTAAAACATTATGGAGTTTGAGAAAAGAAGAGAGATATATAGAACCATAATGAGTTATTTTAAGACCCGTACCGTCACCAACGATTAGTTCCTCAGTGCCATCATAAGGAGCATGCAGAGAGAGATTATTGAGGTCTGAAGTAACATGATGGGAGGCGCCACTATCAAGTAGCCATGGTGACGTGGAGGTGGAGGTAGTAAGTTCAGAGGTGTGTGCTTGGGGTTTTGAGTATGGAGTATTTTGTTGCATTGGGGGTGGTTTGGCAGTAGGGAATATTTGTTTAAACAATGGGCATTGAGAAACTACATGCCCTTGTTCCCGACACCATTGACATTTGCCGAGAAATGGACGAGGGTGTTTGTTATAAGTGGTAGGTTGTTTGCTATGAGTGGTGGGACTAGGAAGGATACCTGATGCATTGTTACGACTATAATTACGGTTTTGATTCCTTGTGTTGGTAGCAAAGGCAGTGGCCGGAAGGGATGTGTCAATACGAGCCTGTTGTATAGCTAGCTCTTTATTGATTAATTTTTCATGCAACTCCTCAAAGGTGATGGTAGTGTCCCTAGCATTTACCGATTCGATGACAGAGTTGTAAGAATCATCTAAACCAAGTAGTACTCGATCAATTAAGTCTTCATGCTCCACCTTTTTCTCGAGGGCGGCAAGTTGGTCTGCGCATGCCTTGACAGATTGCATGAACTCAGTGATGGTTCGGTTGCCCTTAGTGATGCGGTTGAGTTGATCTTTGAGTTGCTTTATGTGATCGCGGCTAGGTGTGGCGTAGGTCTTGGCAAGAATATCCCAAATTTGTTTAGAGCTCCGGGCTTCGGAGATAAGAGGGTATTGGTTTCGTGAGAGAGTGCCAATCAGAGCACCAATCAGAAGCTTATCCTGACGGGTCCAAAAGGAAAAATCAGGATTGAGTTGTTCTTCACCATCAGTGATGATGGTAGGAGAGGGACAAGGAAGAGTGCCGTCAACATATTGAATAAGATCATGGCCAACTAGAATAGCCTCAATTTGCATTTTCTAGGAAAGGTAGTTTGTAGCAGTGAGTTTGATGGCATTGTTGATGTTGAGAAATGTGAAAGGTTTTGTGGGATCATTGCTATTGGGAATTTGATAGGACGAGTTTGGGTTTGACAAGGCCATTGATACAGAGGAGAAAGGGTAGGTTTAAATTAAGTTGAGGTTTAATTTTTGGATCAAGTGACTGATACCATATAGAAGGTGATGAAAGAAGGATTGACTTTTCTCATTGATATTTTACATAATATATAGTAGTACAACAGTAAGCTAAAAATGGTTATACAATATTACTACAACTTGAAATAAGGAGAATAGAATAATTAGAGGAGTATTTACAGCTAATAGTGATAGCGTATGATTCCTAAAATCAAGGAGTAGTATTAGAAGGTTTCCAATCTTTCCATTGTTAATATTGGTTTGACTTTATATTGTTATTCCTTAACAAATTCTACATTGACCCTGCAAAGTTGCTGCCTTTGGCTAGATTTCTTCCACAACCTAAGTAAGTTTTGTTTCATCTCTTATTCTTGTGTTAATGGTGTGTTTTTTCTAGTTATACTTGACCTTAATGTTAATGGAATTATGTGCAATATGTGATGAAAATCTATAAATTGAATGTTATGTTACCTCATCAACACTGAAATTTATGTTACCTCATAAATTGAATTCGTTAATGTAATACGAAGTACTTAAATTTTATGGTTCGTTTTCAAATGATTACAAGTAAATGATGAGAAATTAAAGAATAAAAAGTGAAGAGATCACTGATCATGAAATCAGCCCAATCCTCAATTATGTAATTAATCTAATCGGTTAGCTGCAACAATTCAGTTGGTTTTCTTCACATTCCAAGTAGATACAATAGAGTTGCTTATGGTTTAGCTTCGATGAAGATGCATGTCACATTGACGAAACAACTATTGCTGCAACGTATTAGTCCCTTCTTTTAGTTTTGGTTTTATTTTCCTTAAAACTATGGCCTAGGTTTCTGTTTATGTTTTGGCTGAGATGCTGACTTCTATGTTCCTCTTTGTTCCTTAAAACTATGGCCTAGTTATAATACATACGTTTTGTAAATTAACTACTTCGTATTAAAAACTAACCATTGAATACACATATTCAAGTCTTAAAATTCCCAGTTTTGAGTTAAAATTTGACCAAGACATTTCATTTAGTGAAAGTATATCTAATTTGTGTCTCAATTTATAAATTTAGTGACCAATTTTTTTACTTTAGTGGTCATTATAGTCATTTGCTTCTTTTTTTTCCATTAAAGGCCTTAGCATAAATCTTGTGCTCCCTTTACATTCATACATTCATAATATGACATAGCAGAGACGAAAAGATGGGATACGTAAAGCAATATCATTTTTCATTTTTATTATTCTCTATTTGTGTAGAATGGCCACAGATGACATTGACCTGGGACGAGGTGTTCACTATCAATCCCAGAACCATGCTACAAAAGCTAACAAAAACCAAAACCAAACTTAATCACCTGCCGGTTAGAAATAGAGAAAACTCTTGCTTCATTGAGTCAAAAAGGTGGTATGCGTACTGTGCGCATAAAGGAGATAGAAGCCTTAATCGTTCCAACCTCGCCATTATGTCCGCTCTAATAGTCCACATCATGAATAGAATTGAGGATAGAGTGGATGGAAAACTTTTTGGGTTACTTACTATTCGCTATTTCTACTATCTTTTGAAAAATTCTCCTAAGTTTCAATTTTAAAATATAACCATGCCTAAAGTCTCAGGATTCATCGACGACCTTTGTTGTTATTTTCATTGCAACATACAATCTTTAGGCGTTACTTCTTCTGATTCTGGTTCTGTTTATGTTGGCAATATTATTGTGGTTCCGAGTGATTTTGATTCTTGTGAGGATTTGGAGGAAGATGCTAGTCGCTTAAACCAATCCTATAGGATTAACTTTTCGAATGTCAAATCTATAAAAATTTCCAAAGTAGCTCCAAAGTTCATTCTGATTGTTGAAAAAATGTCTATTTTTGAAGAACTTCTTTCCTATCGGATCCACCAAAAGTTCCCCTCTGTCGTCATTACGGGTGCAGGAGAAGCAAACTTGGATTGTAGGGCTTTCGTCAAAATGGTGTCAGATAGTTTGAACGTTCCGGTGCTAATCCTGGTTGACAACAACTGTTTTGGGTTTGAGATCTTTAATATCTTCAAATATGGTTCTTTTAATATGGCTTTTATGGCGAAAAATTTAGTTGTTCCTTCCATCCATTTCATTGGATTGCTTAGGTCAGATTTAGAAGAGTACAACATATCTGACTCTGACATGATATTAGCAAGTGAGAAATAAATACCTAAAGCATGTCAACTGAAATCTGAAGATGGGATACACTACGAGCCTGCCATTTCAAAAGACTTGGATTTTTTCCTTGAATACATGGAAGAGAACCCCACACCACCTCACACTATCAAAATTAGAGCGCTCCCGCCCACCAAACCTGCATTCATCCAAAAAAACCACACCAAGTGAGCAAATTAAAAATTGTAAGCTATAAACCTACAAAACAACAAGAAGTTAAATAAATAAATAAACCAATTAATCAAACACCTCTAAACACCAACAGAAAAATTGGAATATAATATGTAGAACTCTGAGCTGGACAAAAATCGAAAACCATTGCAGCAAAACCGAATCACAAACTGAGCTAAGCAATAAAATTGAAAATCCCAATTAAACTCTAAACCCAAAAAAGTCTGAAACCCTAATAAAAAACCCTAGGAGAGAAAATCAATACAAATCGAATTAAACTATAAATTTAGGAAACCCCTACATATGAAACCCTAAAATCCACCCAATTTTAACTCAAAACAATCAAAAGTATTTAAAAATAAAATAAAAAATAAAAAATAAAGAAAAATAAAAGTTTAAGTAGAAAATTACCATCAACTGCAGCACGATTAGTCCAACCCAGAGCGCACTCGAACATCAAGCCAAGCCGGTGAACCATGGGGTCCCATAGGTCGCAAAACCCGAACAAGAAGATGAGACGAATCGAAAATCAAATTGTACAACATTAACCAGATGATATCAACCATTAGCATCGAGCAAAGGAAAAATTCTCAAGGGGTAGCAACTAGGATGAAGGTAAGAAATGGTGCATGAGAGTACATGAGTCAGACCGTTTCACAAATCTAAATGTACTATCTCCTTTATATTCCGTCTAAGGTAAGGTTCTACCAAAAATCCTAGACCATTCTTCAAAGATAATAATTCGATATCAGCGCTTTTCTTATCTTCAAGGAAAAAAATCTAAGTCTTTTGAAATGGCAGGCTTATAGTGTATCCAATCTTCAGACTTCAGTTGACATCTTTAGATATTTCTTTCTCACTTGCTAATATCATGTCAGAGTCAGATATGTTCTACTCTTCTAAATCTAACCTAAACAATCTAATGAAATGGATGGAAGGAACAACCAAATTTTTCGCCATAAAAGCCATATTAAAAGAATCATATTTAGTGATTAGCAAACTCGTATTTTGTTAATTTGTGCTAAGGTAAAATTTCCCTATTTTATTGATAATTTTTACCAGTTTCAAAGAAGTAGTTTCTTTATTTTGTAGTTTTTTTATATAAAAAAAATCTACAAAATATTAAGGATAAAAATAATTAAAGCATGAGATAAACATGTTTGTTCTTGTTGTTACTTATTAATAAATAAATTATATATGTTTTAAATTTTTTAAAAATATGTTTGGCCCATTGATTCATCTCTTTAGCTTTCTAAGCATAGAAAAAGTGTATGATTTGTTCTATTTTAAATTATGCAAAACTAATTCATATTTAATGACCTTAAGTTTAAATTTTTTTTCCCTGTTGTGTATTTAGGATTAAAGTACCTCTCTGGTGGTTACTTGTTCACCATTTCTTTTGGGAATCGGAAGAATTAGTGGATTTTGCATACAGGAGATTACTTACAAAGCGTAAATTACCATTTTTTGGTCTATCTTTATCTTTGGACACGAACACGTCTTGGAGTGATTGTATCCCTGAATGAATCTTGGAGAAAATTTGGAGGAAGGGTGACCTAGAGGTATTTGAATCTGCTGGATCCACTGAATTCGCTTTGTTGATATCTTTTGGCTGGTACAAAGTTTACCATCAAAAAGAGGTAGACATTATTCGTTATATGGTAAGCGTATATAATCGTTTTGGTGATGATGAGTACAAAACTGGGGAGACTGACAAGGTCTTTATAAACTTTTTTGACATGCATCTAAATTTATTTATTTTTTGAGTTGGACTTGACTATAATAGAGTATATTGACAACTGACTTATAAGTGTACATGGTCAACTTCTCTCCCTCTCTTCTTGTCTGTAGGATTTGGATGTAGTGGACATGGAGCAACAACTTCGAAGCATATTTCCAAACATCTATGAATATTTGGTAAATGCCATAGATTAATCTGCTATATGATAAGTGATTTTTTTAATATAAAAACAATAACATTTCTTAGATTAAAATTTTGCATTTTATGATTGTTACTTATAATTTTGTTATTTGTATCTCAGCATTGACAACGAAACTGAAAAGCTTAAGGTTCTAAGGAAATTATCACGTCGTCGATATTATTAGATGGTGAAAGAATTTTGTAACGACCCGGAATTTTGGGCCAGAAAATTTCGCGGTTATTAATGATATGTCTTAATTCTAAGTCCAAAAAGGCCCATTTAATTTTGGACTGTTTTACTTTTTAGCCCATTCTTTTTCATCAAATTGGGCCAAGGACCCAATTTGTTCTTTTATCTACCCTTGGCCGGTTTTTAGTCTCCTTTTTGGGCTATTGGGTATTTCTAGTTTAATTGGGTAATTATGCTAATTACCAATTAAGAAGGCTTAAGTATTTTTCAACCAAGCCCATGACTTGGCCCCTATACTTAGTCCACATGGTCAGCCCTCACTTTCCCTTATTTTAAGATTTGCAACACTTCATCTTGTTCTATAAATAGGACCCTTGTCCCTTGTGTTGCCATTATGCATTTAAGCACTTAAAACTCCAAACTCTAAAGATCATTTTTCTCTCCTATTATCCCCTCAAAAAGTCGAACCTTCATTGTTTTTCCTTGGATTAATTAAGCGAATCCAGGTAACTTCGCTTTCTCCTTTAATCTATGGGTAGAAAAACACATAGTTAATTAGGAATTGAAGCATGAAAATTGTAGGAAGTTTAATATTGTTTTACTTGGATATGTCGAGCATGAAGAATGAATTTCTTGATTGATTTTTATGTATTTTCTTGTTTTTATGTATGATCTTGTATGAATTTATTACCAATCAAATCTTGTTATTTCTTAATGAATTTTTCATGGTATCTTTTTTACTGTTTGATTATTAACCATGATTTATTTCGTGGAAAAATTCGTCCGTTTATTATTTATAATATTTTAATCTTTCAAACCGGTAAAACTGTCCAGAATCGGTTTACGAATTTATTAGTGTACTTAATCAATTCGGAATGCTACGAAATTTTATATTGAAGTCAGTGATAATGTTTTACAGCTTGTGTTAAATTTTCGTAATTTTTAAAGATCGTTTGATATGGCATAAAATTCTGAAACCGAATTCAGCCTAATCTGACTGGTTAGTTATAAAATCACTTAAAAATAGTAAAAGATGTTATTTTTAGACGAAATTTATGCACGTAAATACTTGAACCCATATTTAGCTCCCATAAAAATTTCCAGATTTTTAGAGATCTTTAGATGGTCGTTTTTAATTTAATTCTTTAAAAATCAGATTGTATAAAATAGGGCAATTGAATTATTAAAATATGCTATTATTAATTATTGAATTTTCGAGTGGTACAAAATTTAAAGGAGGAAATAAAAATGTTATTTTTATACTAAACTTGAACATGCTAGATTAAATATGTGAATCTTTATTTTAAATCTTTATTTAATTCCATGAATCTTTAAATTCTTGAATATGTAAATTTGTTCTTGAATTATATTCTAAAATCTACTTACTCTCGGGATTCTCCCGAGTGAGCTAAAGATTAAAACATTAAAAGTTGTGTTATTTCTTGTTTATATGTATATGCCGTGTATGTATGATTTTAATCTTGTTATGTTATGTTAAGTATAATTTTTCGTAAGAATTGTTTATTTAATTTAAGTGTTTGCTGTAGATTAAATTATATGAATTAATTAAATAATTTTTATTAAAAGATATTAAAACGTCGTGTGGAAGAAAATTAGGAAAAGTATGATTTTTTTTATTTTAATTTGCTAATTTTTAGTAATTAGTTGTTTAATTAAAATAAATTAAGAAATTAATTAAATTTTGTTAACATTCTGGGAATGCCGTGTAAAATTGCTGGAAATAGTCAAATTTAGTTGATTTTGAATTGTTATTAATTTAGGAATAATTTAGTAATATAAGTTACGGATAAAATAATTATTGGGGATAAGTTGTAAAGTGTAGGGATAAAAAGGAATAATAATATTAGTAACATGTTTATTAGGGCCAAATACTAATAGTGTTATTAATACAATTATCTTACTTTGGATAATGTTACAAATTAGTATATGATATAATATTAAAATTAGTATCCGAAAGGGTAAGATTATAAGTATATGATATATATATTTTAAGGATAATATATTATATGAGTTTTGAAGATATATAAGATATTACTAGGGATAAGAAAGGAAACAGAGTAATAGATATACATGTTATGTTTCGGTCTCTGGCTAGGAAAGACTTGGTATTTAAGGTGGCCAATATACGTGCCGCACCTCTCTTTCCTGGGACTCCGAACATTTCATTTCCTATTACGGTCACCTAGTATTTCCCAATATATGATATGATATGATTAAATAAAGATATAAGATACAATATAAAGATCGCCCCTGCGATGACGCAAAGGTCATCAATCGGGTTAAATAAGATAGGACGCCCTTGCGATAACGCAAAGGTTATCAATTGGGTTTAGTCGATGCCACTGCTCACATGGGACGAACGCAAAGGTTCCCCCGCGCAGTTCTTGGTCTTAGAACATGTAGCCGTCTGGTAACCGTATCTGCGAGCCGCTACCAGGAGTTATGGCCATAGCTTAGGCTTAGTTCTCGTAAAGGAGGGCTACGGGTGGGACGCAAAGGTTCACCCCGACATGTTCTAGGAAAGTTGCGAACGCAAAGGTTCGCTACGAGCTGAAGAAGACAGTCCGCAAAGATGATATGTTAAGTTAAGTTGATATAATAAGTACATATGTAAAGTTAAGAAGATATTATGTCCTTATTATAAGATTGATGTAATGATATGATAAGTGCATATGTTAAGATAAGAAGCTATTATGCCCTTATTATAAGATTGATGTTATGATATAAGATGAGATGTAATTATAGGATATGAATTACGATTAAGAAAGATTATGATAAGATATAATTTATGATATGATAAGATTATGATATGAAATTCGATGATAAGATTATGAAAAGATATGATTAGGATTTACTGATGATATCATGTAAGAAGGTGGTGAGGTATAATTCTAAGTTGTATAATATAAAGTACAAGTTCAGTATATTATAAGTCTTCCGCTGTGTATATTTCTGTAATTATTCGAGTATGTTAGCGTGTGTATGTATGCGAATGTTGAATGTATTTTGTATGTATTCTAACCGTATCTGCAGGGTTGTTTGTACGTATTCTATACGAAGATTATACGTATTCTAACCGTATCTCTGCAGGTGTATTTATACGTATCTTTATACGTACTTGTATACGTATTTCTGTACGTACATTTATACGTACGTCTATACGTTCTTTTATACGTATTTTTATACGTACATTTATACGTAATTTGTATATTTATGTGTAAAACATGTATTAAGTTCTTTACAGTTTTTATGATAATTTCTATGCTATTATGTGTTTGGTGGTCCCTCGATTAAATGGGACAGCCTAGTTACTCGCCACTGATGGTGGACCCCCCCTCAGTTTCAGGTGACGTTGCAGCAGATTAGAGCGGGCTTCGCCGGATGGGCTTGAGAGTTTGGGCCTCTATTTAAGTATTCTAGTTTAGTCAGAACTATTTAAACCTTTATTTAGTTTGTTACTAAGATCCCAGCATGTTGGGACAGTATTTTTCAGACTTTTGATGTAATATTAATTAGAGGTTTATTATGGATTCTAGCAGCTATAGTTAATAAAGGTTAATTCTTTCCTTTGTAATATTGAATTATGGTCTAATTAGATTAAGTAATGATCCGAATGTTGATTACCCTTCGTAAATCGACAAGCTAAAAAGTCGGGTCGTTACAGTTGGTATCAGAGCCATAGGTTTGACCCTAAGTTACTTCTTCACAAGTAACTTCGAAAGTTGAGCGCTTTATGAACCCGAGTGAACCTTAGCTTAATATGGAAAACCTGGATGAGTGAACCATGGGTAGAAGCCAGGGTTAAGACGATTTATCGTTTTCGTTTCGCGTTGGCGCCGTTTCGTATGTCGTGTATTTCTTAACGCGATTGTTGTTTCAGGATGTCGATCCCACGACCTTCAAGTTCCTGCCTTCGTCGTCGCAACTTAGAAGACGCAATTCTTACTTTGGCACAGAATAGCATGCGAGTCCAGAATTCCCAGTCGTCTTCGTTCGATCGGATTGCTCGTTTACGTCCTCCGACGTTACTATGTGCTTTTGTGTGAACTAACAATAGGAATGTTTAAGTGTGTACGTACAGGATGACGCCCCCAAGGCCAAACCTCAGACTTCGACGCCGGAACCATCAATTCGTAGCCGTGACCGGTGTTTTATCAGAGTGGCGCAGCAGAAGCGTGGTGAACCCATAACCCGCAGGTCCAGGATCAGATTTCTCGTCATCGGCTTCCTACCAATGATGGCACGTATGACCCCGTGATGCGCAAGAGCTGGATTTGAGAGATGGAAGAACGGTTCGACGCAATCGGTTGTCCGGAAGATAAACGAGTTCAGATCGCTAGCTACTACCTTCGATTAGAAGCAGACGACTAGTTGGTAACGGTTCGCCGCAGGGAAGAGCTGTGAAGACCAAGACACGGGAAGAGTTTACCTCCAAGCTACGAGAACGTATCTTTTCCGACGAGCTTAGGTGGCAAAAGCCAGAGGAGTTCCTGACGCTCACTCAGGGGACCATGTCAGTTCAGACAGTTACCGACAAGTTCGCGAAGCTGTCCAGATTTATCGCTGCAATATCTCCATCGGAAGCTGAGAAGCTGAAGCGGTATATCAAAATGACGAGTCCTCGCATTAGGGTACACGTTACCGGCAACAGGTTAGCATCGTTCCAGAACGCGTACGAGACCGCCTTAGAGGTTCAAGCATCGTTCGAGGAGGAAAAGGCTACAAAGAAGAGAACCAGGGAAAGCCAACCAGCCGCAGTCGAGAAGAGACCACGAATCGAACCATTTCAGGAGCCGCAATCGCAGGACGGGCAAGCAACCAACGTTTCCGGGTTCCCGGTTTTGCAAAGGATGCGAGAACGAACGTCATTCCGGAAAGAGGTGCGACGGGTTACGATAGCGTGAGGCGTGTGCAGTCAATGAAGGCACAAGATTTAGGCGTGACCGAAGAACAACCGGCAGCAATGGTGAGCCGGGTGCAAGCGAAGAACCGAGTCTTCTACGTGACCAAGAAGAGGCGGACGCGCAGCTGACGTAACTACGTGTACGGTCTCCGTTTACGGCTGATCGTTTATGTTTTAGTTGTTCCATTGTTTTCTTACGTGAGCTTCTTTAAGTAAATTTCGAGGACGAAATTTATTTAAGGAGGGGTGATTGTAACGACCCGGAATTTTGGGCCAGAAAATTTCGCGGTTATTAATGATATGTCTTAATTCTAAGTCCAAAAAGGCCCATTTAATTTTGGACTGTTTTACTTTTTAGCCCATTCTTTTTCATCAAATTGGGCCAAGGACCCAATTTGTTCTTTTATCTACCCTTGGCCGGTTTTTAGTCTCCTTTTTGGGCTATTGGGTATTTCTAGTTTAATTGGGTAATTATGCTAATTACCAATTAAGAAGGCTTAAGTATTTTTCAACCAAGCCCATGACTTGGCCCCTATACTTAGTCCACATGGTCAGCCCTCACTTTCCCTTATTTTAGGATTTGCAACACTTCATCTTGTTCTATAAATAGGACTCTTGTCCCTTGTGTTGCCATTATGCATTTAAGCACTTAAAACTCCAAACTCTAAAGATCATTTTTCTCTCCTATTATCCCCTCAAAAAGTCGAACCTTCATTGTTTTTCCTTGGATTAATTAAGCGAATCCAGGTAACTTCGCTTTCTCCTTTAATCTATGGGTAGAAAAACACATAGTTAATTAGGAATTGAAGCATGAAAATTGTAGGAAGTTTAATATTGTTTTACTTGGATATGTCGAGCATGAAGAATGAATTTCTTGATTGATTTTTATGTATTTTCTTGTTTTTATGTATGATCTTGTATGAATTTATTACCAATCAAATCTTGTTATTTCTTAATGAATTTTTCATGGTATCTTTTTTACTGTTTGATTATTAACCATGATTTATTTCGTGGAAAAATTCGTCCGTTTATTATTTATAATATTTTAATCTTTCAAACCGGTAAAACTGTCCAGAATCGGTTTACGAATTTATTAGTGTACTTAATCAATTCGGAATGCTACGAAATTTTATATTGAAGTCAGTGATAATGTTTTACAGCTTGTGTTAAATTTTCGTAATTTTTAAAGATCGTTTGATATGGCATAAAATTCTGAAACCGAATTCAGCCTAATCTGACTGGTTAGTTATAAAATCACTTAAAAATAGTAAAAGATGTTATTTTTAGACGAAATTTATGCACGTAAATACTTGAACCCATATTTAGCTCCCATAAAAATTTCCAGATTTTTAGAGATCTTTAGATGGTCGTTTTTAATTTAATTCTTTAAAAATCAGATTGTATAAAATAGGGCAATTGAATTATTAAAATATGCTATTATTAATTATTGAATTTTCGAGTGGTACAAAATTTAAAGGAGGAAATAAAAATGTTATTTTTATACTAAACTTGAACATGCTAGATTAAATATGTGAATCTTTATTTTAAATCTTTATTTAATTCCATGAATCTTTAAATTCTTGAATATGTAAATTTGTTCTTGAATTATATTCTAAAATCTACTTACTCTCGGGATTCTCCCGAGTGAGCTAAAGATTAAAACATTAAAAGTTGTGTTATTTCTTGTTTATATGTATATGCCGTGTATGTATGATTTTAATCTTGTTATGTTATGTTAAGTATAATTTTTCGTAAGAATTGTTTATTTAATTTAAGTGTTTGCTGTAGATTAAATTATATGAATTAATTAAATAATTTTTATTAAAAGATATTAAAACGTCGTGTGGAAGAAAATTAGGAAAAGTATGATTTTTTTATTTTAATTTGCTAATTTTTAGTAATTAGTTGTTTAATTAAAATAAATTAAGAAATTAATTAAATTTTGTTAACATTCTGGGAATGCCGTGTAAAATTGCTGGAAATAGTCAAATTTAGTTGATTTTGAATTGTTATTAATTTAGGAATAATTTAGTAATATAAGTTACGGATAAAATAATTATTGGGGATAAGTTGTAAAGTGTAGGGATAAAAAGGAATAATAATATTAGTAACATGTTTATTAGGGCCAAATACTAATAGTGTTATTAATACAATTATCTTACTTTGGATAATGTTACAAATTAGTATATGATATAATATTAAAATTAGTATCCGAAAGGGTAAGATTATAAGTATATGATATATATATTTTAAGGATAATATATTATATGAGTTTTGAAGATATATAAGATATTACTAGGGATAAGAAAGGAAACAGAGTAATAGATATACATGTTATGTTTCGGTCTCTGGCTAGGAAAGACTTGGTATTTAAGGTGGCCAATATACGTGCCGCACCTCTCTTTCCTGGGACTCCGAACATTTCATTTCCTATTACGGTCACCTAGTATTTCCCAATATATGATATGATATGATTAAATAAAGATATAAGATACAATATAAAGATCGCCCCTGCGATGACGCAAAGGTCATCAATCGGGTTAAATAAGATAGGACGCCCTTGCGATAACGCAAAGGTTATCAATTGGGTTTAGTCGATGCCACTGCTCACATGGGACGAACGCAAAGGTTCCCCCGCGCAGTTCTTGGTCTTAGAACATGTAGCCGTCTGGTAACCGTATCTGCGAGCCGCTACCAGGAGTTATGGCCATAGCTTAGGCTTAGTTCTCGCAAAGGAGGGCTACGGGTGGGACGCAAAGGTTCACCCCGACATGTTCTAGGAAAGTTGCGAACGCAAAGGTTCGCTACGAGCTGAAGAAGACAGTCCGCAAAGATGATATGTTAAGTTAAGTTGATATAATAAGTACATATGTAAAGTTAAGAAGATATTATGTCCTTATTATAAGATTGATGTAATGATATGATAAGTGCATATGTTAAGATAAGAAGCTATTATGCCCTTATTATAAGATTGATGTTATGATATAAGATGAGATGTAATTATAGGATATGAATTACGATTAAGAAAGATTATGATAAGATATAATTTATGATATGATAAGATTATGATATGAAATTCGATGATAAGATTATGAAAAGATATGATTAGGATTTACTGATGATATCATGTAAGAAGGTGGTGAGGTATAATTCTAAGTTGTATAATATAAAGTACAAGTTCAGTATATTATAAGTCTTCCGCTGTGTATATTTCTGTAATTATTCGAGTATGTTAGCGTGTGTATGTATGCGAATGTTGAATGTATTTTGTATGTATTCTAACCGTATCTGCAGGGTTGTTTGTACGTATTCTATACGAAGATTATACGTATTCTAACCGTATCTCTGCAGGTGTATTTATACGTATCTTTATACGTACTTGTATACGTATTTCTGTACGTACATTTATACGTACGTCTATACGTTCTTTTATACGTATTTTTATACGTACATTTATACGTAATTTGTATATTTATGTGTAAAACATGTATTAAGTTCTTTACAGTTTTTATGATAATTTCTATGCTATTATGTGTTTGGTGGTCCCTCGATTAAATGGGACAGCCTAGTTACTCGCCACTGATGGTGGACCCCCCCTCAGTTTCAGGTGACGTTGCAGCAGATTAGAGCGGGCTTCGCCGGATGGGCTTGAGAGTTTGGGCCTCTATTTAAGTATTCTAGTTTAGTCAGAACTATTTAAACCTTTATTTAGTTTGTTACTAAGATCCCAGCATGTTGGGACAGTATTTTTCAGACTTTTGATGTAATATTAATTAGAGGTTTATTATGGATTCTAGCAGCTATAGTTAATAAAGGTTAATTCTTTCCTTTGTAATATTGAATTATGGTCTAATTAGATTAAGTAATGATCCGAATGTTGATTACCCTTCGTAAATCGACAAGCTAAAAAGTCGGGTCGTTACAATTTTTTATCTTGTCACATTGTTTTCGGCTCCTTTACTCATATTATTTACCATTCTCTTTGATCGAACATGTGAATCTATTACATTGTCATGAGTTAATTAGTAATTAGAAATTATAAACTTGGATGAATAGTTAACTATGAAATTATAGCTTGAGTGGTAATAACTCGATGAGTGAATGGCCATTGCTTCGTATTTGAATCTATGAAATTATTTAGCGTTGGCTGCAATACTATGAAATATAGGAGTTTGTAGATTTGGTAATAACAGTACAGAGCGAAGAATATTCACATAGCACCATTTTGTATCATTCAGGATTTTTCTCAGATTATTTAAGAGTAACGGCAATAACTTAATGTTTGCAGTGGAAGCTAAAGCAATATTCTACAGTCACTCCTCTCGTTTATTTGCCATACTTCCATTCTTATGGGTTGGATTTTCTTGATTTATATGCTGCGTTCTGTTTTAGTATTCTTTTCTTTTCACAACTGCCACCCTTGCACATTACTTTTCTAAAAACTTGTCAAAAAAGTGCATGCGATGGTATATATTCAGATACAAAGAGTATTAGAATGTAACATGTTAATTAGAGATCGTGCAGGAAGTGCTTATATGTTAATGCAGTGCTGTGATTGAGGAAGAACTTGAAAATTGATTTTTTTTGGAAATTCAGGGGTGTTGTGTCTGTTTAGTGGCACTCTTATTACTTAGACTATCCATGTATTATGGCCTAACCATCAAATTTCTGAATTTGGATAAAGTGTGATGTTCACCTGAGGTTGCTGTGGGAAAAATAGGAATTTTAGAACTAAGAAAAATGTCTTAAATTACCAGTGCCTTTGTCCAAATATCATAAAGGGAAACCTAAAAGTGTGAAAGAAACTTAACTACATGATTCAAACGTAGTATACAATTCTCTCTTTCTTAAGAAACTTCAAACATAACGTTGGAGAAACTTAACTATATGCTACAATCTAAGACCCTCTATAATATAATGTATCTCACTATGTACACACAAAAGATTTGATAGTTTCAAGCAACTTGTTGAAATCTGATAAAGTTGTAAAACACAAAACTTTAGAATGAATTTATGTTTATATACACTAGGATGATGTAGGCTGCAGACTTTGTGTTTTATCTATTTATCTATACTAGTTGTCCAGAGCGCGCAACGCGCACCGTGTCCAACATTTTTCAGTTGATGCTGTTATGAATCGTGAACATGTTTTGTGATTTTTGATATGATGGTTGTATGCGAATATTGTCTATACTATGAGATATAGATGTGTTGTCCGATTTATACAAATTAATTTCATGCTTTTTAAAATGATATTAGTTTAAATATGCGTGACTAAGAAACATAAAAAGTAGGTATACTAAA
Source organism: Salicornia ramosissima (assembly GCA_951394345.1). NCBI lineage: Eukaryota > Viridiplantae > Streptophyta > Magnoliopsida > Caryophyllales > Amaranthaceae > Salicornia > Salicornia ramosissima. Next base: position 9,678 of record OX596237.1, on the reverse strand, counting down.
TGAATGTAATGATCTTTATAATATAGCGTAACTAATAATTGCACTGATTTTGTACTCTTTAGACTTATCCTAAAATTATTAGCAACAAATTGACTTGTACATCTAAAATAGCGTATGGAATTTTATTTGGTGTAAAAATAGTGCATTTTTTATTTGAATATTACCCTACCAAGTTGTAGTAGACAATTTTTTTTTTTTATCTTTTTATTTTTTAATTACAGGATTGGCAGACAATGATCGTAATCAATGTTTTGGAACTTTATTTTGCTGGCACAACAATGGAGGGAGCGAAATTTTTTTAAGTATAGTGGTACAGTGGGATAGTAGGTGATTAGTTTAGTCAAAAGTTATGGGATGGCCATGATTTTTTTAGGGTGTAAGTATGGGATTGAGGGTGTATGAAAGTATGTAGTTATTTTGGGAGCCTGTTGATATGGAAGTAGTGCATGCAGTGGGATTATTACCCACTTTTGTATAAGTTGCTTATATTGACTAAGTAAAAGAATTTTTCATTAGTAAGTATATATTATGTTGTTTATTACCATTTTCTTTGCCTTTGATCTATCATTGGAATTATCATTGCGATGATTATCGCTGCTATTGAACACCTAAAATCAGATATTTCATAAATGGTTTCGAAACAAACCACACAGTGGAATTAGTAGTTTTATACTGAACATGTACCAATACACGTTGATATAACAAAGTAAGTACTAAGTGCATAGAGACAATCACACAACTACATAACTTAAATAGTAGACACGTAATGTTTTGTTGCACTATATGCAACCAAAGAGCAGCAAATAACCTCTGCCATGCCCAAAATAGTGCCTTATAGTAGATCATAAGTAGCAAGTTCCGGGTGATGATCCTAGATTAGTTAAACATACAATGTCAATTGTTTAAAAGAGTTACCAATTACTCATCAACACATAACACTATAAATATTAAAGGGAAAACTTGTGTCGACGGCATACAAGTATGCTTTACTCTTCATTTTCATCCTAGAGGTATTCTTCTTTGTTAGGAGATACTCCTTCTGCTTGAAGAGTATCGGGTTCAGCTTGAAGGTCCTCCGATTCTGTCTCAACTGCTGTAGGAGTTTCAACTGCACGGATAACCCACTTCAACACGTAGCTTGTTTTTAATACAGAGCTTGGCACAATTTAAAGGAGCATATCCTTGTCTTCAACAACAGAGAGTGTTGCTTCCAATTCAACTTTATCATCCTACAGTTGTACAATTGTTAGAATTAATGCTAAGTATATAGTTAGGGTAGAGAAATTAACAAATGAGCATACATTGTTCTTCTGTCTGTGGAGTTCTTCAGTTGTTGTACCAAGAACCTTTTCTGCCTTCTTTCCAAACGCAGTGACACGCACCACCCCTTCACCATCAGTAACAAGGAATTGGAACAATACTCTGCAACGAAATAGTGAAATTAGCATCAGGGGTAGATGTAGTGTGTATAAGGCTATATGTATGTTTATGGATGGATTATTAAAGCGTTGCTTTGGTAGAAGTATTAACGCAAACAAAGGTCACTTGATTTTTATGTTTACCGAAGAGTATTGACAGTCTGAGGAGCTGTGCAATGCTCACATTTGTAAGTTGTGTTGGGTGGAAGATAAGCACTACGAACCCATTTGTCCCAGTCATTGTAGCAGAATAGATCAGGTGCATAAACAGATGGTGCTGTTATGTTGATCCAGAAACTCTCATTTTGCCAAACAGTGTTGGGCTGAAGATAAATATACACATAAGTACTGATGATAAGAAATGGATAAGTTAATAAAATGGAAAACGTATCCACCTTCCTCTTTTCTACTTCTATTACAGGTGTGGTCACCCTTGTAGAGCTGGAACCTTTAAGCACATGACATTTTGTGACCCAGCTGTACAGGGTTGTTATGTTTTCTTTGATTCTATAAAACTTGTGGAAAAATTATTGCTAAGCCATGAAATTAGAAGTGTTTATTATGAGTAAATAAAAAGGAGTTAGCATGTAAGAAAGACAGAGGGAAAGGCAAAAAAATAAAATAAAATAAAATAAATAGCATGTGTTAACTTTATTAGAAATAAGATGTAGTAGAGTAATAGCTACTAGCAAATATAGATGGCATTAGAGGTGAAGTCCTTTTTTTGTTCCTTTTTTTTTAGAGAAAAATAGTTGGTGGAATTAAAAGTTAATCTTATTCTAGTAATTATTTGTGTAGGGACCATTTTTTTGGCATATTTTTCAAGTTTGTATTAAAGTCCTAATGCAGGTATGAAAATTAAGAACACCTAAGGTTTTTTTTTCCCTTTTGTTGGTATAGTAATATACGTACCAAGTGGGGAGCATATCAGCAATGTGTCCTTAAGGATTCACCACAAATTCGATGCACATAGTTGTTTTTAGAGAAATACCTGTAAACATACAAATGTTATTGGAAAGAATATGTTTGTGTAGTAAGTGTCTTTTATGAAAGAAATGATGGCTCTCAAACCATGTAAATGAGAAACATGCAGATCAAGCAGCTAAAAAAGAGCAATGCGACCTAAGAAGACGATAAATCGGTATGGAGCCTTTTTAACTGCATGAAAGGCAGCAATTGATAGCCCTTGAGTCAGAGATGTTATAACCTCACCAGCCTCCTTTGCATAATTGTTCCATGCAGACAGTGTCATTGGTCTCTGAATGCTGTGAAAGTAGCATTGGTAAAACAACTAATTAAAATTTGATAAGTTCATTGCTTGTTTGTAAGAAATAAAGCATTCGACTAAACAGATAGAATAAGTGAATATTGTACAGAGCTATAAAACAAAGATCGACCTATTGTCCACTATAGTTATGTGTCATACTTCGCCCTGGCCAATAGGTTGGATGTCATCAATTGTAATGTCAACTACTAGAATATCTACAATGACACCCAAAGTTTATTAGTAATATGATATATCAGCAGGAGTACTCAAATTATCACAAAAATTCACTAGTAAAAAACTTCATATTTGTAACTACTTATTTGGGTCATACTTGATGAGGAACTAAACTGGACTGGACAACCTCTCTATGTCCTTGATGAGGAACTACAGGCAGAACCTACCGAAAATCACTGCCAAACACTAGTAAATTTTTTCTCATTAGTATCGTGCATTTAGGCTTATTAGGATCGTGCCTTACGCGTTACCAATGCAATAGCTACAAATAGGAGAACTATTTGGTTCTTGCCTAGGCACGATCCAAATACTGCTCTATTTGGATTGTGCCTTTTAAGGCACGATCCAAATAACTGCACTATTTGGATCATGCCTTTGAAGGCATGATCCAAATAATGCACTTATTTGGATTGTGCCTTTAAATGAAAATGAACGATCCAAATAGGTGCATTATTTTGATCGTGCGTTTAAACGCACGATCCACATAGAGCAGTATTTGGATCGTGCCTTAAAAGGCACGATGCAAATTTTTTTAATTTCGATATTTTTTAATAAAATTATATATATATATATGTTTAATGTATATATATAATAAATAAATTAATATTTATTAATATTATAGTACAATTGAATCGTGCCTTCTTAGGCACGCGTACACCAAGTATTCATTAATAAAATTGATCGACATATATAATATATAGTAGTACAAACATCAATTCCATACAAAAAGTATAGCGAATACAATATACACTGAAAGGTCCGATAACTAGCCTGTCAAAAACGATTCTAGGCAATAATACAGACGTACATGTACAAAAAAAAAACCTCACTACTAAAATCATTAGTTCAACATAAAGGGATGAAAGAACCTCGCCCATTGCTTCCGAACTTCATCCATCTCCACTTTTTTGTACGGGTCAGATCTTTGAACAAACTCCTTCAAAATAATGTAAACCAAATCAAATTAAACCATATAGTAATTAGAATATAATATTTGAAACAATTAAACATCAACATTGGCATTTTGGAACGAGAACATGTGAAACAGTCGATTTTGGCTACTTTTGGGTGTTTTCATTCCCATTTGCACACTAATCAACCTATTTCATGTTTCTAAGCTTCATTCATTTACTATAATATTTACATTATCAATTTAGAACTTATTGGCACAATACTAGGCAACACTAGGGCATTTTGGAATGAGAACAAGTGAAACAGGTCGTTTTTGGCTACTTTTGGGTGTTTCCGTTCCCATTTGCACACTAATCAACCTATTTCATGTTTCTAAACTTTATTCATGTACTATAACATTTATATTATCAATTTAGAACTGATTGGCACGATTCTAGACAACACTAGGGCATTCTGGAACGAAAACTAGTGAAACAGGTCGTTTTGGCTACTTTTTGGTGTTTTCATTCCCATTGTCACACTAACCAACCTATTTCATGTTTATAAGCTTCATTCATGTACTATAACATTTATATTATCAATTTAGAACTTATTGGCACGATTCTAGGCAACACTAGGGCATTTTGGAACGAGAACAAGTGAAACAGGTCGTTTTTGGCTGCTTTTGGGTGTTTTCATTCCCATTTGCACACGAATCAACCTATTTTATGTTTCTAAGCTCCATTCATGTACTATAACATTTATATTGTCAATTTAGAACTTACTGGCACGATTCTAGACAACACTAGGGCATTCTGGAATGAGAACAAGTGAAACAGGTCGTTTTTGGCTACTTTTTGGTTTTTTC
>OX596236.1:58607267-59057267 GCA_951394345.1 Salicornia ramosissima | reverse complement strand
GGGGGGGGGATCAACTATAATTTTATGAGTTTTGACCACATACCCAAGGGCTTTGAGAAGGGTTCAGTATGTATTTAGCCAAAAATATTGTCGAAGCAGCCGTTAAGGATGGGGAATATTGAACCATGTTGTACTCCAACAGTGACAATTCTGCTACGTAGTTGGACAAGCAATCCAACTGCATTGACGGAGCCTTCACAGAGAAAACAGCAGGCAGAAAGTGAAAAGAGGAACCTTTATATAACGCCCAATTTTTTTTGTAGAAACAATGCACAATGCAGCTAACAAGCATATGGTTTGACAACTCCAAAGAGCAATGCAGCTAACAAGCATATGATTTGAAACCTCCAAGAGCAGGAAGCAAGATAGTTTATGTGGGGGATGGAGAAAACTGAACAATCACCAATGGATAATAAAAGATCAATCCCAAAATGCATCTCAAGATATGAGCAAAACAGTGAAAATATACGTTAACCTGTTGCGATGTTAAAATGTGTGTTAAAAGGGTTTACATATGTTTTTCATTGATTTGGAAGAGGCCTAAGATAAAAACTATTTTGGTGGGTTTTAACAAGGAAAGATATTTCAAAGAACTACATTGAAAACATAAAAGACATGTATAAAGATGCTAGCACAAGTGTATGGACCAATGTGGGTGAGCAAAGTAACTTAAGATTTTACTCTTAGTCCTTTTCTTTTTGCTATAGTTGTGGATATATAGACAATTCAAATCCAGGGTGACATATCGTGTTAAAAGGGTTTACATATGGTTTTCATTGATTTGGAAGAGGCCTAAGATAAATTACCAATAGAGGTATTTTGGTGAGCTTTAACAAGGAAAGGTATTTCAAGGAAATACATTGAAAACATAAAGGACATGTATAAAGATGCTAGCACAACTGTATGGACCAATGTGGGGGAGCAAAGTAACTCAAGATTTTACTCTTTAGTCCTTTTCTTTTTGCAATAGTTGTGGATAAATAGACAATTCAAATCCAAGGTGACATATCGTGGTGTATAATGGTTGCGGATGATAACGTGCTAATTGATGAGACAAAAAAAATGCACATAAACCTTGGATTTGACTTGTGCAATCGCTTGGGAGAAGATTCAGGGTCTTAATTTTTTCCCATATCTAGGATCTATTCTCCAAAAAGATGGTGAACTGAATTGTGATGTTATTGTTGCCCATAGGATCAAATCGGGTTGGGTGAAGTGGAAGTGAGCTTTTGGGTAACTATTCGACCGTAGTACGCCATATAGACTTAGGCCGGCATTGCTTTAGAATGATGAGCTTTGAAGTATTGTCATGTTCATAAGGAATGAAGCCATTAGGAAAAAGTTGAGGGTTACTTCCATAGAGGAAAAAATGGGGAGAATCGGCTAAAATGGATTGGTCATGTAAAACGAGGATAGGGGTAGAGGAAGACCAAAGTAAACATAGAGAAGGGTGGTCCAGAATGACATGAGGTTGTTGGGACTTGATGAAAATTGCACTTTAAATAGGAAAAATTGGAGAAGGATCTATGTGGATGATTTTTGTGATGTATATATTGTATTCATGTTTAGTTGACCCAATTTTTTTGGGAACAAGACTTTAATATTGTTGATGAATGAAACAATTAATATAAACACACATACCTCGCTCGTCACTTGAGCAGCACGGACAAAACGCCTAAGTTCCAATCAATAGATAAAATAAAATGTCAGAGACTGACATATTCTGCTAACTAGGAAACAGAGGTCTGTAAAAAAACATCATTCCCTACCTTAAGAAACATTTGGTAGTTGTAGCAGTCATTTCAAACTTCAGGAAGTTCAGCACAGCAGACTCCATTTGCAAAACCTATAGAAGCACAAGCTCATTTTATTGATGCATTTAAAGATGGTAGAGGTGGTACTTACATTTCAAAGAAGCAAATATTATCAGTGATGTAAGCAAAATATGGTCAACATCCAAACCTCATCCTTGAAGTAAGTATTGTCAGTGATGTAGCAAAACTCCTCCACTTGGGGAGCACATATTTCTTCATATTTTCTGCATAAAGCCAGCCAGAGTTTTCATTTCAAAATTTTCATGAAGACTTTTGAACAAATGCACAGAAAGGGGGAAACTGGAGATTATTTATATGAATATATATATATATTTAAAAAAAAAAACTTACGCTGCTATCATCATGCATGCCACCCCTAGCAATTGCAAACGTTGACGGTTCATTGCATTACCAGAAAGATATCTATCGATGTAGTTAACAGTGAGGTATAGTGTGTCAGGTACAAGCCTGTATTCTTCAGCAACCTGGGATCATGCCATAAATATAAGAAAAATATAATGAAAGTTCATGCAATTGGTACCAAGGATTATGACTAGTAATTTTAGCTACCTCTACAAGCCAGTCAATAAGAATGGCACGCATGCTGGCATTTATATCTTTCTGGATCTTTTCCATGAAGTCTGTTGAAGGTCTTTTCAGTGTCTAAAAAAAACAGAGAAATATAAACATAGGCATAGTGATTTCACAAACTTCTACACGAAGTCACTGAATAAGCATGTAATCCACATGGTATGTCAAAAATAACTACAATGTCAAACCTCTGATTCACGTAAATGCTTGTAAATATCACAAACTATGGTTGCACAAAACTGAGGATCAATATAAGTGCCATCAATATTGACAACTTTGTCAACTTCCATATCCGCAAGTATATCTCGCTTGCAGAAGTTCCCTGCAAAGGTAATATTGAAAAAAGGAAACTCAACAGTTTGAAAATTTCCTGATGGTAACTTATTTACATTATGCACAGATGTAACATATATGACCTACTAGATTACTAGTCACCTTACAAGGAGTTGCACAACCTTTCAGTGCTAGATCATGAGTGCAAAATATAACAACTGACAATTGGTCAATTAAATAACTAACCTGATGTCTCCATATGGTCAAAAATGTGAAGATTGTCAGATGTTTTTCTTTCAATAGAATTAAGAGCAGCCACATCATTCCCGTCTAAGTATTCAACTTCTGGGCTCTTCAAAGACTCACAAGTGGACATTGACTCCATGGATAAAGATTGTGCATCTGATGGACTTGGAGAAAAATCCATGCTATTTGAAACACTGGTTTGTGATACTAAAACTTTACTATTCGGTGACATTGCCTTGTAAGACGTGACAGAATCACTTATGGGCAAAGATGTCTTCAAAGGAACCACAGTTTTGGCTTTTGTATTCACCTGAACAGGAATGCTATTTTTAGGAAAGTTCGTGTCATTTAAGCCTGTTGCATATCCCTTTTTTGCCTTCATACTTTTAGAAGTTGTACATGGTACCTTCACAAAAGATTATAATGAATTAATGATTATTGGTTATTCAAAACATCTCACAACACAACATTTCTTAAGTGATTGATTATAAAAACATCCAAACCAAAGAATTTTAAAAGTCAATCACTACATAGCTGGATCATAGACAAATCAAATAGGACTATGGACAATACAAGCCACTGAAGCCAAGTTATGCTGCATTTGCTGATTATTAAGATTAATATTGGATATTCCAAAACCAATAGAAAAATTAAAATTACATAATTGTCCAACAAATGATTTCTTTAGATCTCTTTAATATATGGTTGGCCCAAATTATTGGCCAGACCCGGTCCAAAACCACGACGTTTTGTTCTTTTTCAAAAAAAAATTGTTTTAATTTTCACGCTCTAGTTTTCTTTCCTTCTTTCTGTTGCATCATTTTTACACTTTCATTTTTGTTCTTATTCATCAAATCTTGAGCATTTTGTTTTTTTGGATTTTTTAGTTTTTTTTAAAAAAAATTCTGCTGTTTTCTTTCTTTTCTGCTACAATATTTAACAGAATATTCACAAATATTTTTTTTGGTGAACATTTGTGTTGTATGGTGTGAATATTTATATTTAGTTGGTGATATACAAGTGTTATGAACATTTATTGTTCAACTGGTGAACATTGCCGTTTTAGTGAACATTTGTGCTATATGTGGTAAACATTTATATTTATTCGGTGATTTGTAAATGTTGTAAACATTGTTATTTAAACTGGTGAACATTGCAGTTTTGGTGAAGATTTGTGCCTTATGTATTAAATATTTATATTTAATTGGTGATATGTAACTGTTGTAAATAAATATTGTGCATTTCGTCGTGAACATTTGTATAAACTAGTGAACACTGTAAATCCAAATTTACAGGTGACATTCTACCAATATGTGAATATTTGTGCAAAGTCACATGAACATTGCTCTTTTATTGTGTGAACATTTGTAGTGTGTGTGGTGCGAGAGCGAGCATGAGTCTTTTTTTTTTAAATACAAGTTGGGACGCACGGGAACACAAAAAAGTTGTGTAGTCTCGGTCCATCCAATACATATTGTCTTGGTAGTTCCTAATATAATCTCATTGTAATCACTATATATCAACTAGGAAACAGAGCTTCTCATCAACATTCACTTCTTGGATTCTAGGCTCTGGACCAAAGAACCTGCAATCTTTCCACTGCTGACCAACGCAATTTTCCTAGACTCAATATATAATATAATAAGTAAAAAAAAAAAAAGCCAATTGAACTAAGAGGGATTTTGTTAAGGTGCAACTATCCTCAAGAGAAGTAAAGAGGAAATTTAATAACACTGCGCAACAAATTGTATCGCACTGATACTGACACTCACACCAACGCCTCCATTTCTTATCCTGTATGATATTCAAGTACCCCGTACCATAAGTTAATGAAAGCATATGATCCATACACTATTATTTCCTTCTCCACAATCCGACTTTTTTTTTTAAATGGACCCAAGATAGGGATTTGTAGTCCTACCAAATGGAAGGCTGAAGAGGTGAAGAGATAACTGGAAAAGGTCACACACAGTGTATTCTAAACAACCAGGGTAAAATGAAACTACGTATTCCCTGAGAACCCAAGAATCATCCTTAAAAAAAACAAAGAAACAAAAAAAGAGAGAGAGACTATAGAAAAGCAAAAGGAGTCAAAGAAAGCTTACAATACTCGGAGCGCTCCCAACCGAGCCATTACTCTGGTTAGTGAGGTTACTGAGTGGCGGCCGCTTCTTGCACAAGTGCGCTGATGTGGTAACTTTCACGCCTGCATTATCCGACACAACCACCGCCTGTCGCTTCGCCATCGCTGGATCCAACGAACCCCGAGATTTTCGATGACTTTGAGTCGACATCTTTAAACCTCTTCAAAGAAAAATGAACCCTAACCTTAATTGCCACAATTCGCTCTGTCGTCAGTTAGCATAAACTTTCATTCAGATTGAAACAAAGATTGGTAATAACTAACAAAGATTAATCAAAATTGTAGGATTCAGAAATATGAATATGGCGCTGAATTGAGGGATTCTGCCTTTCTTGAGGTTCTTAGGAGAGCGTATCAAAGAGAAATAAGAAAACTAGAGGGCTGTATCATTAATACTTAATAGGAAGTGGGTCACAATTTCAAATTTAAATTTGAATTTGAACGTTGGTCCATTAATAAACGGAAAACAAACAGCCCTCTGGTTTGAACTTTAACCCAATTTTGTCAGGAAAAAAAAGAGAAAAAATTTGTTGCTAGTTAAATTAAAAAAAAAAATTATTTGAAGGAATAATACTCCCTCCGTAACGAATTACTAGCAACAATCGAACTAATGTAAATAATAAAAGTAAGAGAGAGAAAAGTAGATAAAAAAAAGTAGGGAAAATAATGTGAGGCCTACTTGTGTTAGTATTGTGCTAATTATTATGAATAAGTACAATAATATAAATTTGCTATTTTTTGTTGCCAAAAATAGAATAAAATGAAATTAAGAAAAAATGTTGCTAGTATTATGTTACAACCAAAAATAGAAAATGTTGCTAGTAATATGTTACGGAGGGAGTACTTAATAGGAAGTATTTTCTTTCTTACAAATTTTGTTTTGAAATATTTTTAAATGGGATGATCTTTAAGACCGTTGATCCTGGAACGTATCTTCGAGACTTCGACCACACAATTTTTCTTACCCCACATTCCAGTCTTCTGATAATAAGAAATTGAAAAGAAAAATAACCCATAGGTTTTGGAAAGTAGGACCACCTTATATTTGAAAGTGGGTCACAATTTCAAATTTAAACTAGTATTTTGGCCCGGGCAATGCCCCGGGTCGATTATTATTATATTTTGTATTTCGTTATTTTTCATAAACTCCATAATTGATTTTGGTTTATGATATGTAACAATAGTAGCTATTAACTTAGTAGATTTGTTTGAAATGTGTTGTTTTTTAGTTACACTAATTTGCAATGTTTTATCATATTTTAACGCTAAATGTTAAACAAACAAATTAAAGTGGTTTGATGGTTGATAGCTTATATTTATCATATTTTAATGATAAATGTTAAACAAAATCATATTTTAATGATAAATGTTAAACAAACAAATTAAAGTGGTTTGATGGTTAATAGGTTACATTTCACTATGGAGGTTATGGGTTCGATTCTTGACTAATGCGCTATAATTAACAGACCTTTGGCGTGGATGATAATCGTAAAATTACCCTCAATTTGCATCTCAAATCAAACATCAACTTGATGGGAAAACACCAACAACAAATCTAGGTATCAACTCGATTCTTATGTTTTTTTTAAAGTTGAGTAAATTTTAGTGATGCTGACATGGCGCTTCTGCACATGTGCCACATGGCGTAATTACGGTGTTTCGCGCACTTTTTAATAATTGTTATAGATTTGAATTTGAACGTTAACCCAATTTTGTCAGTACTCTAAGCAGACTTCGCACGAAGTCAACGGCATTTGTATCATTGTATGCACTATGCAGAGATATCAAAGCAGTTTACCGGACTTGAACCCTCAATTGCAGTTAGAAAAGTTAAAATATCTTATTATTGAGTTGCTCATTAGTAATTACATAGTTTAAATAATGTGTTTTAATTACTATTTATTGCTTAATTATATATATTTTTTAAAAAAATAATCCAGATTATTTATCTGGATCCGTTTAAAATAAATGATGCATTGTCTTGTAGATGATGCATTTCCCTAAAATAAATGGTGAAAATCAGATAAAACCTCTAGAATTTTAGAGGGGAAATTATCATCATCCCATTAAATGCAGCTCCTTTTAACAGATCTATTAACGTTGAGTTAACGCAGTGGACATTGTTAATTAAAAAACCTAAGTTGGGGGGCATAGCTTAGAAGTTTGAAAAAGCATGAGCAAAACCCTAACTCCAAAATGTTCCTAGAGTATACTGACAGGGCGTCGCAACCCGTCAAAAATAACCTATATATCAATACTAATGTAGCAGTGATAAGTAGGGTCGAAATCCACAGAGAAGCAAATTAATTCTTTTATTACTAAAAAGTTTGAATTATATAAAGGGCCTTTGTGATTGAATTATCCTAAAAAAACTAATAACTAAAGAAGAGAAAATAAAGATTGAATTTTTATAAGATTAAACTGAATGAAGGAAATTATAGGGTTTAGGGTTTTATGAATGAAATCATAAACTAATTGAATTCCAATGTTCAATAATTCATTAACAAATTCTAACCAAGATCTAACAGGCTTTCGCAATTTATTAGATCTACAGATTTACATAACAGGCTCTCGCAATTTATTAAATAAATCTGCCTAAAATCTTAAGTCTTAATGAAGTTTTCACCTTTCGGCTACCGACTAGATTATTACTCAAATTTATATGTTCAAAACAGATTTTAGGAAGTTAAAACTAGTCATGAATTAAAGAACAAAAGATTCAATTAATTTAAATCAATGAAACATAAGTTTCCCAAACCCTAGATCTAAATAACTACTCACACATATTTAAAAGAATCAAAGCAATAAACATTATCATGATCAAAAGCGTAAATAAAATAAAGAGAGAAAAACAATACCAGAATTAAAGGAAGGAAGATCTTGAATTGAATACTTGATTAATTGAATTCAAAAGAATTAAATTGTGCTTACAAAAGAAAGTTTTAATTTTTAACCCTAGAAAACAGAAAAAAAAACCCTAAAGAAAGCATAAGGAGTTACAAGGGATTCTAATAGGTATTTATAGGCAAACTGGGCTTAAACGGAGCCTCGAACACTGGCCCCGGTACGGGGTACATGCCCCCCGGTACCGGGGTTGTCGCTGGAATCAAGTTCGCTATTTTTGGAAAATGTCGAGTGAAAAGCTGTGCAGAGACCCCAGTCCGGGGTACATGTACCCCGGTCCGGGGCCGATGCTGGGGGAACTCTGGCTTCAAAGAAAAGGAGAGAAGAAGGGGCAGCAACCACCTCGGTACGGGGTGCATGTACCCCGGTCGGGGTGCAGGAACCCCGGTAAGGGTTGCACAAACCCCGGTATCGGGGTACATGTTGGGGTCTCGTCCGATGCCCTGACTTCGAACGCCCATAACTCCTTTATTTTAAGTCAGAATTGAGCTTATAACCTACCGTTGGAAAGTTATTTGAATCTAGTTTCCAATGCCACTGGAATCGCTTGAATTCGATACTCATATCTCGAGTTATGTCCAAAATAGTGAGAGGTGGTCAAAATCATTCGAACCGAATCGAACAATTTCAAGCCAATTCTTCACTAATTGCCACCAGAACCTCTCCAACACTCACCGTGACATCCTAGTGCTTCTCCTTTTCCTAGATTGGTGTACTTTGATGGTTTTTGTCCCATTTAGAGCATCTTCTATCAAAAACCTGACAAAAAATGGAAAAGACACAAAACACTCCAAACCGACTTATTAGCGGCAAAATGGCTCCTAAGAGCACGGTTAGCACAATAAAACCATACAAAATAAGGAGGAAAAACATATACTAAACCAAGTTATCACTGCTCTCCATACATTGCAGAAACTTGGATGAAATAGAATGCAAACTTTTAAGTGGCATAACAGCTGTTCGAAGAGACGAAGAATGTGCAAAATGAACAAGTTATTAGCATATTCGAAACAGCAGTCAACGATATTACTACAGTGATTGACTTGTGCAATCGCTTGGGAGAAGATTCAGGGTCTTAATTTTTTCCCATATCTAGGATCTATTCTCCAAAAAGATGGTGAACTGAATTGTGATGTTATCGTTGCCCATAGGATCAAATCGGGTTGGGTGAAGTGGAAGAGAGCTTTTGGGTAACTATTCGACCGTAGTACGCCATATAGACTTAGGCCGGCATTGCTTTAGAATGATGAGCTTTGAAGTATTGTCTGTTCATAAGGAATGAAGCCATTAGGAAAAAGTTGAGGGTTACTTCCATAGAGGAAAAAATGGGGAGAATCGGCTAAAAGGAAAGTGAGTAAATTAAAAAAAACGGAGGGAGGACTATGGAATATAATCATTATGCACAAGTAACATAAATCAAGCAATAAAATAATCCTATTAATTTGAATCATTTATTAAAATAAGTTCCTAGATAAAATATACTTAAACGTCTTAAAAAAAACTAAACTTTTTTGGTTTAGAAAATGGAGAGTAAATGAAAATATCTCATCTAGTGTAATTTAATTAGAAGGCTTCTTGAATTTATCAAAATTAAGCCAACACAAGTAGATAGTTAAAACAATCAACATCTGATTGTACAATAACACAACAAATTTTCTAGCCAATATAATAAAAAAATGATAATAAATATTAAAAAAAATTAAAGTATAAGATTATATTGAAAATATGTATGCCAAAATTATAGGATTATATTGGGAGCATTCGAGTATGTGTCAAAAGATAAATTAAAGCTCATGGTAAAAGATCAATGATATTTATGAGTAAATGTATTATAAGTAGTATACACCAAGGATGCATGGATACTATAATTAGCTAGTAATAAGAATGGAAAAAATAGCCAAAAAAAACATTAATGCTCTTGACAATTATCGAACCCGAGTTCACGGAAGATATAAAACACCACTAGTCAAACATTGCCACTGAGCTACTGCTACTTTTCAATTACCTCTGTTTAACATTTGCTAAATATACAATATCCACAAGAAGTAAAATTAGGCCTTTTAATTATGGGCCCTGGGCGGGCGCACCTCTCGCCCTGCCCAGGGCCGGCCCTGTCGCTCTCCTTTTTGACACGCCTCCCACGCATAGCCCGGATAAGGGACCTGAAATAAGTAATCCGCAAGTCATAAAAAGGTATAAGTGCCAAAGACTTAGGTGGGTTTAAATAAGGGGGTACAACAACTCCAAAATAACTCAAAATGCACTAAAACAACTAAAAAGAATAAAACTAAGCTAAATAGAAATAAAATGGACCAATAAAGGCCTTAAATGAGGAGAAAACGGCGTATAAAAGAGGTCATAAAGGCCGCTTATCAACTACCCTTAAATAAACTTAATTTAATTAATTAAATTAAAGATCATTATTAAATTAAAACCATGATAAAAAATGCTACAAAAAAAAATATAAACTCTAAAATAGAACGATTCAAACCATTCACAATACTAACCAAACTAGGTTGAAATTGCAACAATTATGGCATATGAAATAGGGGATGAATCAAACTATTTTAGGGGTTATATTTATGAATGTAGGAGCATAATTGAGCATGCAATAAATTAACCAAAGAATTTAAATAAATTAAATTAAACGCTCTAGTTCATGCTTTTATTAAATTCAAAAAAAAAAAATTAAAATCAAAGAAAATAAAATTAAAATCTAAATTATAGCATGAACTAAAGGAAAAATAAATTAAGCTCAATGAAAATGAAAAGAAAAAAAATACTCCCTCCATAACATAAAACTTTCAACAATTGGTTTGCACGCATTTCGAGGAAACGATTTAAGGGTGTAAACGAAGAAATTAGTCAAAATGGTTTTAATACAAGCAAGAATGTGATTATAAGTTCCTAATATTAAAATTATATTAACTAATTCTTTCGTTTACAGCCTTAAATCGCTTTCTCAAAATGCGTGCAAAATCAATTGTTGAAATTTTTATGTTATGGAGGGAGTAAATTAGAAACAAAAACCCTAGAAAAAAGACAAAAAAAAGAAGAATAAATAAAATAAAAAAAAAACAGAAAAATAAAATAAAAAAACAAATCAAAACAAGAACACACTACAAAAGATAAGAAAAGAAATGGAGGAAAAAAACCAAAGAAAAAAAAACGAACAAACCCTAAAAAAACCACCAAAAACAACCAAAAGCACCCAAAACAACTAAAAAAACAACCAAAAACGAAGAAAAACAGCCAAAATCAAACCAAAAACAAACCCTAACAAGCCATTACACTAAAAATGAACAAAAATCAGAAATTAAGAATAAGTGAAAAGAAAATGTGGTAATTAACTATTAGACAAACTGCATACAAAACACTCTACTGATTACTTCTCCTTACAAATCGAATATTCATTCTACTTCAATATGAATAATATTCAACATTATTACACTTACACCTAAATTTGACGTACATGAATCAATCAATCATCAATCACGTGCACAATTATTCAATCAACATACAATCTCATTACACCTAAACATGAATCTGAAAAGGTCCGATTCGAGAAAAATCTGATCCAAAATGGTCCCAATCCGGTCTTGGTCCAATACTTCAATCTGAAATCGGTCCGGGCCATTTAGTACACCGGTTCAAACTTGGTCTAATTCCGAAACGATCCGAACCGAACCGAAAGTGGTACAAAAGTAAATCAGTCTAAAATGGTTTGACCCGAACGGCCCGATTGCTAAGTCCAGCTGTAGGTCACATGAATACGAGATAATAGGCAAAACAATGCACTAAAAATCCTTGTCGAAAGTTATAGGGATGGAAAGCCAATAATTTCGATTGCGGGCTTGGATTTCAGGGAAAAACAACTTTTTTTTTCAACATCAAAGGTCACGGGGTTATAGAGCATGAAAATATGAAATGTTAGATATGATGAGGCTATAAGGCACGTGAATACGAGATATTTGGCGAATTAACAACCCAAAATCCATCCTGGCCAAAAGTTATGGGGCCAGGAATTCTAGGATTTTGATTGGGGCCAAAATTTTGGTGAAAATCAACTTTCATTTCGTCAAAATCAAAGGTAACGCCGTAACAGAGATCTAGGGCAAGAAAATATACAAAACGTTTTGTAGGTGAGGCCCTAAAATTAGACCAGTCAAACGAGTCAGATTGGAATAAAACACTTTCGAATGAAGATGAGACATATTAAATGGCTCTAATTTGGGAAAACATAACACATAAAACTTAAAAAAACTATAGATTTCCTCATCCTATTATGCTCTATAATTTTTAGTCTTCGGAGTTAAAATATGCTTAGAAGGAAATTACCTGTGTTCTTACATAAGAATTAGATAGATGTGACATTATGAATTAAGGGTTTCAGTTTAGGGAAGGAATTTTAAAAGCACATATGTATCAACTTCTGTTTTCTCAAATTTGAAACTTTTATAGAAGATAAACCTAGACGTGGAGATGAAGGGTTTCTTTGCTTGACTAATAACAAAATAAATAAAAAAACTAAGGTATATATTTTTTTTCCTTACATCCTACCTTTGCATTTTGTCAATTTCTACATTATATCCAAGATTTGAAAAATTCTATATTGTGCACTTAAACTTATAACAATTGATTGTTATTTTTTTTAACATGATGATTAAGTGTTTGTAATTTAAAGTAAATTTTATCATATTCAACAAATTGTATTAACTAAAAATAACCCAAAATACAAGCAACTAGCAAAATCATTTAAGTGTAGCTTAGAAAAAAAAAAGGATATCATGTACACAATTTTCTAAGTTTAAGGGTAAAATGTAGAAATTCTCACAATCATAGATTCATAGATACACCTAGAAAAAATATATCATGTACACAATTCTGTAAGTTTAAGGATATAAAGTAGAAATTCTCAAAATCATAGATACACCTAACAATGTGAAAAAACGTAAGCACCATATAAACATAAACCCTAAAAACTAATAAAATGATACCAAAACAACTAAAGAATAGGGGAATATGAATATAAGGAATTGCTCGAATTATGAACCTTCCTTTGTACCGCCAACAAGGGAAAAAAGAACTAACATACACATTCATCGTGAAAAAAATGGTTCCACCATTCCACGTTATTCAAAACCTATAAATACAAGTTTAGCAGGCACAACTAAACATTGAGTTCCCAAAGCACTTCAATTTTCTTGAATCCTTTCTTTGACCTACCTCAGTGCCAACAAATCTTGAACTTAAAGCAGGCAGATTAGCCCTGTCCATCATGTCAATCGTAGGTGGCTCAAGAACTGCTCTGGGCATGGATAATGCCCACTGCATTCCCCAAATTGCCAATGGCCTCATGTATATTAGAGATCTGAAATGACCATCTATTGTCCAGGCCTCTGGGGTTTGGAACCAATATCTACAAAAAGAGAAACAAATGTAAAAAAGTACATCATCACTATGTTTTTAGGTGATTTTGTTAATTACCACATTTTCTTTTCACTTATTCTTACATTTCCAGCTTTTTTTTCTTTTTAATATTTTACCACCTTTTGTTTCTTAAAAACCCAGTAAACACACTTTAACGTTTTTTTAGGTGGTGTGGAGCCAGTGTCGGTCAGGTATAAAAACACAGAATTGTTAGAACATGCAGGTCTAACCTACCCCACACTAGCTGCAAGTGCTCCTAATGCTAACAAGACCTGCTACTGTTTTATCCAACCATTGCCTTCTTGTACCCTTTCATCTCACCCCTAGGGAAGGGTTCGAACTGAGATTAAGATTCTCTTCTCAAAAATTTTAGCAAGAAGCTCACATAAAGCGTTTGAATTATTTGTCCTTGAAAAAATAGTTGTATTAGGATTGTATGATCTGAACCACTGCAAGCCCCACATATGATAAAAATTGACCAAAAAAAAGGGTTAAAAGTTGGTAGTTTATTGGTTTTAGGAAACAAAATGTAGTAAAATCTATAAAAAAAAAAAAAAAAAAAACCAACAAAAGGTGGCAATGCAAGAAAAAGTGGTAATCCACTATCTCACAACTCTCAAAGAGAACTTGGATGTTGTTCCAAATACAAGGCTACAAAAGCTTTTGTTAACAGCACAAAATTCGGCTTGCGTGCACCGAACAGCCGAATATTGACGGGTGCACCGAGTGGCATGAACTTTGATATTGAGTGCAGAAAGTGACATAAATGAAATGTGATAAATTTAAATGTCACAACATTCATAACAAACATACAAGCAAAGAAACCCATGAAACTCGTCACTAAAATAAATGTAAGCATGAAAAATCAAAATGACATGATTATGTCATATTTCACGCCCAACATCAAAGTTCATGCTGCTAGGTGCAACCATTAAACTTTGTGCTACTTGGTGAATCCAAGTAAAAGTTAGTGCTATTGAGGCCAATGTTCCCTTAGAATTATGAAATTATAGTTTTTAATTTGTTTGCCAAACAAAAGTTAATAAATCCAAGATTTGATTCCTGCTTTCCAAACAAAGGAGGTTGAAATTAAAATCTAAAGTTTGAATTCAAGAGTTTGAAATGAATTGTGTTTTTCCAAACACTACCTTAAAACCCTATGTTAACCATTAATGGTACCGTAAATTGGTAAATAGGGTCCCTGTCAAGAGCTATTATTTGTTAGCATGGGGTAAAGCATCACTAGACTACCTTATACTGTCTAAATCACTGCTAAGTAATAATAAACAGAAAATTTACTATTGAGTGAAATTGTGCTATACATCGGGCTGCTCATGTCATAAATAAGAGATATGTTAGAAGAAACCGTAAATAAGTCAAGTCTTATTTCTATTTTGTCATGTTGTAGTCTTATTTCCTTTTATTTCTATTTTTCTGTTTTAAGCCCATTAAGGGTACTTTAGTCTTTTCTAATAGGATGTAGTCTCTATAAATAATCCTTGTATTGAGGGCATTTGGATTTATGAAAATACGAATACACTTTTGGGACTAAGGAGAGGCTTGTCTCTCGGATAACAAGCATAGGACAGCTAAGATTTACATTTCTTACTTGAGTGTGCAGCAAACTTGGTAATCAGAGCTAGACAATTCTGGGCAGAAAATGGTGAGCACCACACAATCTCAAAGGATGGAAACAATGGAGTCGGAGTTAGCCGCCTTGAAGACCACCATTGCTGACCAATCTGAACTGGTACAGAATTCTTTACAACAGATTTCGGAGAGTTAATGAAGCAACAAGAAGAACAAGAAAAGTTTAGGGCAGAAGTATGTGCCCAATTCGAAAGGATGCGATCGCAGATTAGAGAAAAAGAAGTTGAGGGATCGCAGAAGAAAAGAAAGGGGAAAAAAGACATCGAACAGTAGATGTTCGAACAGAGGAGAAAGATTAAGAGAAGAACCTGACGGTGGCCGGCGACGTCGACGGTGGTGACCGGCGAGTCGACGACGGTGGCCGGAAAAGAAGTTCAAATGGTAGTGAAGAGGAAAGTGGCGTGATTATATTTCTCCTCACCAAACCCTAATTTTTCCCCCTTTCTCTTCTGTTGCATCTTAAAAACTATCAAAACAAAAGCCCTAAAACCTTCGAAACTGGTGAGTTCTATTCAAAACAGCCGAGTCCACTTTCTTCTCCCCGCGTCCCGTCCGGATTCCGTACCGGTAGCCGCGTCCCACCGTGTCGATGCCGGTACGACGGGGGTGGTAGCTGAGTCCGAGCTTCCCAGATTACTTGCACCCCTCACTGGAGTATCTGAAAAAATATCAACAGACCAATTCTTGAATGAGCTAAGGGAGGATTTGAGGCAAGAAGTGGTACTGCTAGAGCCCTATTCTTTGGATCATGCCATGGAGTTGGCCCTAAAGGTAGAAGGAAAATTAAATTCTGGAAATTACAAAAAAATGGGGCCCAACAATTTTTACCCTAAACCTAATTCCCTCACCCATTTCCCACAAACTAGTAACCAGCCCAACTCCAATTTAAAAAGCCCATCCCAATTACCCCCTTCTTACCCAAAATTCGAACCCAAGAACCCGATCCACCAACCCACCCACCCATATCCCAACCCTATTCTTCCAATTCAATCACCAGTCCCCTAACCCTAACCACTAAAAGAACCGCAGAACACAGGCAGCTCACTGACGGCGAGTGGCAGCTCCGACGGGAACGCGGTCAATGTTTCCGCTGCGACGAGAGGTGGGCCCCCGGCCACCGTTGCAAGCGTTTGGACCTCAATGTCCTTCTGGTTCGTGATGACGACGATGAAGCAGGGGAAGGAGAGGAGGGAGAGAACACGGGGGATTGAGGAAGAAGGAAAGCCGGAGGATGAACCGGCCACTCTGTCGGCTCTCTCCCTTAACACGGTGGTCGGAATTTCTGAGCCTAAAGCTTTGACACTCGTGGGAAAGATTGGGGAAAAAGAAGTGCTAATAATGGTGGATTCGGGAGCAACTCACAACTTTATTTCCCTCAAATTGGTGCAAGAACTTGATTTACCCACCACCTTGACACATCTTTTTGGAGTAACAATGGGGAATGGAGCTACCATTAGAGGTGAGGGAGAATGCCGTGGGGTGAAAATCGTGGTGCAAGGGGTTGACATTGTGGAAGATTTTTTTGCCCATTCCATTGGGCAATTCGGACTTAATACTTGGTATGCAATGGCTGGAAAAATTGGGGAACATGATGGCTAATTGGAAAACACAAATTCTTAAGTTCTCTCGTGGGGGGAAAACCGTGATTTTGAAAGGGACCCGAGCTTGGAACAGACTAAGGTTTCCAGATCCATTATGCGAACGGTACACAAGGAAAAGGGAGGCGTGTTGGTTGAACTTTGTCGAATGGAGGACGATTCTTTGGATGTAGTCCCTCAATTCTTGAGGCCCATTTTGACTGAATTTGAAGATATCTTTGATACTCCTGAAGGTCTACCACCCATGAGGGGTTGTGAGCATCGCATCACACTACAAGGAGGCACTAATCCTATCAGTACACGTCCCTATAGGTATCCCCCTGCTCAGAAGTCCGAGATAGAAAAATTGATTCATGACATGCTCCAGGCCGGCCTAATCCAAGTGTCTAATAGTCCTTTCTCCAGTCCCGTTCTTTTGGTCAAGAAGAAAGATGGATCCTTCCGTTTTTGTGTTGATTATCGGGCCTTAAATAAAGCAACGGTCCCTGACAAGTATCCAATACCGGTGATCGATGAATTGGACGAAGCCCTTATCTTCACTAAGCTTGATTTAAAATCCGGCTACCATCAAATTCAGGTTCAAGCCTCCGACATTCCAAAAACGGCCTTCTGTACGCATGATGGACATTATGAATTTCTTGTGATGCCTTTCGGCCTTACAAATGCACTGGCCACTTTTCAAGCTCTTATGAACGAGGTATTCCGAACCCATCTTCGTAAATTTGTACTAGTCTTTTTTTTAAATATTTTGATCTATAGTAAAACTGAAAAAGAGCACTTGGAGCATATTTGAATTGTATTAATTTTGTTAAGGCAACACCAATTATTCGTTAACTTCAAGAAATGCTTGGGCCACAAATTTCTGGACAAGGGGTAGCCGTAGATTTTGTGAAGATACAAGCAATGCAAGATTGGCCCGTGCCCACATGCTTGAAGGAACTACGGGAGTTCTTGGGGCTAACAGCTACTATTGAAAATTCATCAAGAATTATGCTCAAATAGCAGCCCCACTTACGACCCAACTTAAGAAAGATTGTTTCGGGTGGACAACACAAGCCACACAAGCCTTCCAAGCTCTCAAGAACGCTCTCACTTCCGCTCCCGTTCTTGCTCTACCTAATTTCAATAAGCCCTTCATTTTGGAGAAGGATGCTACGGGAAATGGTGTGGGTGCGGTATTGCAACAGGATGGTCATCCGCTAGCATTCTTTAGCAGGCTCTTGGGTCCAACCGCACAAGCAAAACCCATCTATGAAAGGGAGCTTATGGCGATTGTCTTGGCTATCAAAAAGTGGCGACACTACCTTCTTGGCAGAAAGTTCGTCGTTAAAACTGATCATCACAGCCTTAAATACTTACTTCAGCAGAAAGAAGTGGGCCATGATTACCAACGATAGGTGAGTAAACTCATGGGGTTTGACTTTGATATTGTGTATAGAACAAGGACCTCTAACATAGTGGCTGATACGCTATCCAGGAGGTATGAAGGGATAATGGGGTGTAGTACATTGGTGGCCACGTGTCCAAGCGGCGATAAGGGCTGGAAAACCCGTACCTACGGGTTATACACTTGAGGGGGAGATCTTGAAATTCAACGGGCGTTTAGTTGTACCTCGGGCCTCCAATCTTGTGATGGTTCTGCTAAAAGAGTATCATGATACTCCTATGGGGGGCTACTCCGGAGAATTAAAAACCTATCAACGGCTTTCCTGAGAAAGGTATTGGGTAGGAATGCGGAAGATGTCATGAATTATGTTTTGGCTTGCCAAACATGTCAACAAAACAAGTTGTCTTCTCTTAGCCCGGGAGGACTACTTCAACCCTTACCTATACCGTCACAAGTTTGGGAAGACATCACGATGGACTTCATTGAAGGACTACCCAGTTCTCTCAGATTTGTCATGTTGTAGTCTTATTTCTATTTTGTCATGTTGTAGTCTTATTTCCTTTTATTTCTATTTTTCTGTTTTAAGCCCATTAAGGGTACTTTAGTCTTTTCTAATACGATGTAGTCTCTATAAATAATCCATGTATTGAGGGCATTTGGATTTATGAAATAAGATTACACTTTTGGGACTAAGGAGAGGCTTGTCTCTCGAATAACAAGCTTAGGACAGCTAACATTTTCATTTCTTACTTGAGTGTGAAGCAAATTGTATAAAGGGGTTTTCCAATTCTTGTCCTAGGGTTTGGAGAGTTCCACATGATGCACCCCAAGTGCAATAAGAGTTCCTCATGGTAACTCCAAGTGCAATTAGTATCTATATGGTGTCCCTCTTGTCATTATCTAGACATTAGAAATCTTATAAATTTTCGCGTTAAAAACACAAAAAAGGCAACAACCACCATCCCTAAACCACAAAACTGCAACAACTACCTCTAAAACCCAAAATAGCAACAAACACCATCAACCATGAAACCATCAAATTAACCTCCTCTTGATCAATATAACGTAGTTTAGAGATAGTGGTTGTTGCAAATTTGGGTTTCGGAGGTATTGTCGCGCCAATTTTGTGGCTTAAGGATGAATATTGTGGCAGTTTTGGGGTATAACAACTAACATAGTTTTTATGTCTAGATAATGATGGAGGGCAATATATAATTACTAGTTGCACTTGAGGGGTACTATGTGGAACTCTACACTTAGGGGCACCATGTGAAACTTCTCAAACGGAGGTGTACATCGTAGAAAACCCAAAACCTCAGGGGGGCACTATGTAGAAAAACCCTTTTATAACTGTTGGGATATAAAATAGAATACTAACAAAACACAAGGCTTTGGCAAAAAATACGCAAAGTATGTTTACACTGTATAGAACAGCAATGCCAGAGTGGGGGCAAGTAAAAATAGAGCTCCAAAGAGAATTTTACGCAGCCAAAATAATGTGTACATCACATATTTGAATTGCATCCCTGAAAACTTTTGGCAACATGAAAATAAATCTGCTAGCGTATCAACACAAAGTAAGACTTACCCAAATCCATCTTCAGACCAGCCGGCAATAAAAATTCCTTCAGCAGCAGAAAACCCCTGCTCCTCCATTCCAGAAAGAATCATTGTAGCAGCCACAGCATAAGTAACTCCAGTCCAAATTTCACGCGATTGCATGCAGGTCTCATCCACCTTCCCGTTTGGATGCATCCCATTTACAGCACCCATCCGACCTCCTTTAACTTTCATGACATTAAAATCAAAGATTTTCTGCAAGGTGCTTTTAATTTTGTAGTCCTCAAAGAGATTAGACAACCCAGATGAAGCTGCATACCACTGTCCAGCTAATTGATCAGCTTGAATAGATTTGCTGTTACTGCTTGATCCAGAGTCATAGTTGAAATAAGACCCATTCCAAAGCTTAGTTTCAAAGGCATCTTTAGCCATCAAAAATTTTCTTTTGCATTTTTCACCGAACTCCTCATCGCCTAATTGAAAAGCCATTGCTGCTGCAGCTTCAAGTGCTGCAAGCCACAAACAACCACAATAAGCACTGACACCATGAACTGTCCAAGTATCGTATGTCTGATCAGGGAATCCATCATTTTCTATAAGGCCATCACCATCCATGTCAAATTGATCCATATACTCCATGGCAGCACGCACAGAAGGCCAAACATCAATTCCAAATGCCATGTCCCCTGTAGCAGCAAAATCCCGATAGACTTGGAGTACAAACTTGGGGTTCAAGTCCTTCCATTTGCTTGTATCGTGTATATTATAAGCATTCATCTCTTTCCATGGGTCATGGGTTCCCAGATCATGAGGAACAGCTCCTCTTACCTTGCGAATTCCACAGTTACCTTCTGCTAGGAACCGTATTCTTCTACCATCCTCTGATAAGACAGCTTTGGCAAATTCACGCTGAATACTAAGTTCAATTTTGGGAAACAAATCAAGCAGTGCGAAAGATGCATAAAAATGTACATCATATGTGCACCACATTATGTACTCCACCCCTTCCAAATAGAGAAACCTACCAACATCATCACAATCATCTTCAGGCTCTGCCAAAGAGCACGACTGCTTAGCATTTTTCAAGGGCATAGCTATCTCTTCCATCAAAGCATGTACGTCCCCATGGTCTCCTAATCCAGTATCACCCTCATCAAGATTTACACCATTTGTATGCTCAATTACCAAACCTTTAGTGTCTAACTTAGCTGCTAAAGTAATCTTTGCTTTCTCATCTTTTCTCAGTTGTTTTTTATTATTTATAGAACTTCCAACTGGCTCAGCAGAGTCTGCAAAGACAATCATATAAGCAATTTGAAACAGGCAAAGATGGGGAAGGAAGAAAAGAATACCAAACTGCTAATTGCGAAATTCTATTTCCTACAGATGCACATTACAAAGATCATTAAACATTGTCAATTATGGAGTAGTACCTATCCAGATTGTCCCACCTGCTACCAAAAAGTATAATTCATTAAACAGAGTAAATTTGTACCTGCAAGAAGGAAGAAATCTTAGTTAACTTAACACCACAGGAGCATCTTGAGAGCACACAAGTGGAAAAAGATAACATTAGTTAAAAATAAAAGCATACGGTAACAATTCCAGCCCCACAAAGTTCTATAATTCCTTACCATTCTGGTAGTCTATCATCCTGCAGAACAGGGTCTTGCCATTTCTCTATTTCCTCCTCCCATCTCTTATAGTCTGATGAGAATTACATACAAATAATTGTTTTTAAGAATAATAAAACCCAAGCAATGAAACTGTAACGAGTGTGTATGAGAGAGAGAGAGCCCATGTCAACATAAGAAAATTCATCTTCATCAAATACAGTTAGCTAAATGGCCCACATTAAAATACGTTCATTAAAACTTTTGTAATATTGTCACCCAATTTCTTTCTCTCTCCTCTCAAATCCCTTGAAGTATGCTTCAATTGCATAAAATATAAACCATCATCAACAGCAAATGTTAAGAGCCTACTGTATCACGTTTGTTTCCACTGCTAATACCTGACATTATAAACCCAAATTAAACACTGAAGCATATTCAACTACCTTTCTAGAAATAATTGTTCATAAGATTTGATGTGCTTATGATGATAGTCAAGTTCGAGTATTAGGTTGCTCAACTTGGATTGTTTACATCTAGAGTCAAACTCAAGTTGAATCGAGTTCAAGAGAGCCGGTCTTTGGTTGGGCTTTGACCAAGTTTTAACCGAATCAAGCTTTGTCGAGTACCTTGCAAATTTTTTGTCTTAATAGCATCCCCAAGATAACATTTTCCCTATAAAAGTACTTGATAATTAACTTTTCGACTTCATGCAAGTTTTAGAGTTTTGTTTCTTATAATCTGGCTAATAAGCTCAATCAGGTTTAAATTGTAAAACCCCGTATTGTGACAGCCAGCGTAAAAATATGTCACATCCAGGCGCATTGTTGGACGAGAATAGTACTAGGATGAGTGACCTCCTGGGAAGTCCTTGTGTTGCCATGCCGCCAACCCCACCGACCTCGTGGTTGGCCGAGAATAGTCCTAGGATGGGTGACCTCTTGGGAAGTTCTCGTGCCATCGCTTTGGGATTAAGATGCAGCGCAAGAATAAGAAGCTTATCGTTCCTGTCGTCTCAAAAATTTATTTCGAAAATTATTAATAAATTACTTGCTTTATAAGTGGAAAACCTTTTAAAAGTTATATTTCAAGAATTCATGATATTAATATTTCATAATGTTTTCAAATGTATTTCTTACAATTTCGTTATCTTACACTTTCTCATTATACCTCAATTCGCTAGGTTCCTAGAGCTTTAGCTTATGGCAGTTCATGGTTGTAGACCGACTCAAAATTAATGTTGAATTATTGACGAGTTGGTCAAGTAAGGGTTAAAAATAATTTTAGTCTCTTTTTTATAAC
This sequence comes from Salicornia ramosissima, assembly GCA_951394345.1. Lineage (NCBI taxonomy): Eukaryota > Viridiplantae > Streptophyta > Magnoliopsida > Caryophyllales > Amaranthaceae > Salicornia > Salicornia ramosissima. Next base: position 59,034,756 of record OX596236.1, on the reverse strand, counting down.
CGGATCAGAAAAGCCTTCCCATATGATTTTCGGACCAAGTTCAATTTTAGCTTTGAGTTTATATAAAATAGCCTGGGACTTAAATTTAATTTAGAGACCCAAGGTCTAGTCAATTGTTTAGGGCTAAATTAAATTGTTGATTTGGATTTACCAATCTATTTAGGGCCCATGTAATCATTTTAAGTGTTTAGACCAATCTTCAATTGGGTCAATAACTTAAATTGATCTTGGACCCACTTACTTAAACAAGCCCATTCTTTTCCCTTCTCTTTTTATCTTGTTTAATTTAATTTATTTATTCTAATTATTTCTTTTATATCTTTAAATTATATCTTTTGACCTCAATAATATCTTTTAGAATATATTTTTGCCCCATATATCTTCAAAGTTGTTACAACACCACTCTATAAATATCACTTGCATTAAACACTCTTGATCATCAATTTCCACTCCTCTCACACGGCTCTCTCTTCTTTTCTTTATTTTCTTGCTCTCAAATTAATTTAGTCTTTTAAGTTAAAGATTAATCCACTACTAATCTTTAAGAATTAGACAAAAATTAAAGATCTTGATTTTTCTTTCTTTTCACCTTGGTGTTCGAACAAGAGGAGGTTCCAAAGGACCAACTTTTCTCTTCCAAATCTAGGTAACTAAACTCCTTCATGTAAGCTTGTATTCAAATAATAAAAGAATGGTTTAAGTAATCAGACTAGTGTGTATAAATTGTTAAATTTGATCATACAAGATTCGAATATTGCATGATAGTTTTTGAGTGGTGTTCTTGATGAGTTCTTTGAATAAAGTGTTGATTTGTGATAATTTGATATGATCTTATGTATGCTAGATTAATTTATATACGTTTATGTATGTTGATAATTGTGTCAATAATTAAATAATCAAGGAAAAATTCATATGAATAATCCCAACTATTGGAGGTCTTCCAATATTAATCTCAAATATTAGTTATTACAGTATAATCCAAACTTTGGGAGTTATTTTATGATATTAGTCCATTGACTTAGTTAACCTATTGTAATTGGTCACCAATTCAAAAATTAATCATTATCTTCCCTCTTCTCCTATTTATTGTACTTGACTATATCTTCCTCCCTTTCTACGAAGGAAATCGGAGCTGGTCAAAAGTTAACATGAACTAATATCATAAAACTACCCTTATAGTTTGGATTATAGTGTAATAACCTATAGTTGTGATTAATATTGGAAGACCTCCAATAGTTGGGATTATTCATATGAATCAAAAAAGGTTCGAAAATCATATGATGATAGGCGCATATTAATTTAGCATGTTATGATGATTAAAGTTTGTGTCTTTTATGATCTTTATGTTATTTAAGTAATGCTTTATCTATCTTGGTATATTAATTTGATAAATCAATTAATTATGAATATGATCATGTTGATTGTTGTTATGGATGGTCGAATGTCTTGTTATTATTATATGGGAATAAAGCTTGGATTTTTATGAGTTTTATGATGAATATGTGAATTATAAAATAATTTTCATATTTATTTAATATAAACAATTAATTAAATAGTTCTTTACGTTAAAGATTTACAATTGTATGGTGTCGTGCAGCATGGCCGAATATATGCAGGTTATTTTCTTTAAGTTTATTCATGATCTTGAATTAAATCTTGGACCGAATAGATTAGTTATGATAAAATTGATTGAATTGCTAATTGGAAGTTGTTATGTAATTATAATGGCCATTGTTGAATTTGCTTCCTGTTTGGCATTATATTGTTGTTTCTATTAATCGATGTGTCTGATCGATGGTATTATTGTGGTATATTATTATTGTTGCTAATGTGAATTGTTGAGAACGTATTATGGAACCTATATTTTGGGTGGTAGTTATATTTGGATTTTAGAGTGACAGATGATAAGGACCATTAAGATATGATAGCTTTAAATTTTGAAAATGAAAAGATGTAAGATGATATTGAATGTTGATGGTTTTGAATTAAGATTATGATTAAGATTATACGATTCGAATAAGATATTATTTTGACTTAAGAATTAAGATATGGTATGCATGATTCGCTAAGGTGAATTATACCGAAGCGGAGTAGGTTGCCTAACCTTAGTGTTTGATTCTAAGACTTGGGTTAAGTCGAAGCCAATGTTCCTATAAGGTTCCCTGCACAGTTTAGACCAAGGTGTGTTGTCGTCTAGGTTGGTGACGCAAAGTTTGCTAACTTAGGAGACATAGTTCGTCGCAAAGGAGGGGCTACGGGATAGGGCGCAAGAGGCCTGACCAGAGATATATAGGATAGTTGGGATGCGTAGAGGTGTCCTTACGAGCATAGACCGGTCCGAAGTGCATACATAGTATGATTAATGTGTGATTATTACGAAGTTTTTAAAAAGATATGTTTGAGGAAAGGGCACAAAGTAAGAAGATCTTGTATATGACTTCAATCATTACATATCCAATTACGGACACCTAGTACTCTTGTTATTATATAAAATGATTTTGAAAAAGATATGTTTGAGGAAAGGACACAAAGTGAGAGGATCTTGTATATGACTTCAATCACTACATATCCAATTACGACAACTAGTACTCTCGTTATTACATAAAACGAATTTGAAAAGATATGTTTAGGAAAAGACGCAAAGTAAGAGGATCTTGTATATGACCTCGATCATTAAATATCCAATTACGGACACCTAGTACTCTCGTTATTATATAAAATGATTTATAAAAGAGTTTTCGAAATGTGAGTCCCGATGGGAATGGTTATAAGACAAGTTCTGACGTGATTAATGTATGTTTTTCCCTTAATGTGTTATTATTTTATGATGATGGTATATCGTAGCGTTGGACGCAATGTACTTTTTATGTGAATGATTATGTGCATGTTATGTAGCTCTACTTTGATTGTTTGAATTATTTTGCGATTGTTTGAATCCACTTTTAGGTGGGACAACCTAGTTACTCCCCACTGATGGTGGACCTCTATTTTTTAGGAAAGCATGTCGATTAGATGGGCTTCGAGGAAAGTGTGCGTGTGAGCTTAGGATCTGAAGTAGGATATCTTCTTTACAAGTAAATTAGATTTCTGTATAGGATTTTAAGATCATATGTATTAAGTAGACTGGTTCACATTGGCTTGAATAATATTTTATTAGGATAAATAAGCACAGATTGCGCAGAACTCTTTATTATAAGAATTATTTGACAGTTAGCCTTTGAGAACTTATCAAATTATTTAGTAGTTTCCTGTTATTAATTTGCCTTGTATTGATCAGTAACAATCTGTCTTGACGTTATTTCCACTAACGTCGTTGCACTATGATGTGTGTATTTTATATACTATTTTTACCATGTCCCCATTGCCTTTTCATAGCATTTTCTCGCTTGAGTTGATCAATTTTATCGGTTTTTATGCTTGGTTGGAGTGTTTGTTTCCTATTTATTTTGTAGGTACAAAGCTCTAATTATGGTAGGAATCGATCCTTGGAGCGAGATTTGCAAGTCGGGAGGTCAAAAGCCATTCAAAATAGCGTATTTGTGATGACCAGACCTCATACCCAGGTGGGTTTCCCCATACCTGGCCAGTTTTACACTTGATACTTAGAATATTTTGGAGATGATATTTTGAAGAAAAAGTTGCTATACGCACCCGGGTGGGTTTCTGGATACTCGGTCGGGTGAGCTTATGGAGGATTTGAGTAACAACTACGAACCCGGGTGGGTTTCCACATACCCGGCCGAGTCAACTCTTGTACTTAGAAATTTTCAAGGAATGCAAGTTTTGTCGAGCTGCGTACCCGGCCGAGTTTCCACATACCTGGCCGGGTCCGCTTGTTTTTTGGCGTGACTTTTATTTTCCCTCATCTTTTAGTGGCAGGTTATATAGAGTAAGTGGGGGAATGTTTAAAGACGGTTTTTTCATTTTCAAAAAGAGCTTGTATTGAGATTAGGGTTTTTATGCTCCTTGCTTTTGGGAATTCTAAATCAACACTCTTTCATTGCATCTTTGAATCAAAATTGAAGGTATTAGTTCCAGTTCCAGTTCCATTTCTTGTTCTTGTTTATTATTGCTTAACCTTTTATCCTTGTTTCTCCATTGAAGTTAAAATTGAGTTTATTCATGGATTCCATTATTTAACTTCTTGTCAATTATAATATGCATAGAAAGTAGTTTTATTTCTAGGGTTTGGTGAAACTATGCAAGGATCATGATTCATGATAGTTTGTAGGATTTAAATGTGGTTTGTTTTGGTGAATTCAATTGATATGTTTGATTGATTGCATTTTTGGCCAACTTGCGAGTGTTATACATTCAACTTTAGATGCAAAATCTGTGAGATAGAGTGTAGGATAAATTTCAATTGAGCTTTTAGACTTTATATGCGAAAGCCAATTTATTATTTAATTGTAGACTTGGTTTGCGAGAGCAACTAATTTCCTTTCGCTTAACTTCATTCGCATAGTGGATCTTTTCGGCCATAGATTTTATTCTTATAGTTTCAATCGAATATTTCTGTCATTTCTTTTCAATCTTGTTTTATTGTTTTCTTTTTTGTCAGATTTATTTTAATTAGTTAATCATTCTCAATCAACTTTTAATTTCGTTAGTAATAGTGAACCTGGTTTAGTCAGTAATAAAATTTGTCCTTCCTCAATGGTTCGACCCTATTCGCCCAACTATACTATTTTTTTTTAAAGGTATTATTTTTGATAGTGAAACGACCTGTCACACTAAGACGGGGCGTTACATAAATGGCTCATATAAGTTCAGAAAAATCCAGATAGTTCAGTACAAATAAGTTGAAGAGAACACACCCTTAGTTTCAGCAATTGAAACTATGCCAAAATATATTACTAAAAAATTTGTTGTTAATTACTACATAGACGTACTAATAATACTAAAAATTGATTCTTTTTTCTTTCGGCAGATCCCAACTACTCTCACAGAATCATAGTCTATGGCTTCTAGCCATGTTTCTTTGTCAATGTCACGAAGAAGATTATTCACATCTATTTTGCATTTCACTAGTAAATTCTCACAATTGTCATTTGCACTTCACTGGTAAATTTCTCCTATTTCGCTTTTTTCCTTCTTTTAGCTCCGGTTAATCGTCTACTTTGTTCGGTTTTCAGTTGTTTAGTCAAGTTTATGATTGACTTTTGTGTTTTTATTGTCATTCCTTTTAGTTTTTGTTTGATTTGATGGCAGTTGAAAAATGCAGAACTATGTATATCTTAATACCATCTCAGATGTATGGACTATTATCTCTACATAATGAGAATATGTTCGCAGATTTTTAAATCAGGATGATGTAATATGAATTTACATTGGTCAAATCTGAGATAATTTTTTCAAAATCTGAACATATATTTCAAAAAACTGAATTCAGATTCTCATCCGTCTTCTTTGAGTTTTTTTTCTTCAGAATTTCAGAATAATATTTTTAGTAAACTGTTATTTTCATAAATTAGTAAGATATATGTTACCACATTTCTTAGAATTGATTTAATGGTGATAAAAAAGATTGCTCATGGATCTCATAAATTAGTAAACTTCAATCATTAGCTTTATATGAGATAAATTTTACACTTCCATTATCATCACATTTGCTATCAAATATTAGATTATAAAAAAAAATTAAATTGCGTCTAGTATATATATATATATATATAGAGAGAGAGAGAGAGTCAGGATCTGCTAAAAACCTATGTTAAGTTAAAAACTAAAAACTTTTAGTTATGACCGTTAGATGTAGATCAAGGGTTGTGATTAATTTTGGGGTAAAAAACACTAACCACCCTAAGTTACCATTTTTTTTATAAAAAAAATAGTTTCGCTCAGGTTTTTATAAAAACCTACTTGATTGAACCAGTTCATTTACGCTAATTTCACAGATTTCACGCAAATTTCAAGCAACAATTTAGGTTTTGTTCAAAATGTTTTTGTGCATTTTTTAATAAAGTTTGAATTTTTTTTAAAGTGCAGTTCTTCGTATTTGATTTTGAATGTACTCTTGTATCTTTGCATGTACCCTTGTATCTTTGCATGTACCCCTTTATTATTAACATGACCCCTTAATTTAATATGTTTTTGTGCATTTTTTTTATAAAGTTTGATTTTTTTAGTGTAGTTCTTCGTGTTTGATTTTGTATGTACCCTTGTATCTTTACATGTACGCCCTTGTGAATTTTTTTATAAAGTTCGATTTTTTTTTTAAGTGCAATTCTTCGTGTTTGATTTTGTATGTACCTTTGTATCTTTGCATGTACCCCTTTATTATTAACATGTACCCTCTTATTTTAGTATGTTTCTATGCATTTTTCTTGGAAAGTTCGAATTTTTTTTAAGTGCAGTTTTTCGTGTTTGATTTTGTATGTACCCTTGTATCTTTGCATGTACCCCTATAATATTAACATGTACCCCTTAATTTTGCTACCTCCGTTTTTTTAAGTTTACTCAGTTTGACTTTGTCACTATTCACAAAGTCTACTTTTGACTATCGTTTGTGATTTATACATAAGATAAAACAGTCATGTGGGGTCTCGTTGAATTCGTTTCAACATGTAGTTTTTTAATATCTAGTTTTTATAATTTTTACAAATACACAATTAAAAACATTAATCTTCAAAGTTTTGCCTCGGCAAGTGTGAAAAGTGAGGTGAGTAAATTAAAAAAAGAAAACAGATTTTTTTTTCCTCTGATTTTTTTGTAAAATTAAATCGACGGTCATGATGGGCTAAACAAAAATCAATGGCCAGGATATTTAGGTTTTAGGTTTTTAACTTCTTAGAAGGTTTTACATGATCCTATTCCTATATATATATATATATATATAACTATTACTAAAATAAAAACCACTAACCTCACCAATTGCCATATGTCACTTCCTCATTAAAACTTTTCCCTCCAAACTTTCATTTGATTTTTTATTTTTTTTAAAAAACTTATTCACTACTTATTGTTTTTTTTTCCAATATGATATTTTCTAAAGTTTTTTCTCTATATATTATTGAAAAAGTTGATACTTAGAGTCTGTTTGATTTGTCGAAATTTTTTATCTTATCTGAACTTAACTATTTTGATTTCTGATCTGAACTTTCCTGATCTGATTTGAACTTTTCTAATTTGATCTAATCTTATTTGATTTTTTTTTGAGTTTTTTTAATAGTTATTCTAACTATTCTGATCTGATCTGAAATTTTCAGATCTTATCTTATCTGGTCTAAATTTTTTTATCTGATCGGAACTTTTCTAAAATAAGTACTATATGTCTATATTGCTTGATAAGTTGAATTAAAACACCCTTATTTTTGCTTAAATATAAATATTTTTTTAGTTACAACTTATCAATAAGAATATTCAATCTTACTAAAATTTTCATAAGTTAAAGTTGTTGTACTAATCTTTTTAAAATAAAGTATATAAATATAATTTCATTACAATTAAATTAAAATTATATAAGTGTAATAAAAATAAAATATTTTTGTGAAGATTGTACCTATTCAAGTGTAACCTTGCTACTGTTTCAAAAAAAAAAGTGTAACCTTGCTACAAAATAAAACAAAAACTACTAACAATTATAATATTTATCGATACATATGGGCATTGTTGTTCATTTTACTTAATTTTAACTTTTTCTTACAAATTATAGATTATCATTATTAAAATAAATTTTAACAATTATTTTTTTTAAAAGCCGTGCATCCGCACGGGTGCTAACCTAGTATACATATATATATATTAGCATATATACATACATACATAAATACATATATATCGAGAGAGAGCAATAGGATCAACAACTAAATGTTAGGAATATCGATTGGAAATTGTTGATGTAACCCTCCAAGGCGTGGAATCTACACTTTCCTTCTAAACTAATTCGCCCCTTTAGATCATCGGGTTACCACGAAATGTTTAGTGAGATACAATGGAGAAACTTGTATACTCTATATGATCTTTAGAATATACCTTAAAAGAACTTTGTGTTTGTTATGTGTTTAGAACACACTTAGTATAAATTGCAAGAGAATACTAAGTGCTAGCAAGTTGTATGGAGTGTAGAAATTCTGAATATTTTTTGTGTACTTCAACTATGAACTAAGCAAGCCTATTTATAGGCATATGGGGTAGAGAAATCAGCTTCAAAAGCTGAGTAAAACCTATGTTCAAAGCTCATAAAATCAGCAATACATTAACACCCATGAAGATGTCATTCACAAGGCAACCTTCACTCTTCTGAATTTAATTCACCTTGACCAAGGTTTAATACTGCAATGAGGCTTTAATACAATGCTTAAACATGAATTCGTAAAAACACGAGGATTTTTCCATAAGCAAATCGCAAGTCGCGAAGAAGGAGTCGCGAGTCGCGACCTGGGCTCACGAGTCGCAACTTCCTTCTGTCTCGTGGCTCGTGATTTTGTTTCTTCCAGAAACATTTCACGAGTCGCGACGGGCCCTCACGAGTCGCGAGACCCGTTGGACTCGTAGTTTCTATTTGCTTAACTTCTCTTTCCTTAGTTCATATAACCAAGCCCATTTAATCATAAATGTTCCAACAATCCTCCTCCCATTTATAATCTAAATGTTGACAAGCTCAAAACACAACATGCATAATCATAACACAAAACACATGTTTATGCATAAATAGAAATGTCGTAAAGATTGAATTTCTACTTAGCATATGCACACTTTACAATAATTCCATTTACTATAATAGACTAAGCTTTGAATTATACAAACACTACGAATTATTGAAGATACAATACACATAAACACTAACAAGTAACTTTTAACCATCTACACCTATGTCGCCATGGTGTACGTATCAATTCATGAACGTTTCAAGCAAAGCCTAGACTTGATGAAGCGGCCAAACTTGTTGCTCACATAGGTATCTTTTCACACATGCTCCTGCAATTGAGCCAATTACAAAGATCTATTAAGAATTGAACCAATTCAACCTCCTTTACATTGAGTAAACTTAGCACTTACCTCGGGATGTAATATCTTCAAGTGCTCACAACCTCAAGTGAAAATCTATCCTCATTGAATTTGAGATCCAATGTCTTATTGGACGTCGAATTGAGTTTCATTTCATTAAGGTTGTACAATAGGCTTTAAACCCATCCCTAAATTCATTTTTTCAACAAGTCCGTTGGCAACGGTTTTGTAAATGCATCCGCCAAATTACCTTGTGACCGAACAAAATCAATGGTTATACAACCATCTTTAATCATCTCACGTACATAGCTATGTCTAACCCCAATGTGCCTTGACTTGCCATTGTAGACCATGCTATAAGCTTTGGCAATTGTTACCGCACTATCACAATGGATAGCTAGAGGTGACATTGGTTTTACCCATAAGTAAACCTCGCTTAATACATTCCTAAGCCACTCCGCTTCTTGACAACATGAAGCAAGAGTAATGAAATGGCACCTCCTCCAAGAAGAAACACCCATCTACTTGTGGATGAAAAATCCTCTTTATTGGAGATCCAACTTGCATCCGTAAACCCTTCTAAAATAGAAGGCTCACCGGTATATGTCAAACCAAAATCCTTGGTTTTTCTTCAAATACCTCAACACTCTTCTCAAAGCTTGCCAATGTACCATACTCCCTATAGCAAAAGCTATATCCGGTCGTGTGCTAGTCATAGCATACATCAAGCTTCTGACCAAGCTTGCATACTCCAATTGAGATATTGGAGTACCACTAATCGGAACTAATTTAATATTAGGATCCATCGGAGTAGCGAAATGAGTTGAAACCGACTCATTGAACCTCTTTACCACTTTCTCAATATAATGAGATTGTGTTAAAGAAATAGTGTCTTTACCTCTCACAATTCTTATACCAAGAATCGCATCCGCTTGACCCAAATCTTTCATTGAGAAGCTCCTTGAGAGAAATGCTTTGGTTTTGTTCACTTCATCCAAATCAGTCCCAAAAATAAGCATATCGTCAACATATAAACAAATTATAACTCCTTTACCGTTGTTAAATTTGCTATATATACACTTATCGGATTGATTTATTTTAAATCCATTAGCCAAGACAACATCATCAAATTTTTGATGCTATTGCTTAGGTGCTTGTTTTAGGCCATATAAAGATTTAATTAATTTACAAACTTTGTTTTCTTGTCCTTTGAATACAAAGCCTTCTGGTTGATTCATGTACACTTCCTCCTCCAATTCACCATAAAGGAAAGCTGTTTTCACAACCATTTGGTGAATTTCAAGACCATGAATCGCCGATATAGCTATCAAAAGTCTTATAGTAGCTATTCTAGCTACCGGAGCATAAGTGTCAAAATAACCAATACCATATTTTTGCCTAAAACCTTGGGCCACTAAGCGGGCCTTGTGTTTTAATATGGTTCTATCGACCCTTTTCTTCTTAACGAAGATCCATTTACAACCAAGAGGTTTACAACTCGGAGGTAAGTCCGATAAAATCCAAGTATTATTACCCATTTTTTAATCCATTTCATCATTCACGGCCTAATTCCAAAAGGCGGAATCATGAGACTTCATACCCTCACCAAAGGTTTTCGGATCCTCCTCCATATGGTAAACATATGAATATTTAGTCTCGATAGACTCCCTTCACCCTTCAACTAAAAATAGTTGAAAATCCGGTCCAAAAGATTTAATTTTTCTAGCTCTTTTACTTTTCCTAATTTCCGGAATTGTAGTGTCATGATCTTTATTAAGATCATCTACATTCCTGGAACTAGTACTAGGTACCATGTCCTTTGGTCTAGAAAACGATGAAAAACGAGTTTCATCAAAAATTGCATCCCTTGACTCTATCACGATATGTATAGAGACAAAATCATTATGTTCAAAAACATAAAACCTATAGGCGTTGCTATTTTCCGCATAGCCTATAAATATGCAATCAATCCCTTTTTCACCCAATGTTTTACGTTTGGGTTCCATCAATTTGACGACCGCCCTACACCCCCCACACCTTAAGGTATGTGAGATTAGGCTTCCTTTTAAACCAAAGTTCATATGCGGTATCCATGTTCCTTTTATTAGGAACCCGATTTAAGACATAACATGCGGTAAGCATTGCCTCGCCCCAAAAACCGTCACTTAGACCCGAGTTAGAAAGCATGGTATTAACCATTTCTTTTAATGTCCGATTTTTCCTTTCCGCCACACCGTTACTTTGTGGTGAATATGGTGCGGTCGTTTCGTGAATTATGCCAACTAAATTAAAATAATTTGGGTCATAATACTCTCTACCTCTATCCGTCCGAAGTACTTTAATTTTTAAATTAAGTTGTAATTCCACTTCGGTTTTATAAATTTTAAATTTTTCAATGGCCTCATCTTTGGATGATAATAAAAATGTATAACAAAACCTCGATGAATCATCAATAAACGTTATAACATATTTTTTTATTACCCAAAGAAGGTGAACTATGAAAGTAACATAAATCGCTATGCACCAAATCAAGCAAATTAGTTTGTCTTGTCACACTATGGAATGAGGTCCTTGTGATTTTATTTAACATGCAAGTCTTACATTTCTCTAAATTTAAGTCGAAAGGTGGGATTAACCCCAATTTAGACATGCCATATAAACGACGATAATTCACATGACATAAACGATTGTGCCATAGAGAAGAAACATCAAGCAAGTAAATAGAATCAACATTTTCATTATTAATGTGGAATTTGAACATTCCATTACAATAATATCCTTGACCTACATAAACACCACCCTTAGAAACAATGAACTTATCGGACTCAAAAACAACCTTAAAACCAAACTTGTTCAAGATACCCCCCGAGACTAAATTTTTCCTAACTTCGGGAACAAAAACAACATCTTTTAAAGTTAGTGTTTTTCCCGAAGTTAAACATAATTCTACTTGACCTATACCCTTGGCCTTTACCGTAGAATCATTACCCATATACAAAATTGGCCCATTGTTCAATTCTTGAAAAGTTTGAACAAATGCCGGTCTTTACACACATGTCTGGAGGCTCCTGAATCAATCCACCAAGAGTTGTCAACCTGCACAACATTAATTTCAGAAATCATAGCAACAAAATGAATAGGTTCATTTGAAGCTACTAGTGCAACTGTACCTTGGTTAGAATCACCCTTAGGTTGATCCTTCTTTCCCTTCTTGTTTCTTGAAGGGCAATCCTTCTTGAAGTGAGGACCGCCACATATCCAACAAGTAACCGCATTTCGCTTCTTGTTTGTAGCATTCTTGGTTTTGAAATTCTTGTTGTTGGATTTCTTTGTCCCATTTGACACACCAACCCCTACCATGTTTATCCTTGTCCTTGTTCTCTTGAGCCCGGATATTCTCCTCAACTAAGAGGTGACTACCCAATTGCTCCATGGAAATATCCTCTTTTTTATGTTTTAAAAGATTTTTAGTATCTTTCCATGTCGGTGGTAATTTATCAATTATTGATGCGACCGCAATGGCCTCATGCATCTCCATTCCGTGAGCCCGGATTTGATTTAAAATGTGATGAATTTCATGAAATTATTCCATGATTGAACGGTCATTAGTAATTTTAAAAGAATTAAAATTGCTAACAAGAAATTTCTTACTTGAGAAATCCTCGGCGATGTACTTCGCCTCCAAAGCATCCCATAGCTCTTTGGCACTCTCTACATTTTGGTAGAGATCGAACAACAGGTCGGCTAGAGTGTTGAGTATATGCCCTCGGCATATGTATTCATCGTTCTCCCACTTAGTCCTCCTTGTAGTCTCGGCCGGTTCCGCTGCTTCACCCTCCTTAGGGTAAAGAGGCATCGGCGTGGTAAGGACGTACACCACGTTCAAAGTTGTCAAAAGAAAATGAACCTTCCTTTGCCAACGACGGAACCCCACACCTTCAAACCTTTCCAACTTTGGAATGTTCATGGTTAGGTCTTTGAGAGTAGACATCTTTTAAGAAATTAGTTTAGAAGCTTGTTAGGAATATCGATTGGAAATTGTTGATGTAACCCTCCAAGGCGTGGAATCTACACTTTCCTTCTAAACTAATTCGCCCCTTTAGATCACCGGGTTACCATGAAATGTTTAGTGAGATACAATGGAGAAACTTGTATACTCTATATGATCTTTAGAGTATACCTTAAAAGAACTTTGTGTTTGTTACGTGTTTAGAACACACTTAGTATAAATTGCAAGAGAATAGTAAGTGCTAGCAAGTTGTATGAAGTGTAGAAATTCTGAATATTTATTGTGTACTTCAACTATGAACTAAGCAAGCCTAATTATAGGCATATGGGATAGAGAAATCAGCTTCAAAAGTTAAAACCTATGTTCAAAGCTCATAAAATAAGCAATAATGGTGATTAATGTTGTAACATTAACACCCATGAAGATGCCATTCACAAGGCAACCTTCACTCTTCTGAATTTAACTCACCTTGACCAAGGTTTAATACTGCAATGAGGCTTTAATACAATGCTTAAACACGTCCAAGCATCCTAGATTCCTAGGCAAAGAATCCAAGAATTCGTAAAAACACGAGGATTTCTCCAGAAGCAAATCGCGAGTCGCGACCTGGGCTCGCGAGTCGCGACTTCCTTCTGTCTCCTAGCTCGTGATTTTGTTTCTTCCAGAAACTTTTCACGAGTCGCGACGGGCCCTCACGAGTCGCGAGACCCGTTGGACTCGTAGTTTCTATTTGCCTAACTTCTCTTTCCTTAGTTCATATAACCAAGCTCATTTAATCATAAATGTTCCAACACTAAAAACCGTTTTCGGCATGAAAACCGGTACATTAAACACCAAAAGGTGTGTGTGATCATTTTTTTATTGCATTTTTGTAAATAATGGCAACTTTGATCTAAAAACCATGTGCACCCTTTTATCCTAAGATGGACTTATTTAAACGTGTGTGCCGCTTTTATGGTTTTCAGCAATTTTTTAGCCAGTGGGACTGAGCATTGGCTGGAAACTAGAAGAATTGTCAAAAACCAGATAAAAGGATACATGTTATGTTTAAAAGGGTACATCTTAGGATAAAGGGGTACACATGCTTTTCTGGTAAAAGTGTATAATATTTATGAAAATGCCAATTTTCACTTGATCTTATTCCTCTATATATTTGTGTGAGTGTGTATAACTAGGATCAGTCGGAAACCAAAATTCAATAGCTAAGATCCAATCCGCATCATTAATAGCGATTTTGTAATTACCAGCTTTTTCAAGTTGTTTATCATAGATATTTAAGTGTTGTAAATGCTTGCTGATTGGTGATCATTGTTAATGTGTGACCCTGATTAGAAGTTAAAAAAACAGTATAGAGAAGTGCATAATTTGTTCTTTGCTTTTATGCCACGTTAGTTTAATGTGTTTTTGTTTTACTGAATTGGTTCTAATGTTTCATTTAAAGGCAAGTTCTCATACATACATACATAGATAAATATATGTGTGTGTGTGGTTCTGTGGTATGTATGCATGAGTCTGTATGCTATGTATATGTAATAAATAAGGATAAAGGATACATACTAGTGAGTGAATAATGAACCAATTCCTTGGCAGCGCGTGGAGATGTACCATAGTACTTTGTATATCGCCTACAAGATTAAAGAATGATAAGAGAAAATGGATAGCTGGACCAACCAAGAGAGAAACCTATAATGTTAATCACCCTTTCATGAACATTAGAGGTCAAATATTTGTTAAAATTAAAGTTAAAGTCATTTACACAAAGTTCCCAAACCGTATGCAGTTAATATATAGTACAATCAACCCTAGGACAGAGAAAGCTATATGCAAAATTAAGACCAACAACCTTACCTATAATAAGAACTTCCTTTCAAAAAATTTACTTTAGGGGAAGCCCATGCAACAGCGAAAGCAACAGTACACTTTCCATGAGGCTCCACCCATGTCGATGCTGAAACCGCAGCACAAAGTGTTTCTCCAGGCATGGATGGCATGCTTGGTCCAGCATTGAAATTCTCCCGATCAAACTGTCCATCCTTTTCACTCGACAAGAATTTATAATTAAAACATATATACAAGTCTTTGAACAACAGATTTCTTCATTAGCATTTGTGATCTTCAAAGTAATATGCTTATACTCCCTCCGTTTTTTTTTTATTTACTCACATGTTTTTCAAAAACCAAGAACTTATTGGGAGTTGGAGAAAAATAATAAATGATGGATTAAAAGTTGTATAAAAAGTAAGAGAGAGTATATGGAAAAAAGAGAAAAGAATGTAATTTTATTGAAGTTAGTCAAAAGTAGGAGATAATATGGAAAATGCAATTGAGAATCATAAATTAATAAATGTAGAAGAATAAGGGCTTGTTTACTTCAGTTCAGTTCAGTTTTTTTCAATAATTTTACTAATTACTTTCTATTATATTATTTAAGTAATGATAATGGTAGCTAGAGGTGGGAAAAATTGATACGACCCACTAACCCAACACGAAATCGACCAGTTATTAACGAGTTTGGGTTGAGGGGTTTGACCCGTTTAAATAAGCGGGTCAACCCGACACGATCCGTTTATTAAACGGGTCGGGTTAGGGTCAAAGGATTCAACCCGTTTATGTAAACGGGTTGACACGAACCCAACCCGACTCAATTCCCACCTTTAATGATAACAATGATAATAGTAAAAATGATATTAATAATATTGATTTCAATTAGATGATGATGATGACGACGATGACAATTATGAATAATGATAATAATAATAATATTGATGATAATAATATTAATATTTTGATGATGATGATAATAATACAACAATGATAATAACAATAATAATATTAACATCAACAACAATAACAATAATATTAATAGTAGTAGTAGTAGTAATAATAATAGCCTTTCAATTAATACATCTATTGTAGTAAAATTGTTTAGAAAAAAAAATAATAATAATAATTTTTACTTTAAAATCATTAATCGAAAAATTAACCCAAAAGTGAGAAATAATTATTTTTACTTTAAAATCATTAATCCAAAAGTTAAATATTTATTTCAAATTTATTTCAAAAATTAAGGGGAGAATTAAAATTTCAAATTAATCATCATTTAAAATCATTAATCTAAAAGTCAAATGTAAGAAGAGTAAATTAAAAATAAAAAAAAATCCCAAAAAGGAAAGTGAGTAAATTATAAAAAAAAAACGGAGGTAGTTTCATTTTTATTCCCTTTCTGATATGCTTCTCCTTAAACCAAAGCAAGGAAGCAACGTAGTTCACAGAAGCAGGCAACATAGCTTAACAAGTAGGCTCAAATACATGTTCACATCAGCAGAAACAAAACAAAATAGATTACAATAGAATTAAATGCAGAATCTTATAAAAAATAGAGCAAATAAATAATTACATTAAACAAAATAACCTGCACTCTGACAGGTTCCTTACCTGCGTCATTTTTGACCACATATCCTTTGCTGTAATACAACTTCCTTCCGCTAAACCAAAGCATGGAAGAACAGTCACATTCACATTCTGTGTTTCACAAGCAGCAATTGCAAAAGTGACTGGAGGATTGTCCTTTGCAGTCCTGTACAATATCAAAATGCTCATTCAGGACCCAAAAAGGAAGTATTTCGCAAGTAATACAATAGAACAACAATGATCAAAACAAATTGGATACACTCACCGCAAAGAAGGAATAAACCAAGAGGAAGGAAAAAGCAACCACTACCAAAAGAATATATAAGAAAGCAGAAAAGAAATGCACAAAATCCTGCCCAAAATTTGCTACTGACTCACAATGTAAAAGAAAAATTCTGCCACACCCATGGAGACATGAAGTAAATATTATATGTTGGCATCTGCTTTGCTAAAATAAATTTGAGAACCTAAAATGATTAGGCAATGAACTTTAAATGGAAATCTTTGCTAAAATAGCTCGTGCTTTTTTTTCTTTAGTCTTACAAATCCACAAATTAACTGTAATTAATAAATAGCAGGGTTCAAAATTTTACATGTTATGCAGAAGAACACCAGAAACGCTGTCTTCACCTCTGTCAAAAGAGGGTCAAATATCATCAATTCAGGTTCACCTATAGTGACTTATACAAGAATAAAAGCAAATGGCAATCACTCACATAAAAGGTTCATTCACATGATCTCCAGATAGATGGGAGACTCCTCCAACAGAATTCTGTGAAAAAGCTCATATGACTGAAAGGCTAGTCAATATAATACATAGCATCATGTGAAAGCAAAAGAGAAACTTACAGCCCAAGTGAAAAGAAGGCTGACTTTAGCCCTTTCCTTCCCAGTGTTCACCAACTGCGACAAAAAAAACCTAGCACTATTAGAAAACAAAAGTCACAATGATGTAAAGCATAGCCAAATAAATTGACAATGCCAAGTGATACATTGTTTACTATTGTAATTCATTGACTCAGACTTGCCGTATAAACAAAGACTGCAGCAGGGAGACTGCTATCTTTATAATTATGAGGTATAAAGGGTGATACTTGACGACAAGAGACCTTCAGTTCAGGATCAGGCTCACCTACATATTGTAAGACTATAAGTACATGGAGCATCCATAAATGCTAGGATTACAGAGTACAGACAGGAAAGTATGTGAAACTACCATCATAGATTGTCCAGGCCCTTGGAAACAAAGCATGATAAGATGAATGTTGGCCACTTAAATTCCAACCCCAAGAAGATATACCATGATCACCAGATTTCCTGCAGAACAACAGAAGTTAGCTAATAGTATCCAAAATGATAATAACTCTTGGCAGTTTCAAAACCAATGTAGCATATAACATCTAGGAACCGTCTTGGTACTTGCTGGTTACGTCTTAGGCATAGACACACCATAAAAAGCAAGGGGACACCAGTGAATCACACGGGCAAGCAATGACATAACTCAAATAAGTCTATTACCACTAACAACTCCTTTTCTAATTTGGTAGTATGCAAAAATATCGATACTATATACTAAAACAGATAGGCTGAGCATTCTATCATCGAATTACATGTGTCAATCTTTCATGCTTTTTTTCCCCACATAAGCATTTCCTTCACGAATATTCTGGATTAAAATACTCTTCTTCTCCTTTGTAATAATTGTACAATTATAATTTATAATTATAGCATTGTGAGGGGGGAAAAAAAGGAAAACCCTCGGTTAATGAACAGCACCGCTGCCGCTGCTGCAGATCATGAAGTTAGTCTTTCACCACCATTGAAACCTACCGTCGGCCTTTTCCCTAATCTGCTGCACATCAACCCAAATCCCAAGTGGTAAATACGTATGTTAGCAGAAGAAATAAGGTTGATGTTTAATTCTAAATTCTTAATTCTGTTTTGTATTTTTTATTTTCTGTTAGTATTTAGCTGAGGTGGCTCTTCAAGGGCAATTTAGTCTTTTTATTTCTAGAAATAGACTTTATAAATAAGCTGTAAATCTTCCGTTTGAGGCAATGAGAAATTACACTTTTAAGTTTTCTTAGGAGAGATGGTTTCCTCTTGAACGTACTCTGACAGTTCATACTTACTCTGACAGTTTTGATCCGGTGTGCAGCAACTTGGTATCAGAGCCACCCTTCCTGGCAGCGAGATGGGATTGGCCTGTACCTACTTGTTTAAAAGAGCTTCGAGGATTCCTGGGACTCACCGGATATTACCGAAAATTTATCAAGGATTACGGCCAAATAGCAGCCCCTCTCACTGCCCAACATAAAAAAGACAGCTTTGAATGGACATCACAAGCTACACACGCTTTCCAGGCTCTCAAGACATCTCTTACTACAGCTCCTGTTCTTGACCTACCAAATTTCACAAAGCCTTTTGTCCTAGAGACAGATGCATCGAGGAATGGTGTTGGGGCAGTGTTGCATCAAGAGGGACACCCAATCGCATTCTTTAGTAAACTTTTGGGACCAACCGCTCAAGCTAAGCCCATATACGAAAGAGAACTTATGGCAATTGTCCTAGCTATTCAGAAATGGCGTCACTACCTCTTAGGCAGAAAATTCCTAGTCAAAACCGACCATCATAGCCTCAAGTATCTACTCGAACAAAAGGAGGTGGGCTCATATTATCAACGGTGAGTAAGCTCTTGGGATTTGATTTTGATATTGTGTACAGGGCAGGAACCACTAATGTTGTGGCCGACACGCTCTCGCGGAAGTTTGAAGGAAAAATAGAGCTCAAGGCCTTGGTCGCTACTTGTGGAATCCCTTGGGAGGATGTTCATCAACAAATTAAAGATGACCCCTTCATCTCTAAAGTCCGGGCTGCTAAGGGCTGGAAAACAGGTGCCCAAAGGGTACACTTTTGATGGGGAGATTCAGAAATTCAAGGGGCGCCTCGTCATACCTCGGACCTCCAACTTGGCTTCACTCCTATGGAGGGACACTCCGGGGAATTAAAGACTTACCAACGCCTAGCCCGAGAATGGTATTGATCGGAATGAGGAAGGATGTCACAAATTATGTAGCGGCATATCAAATTTGCCAAAAAAAAAATTAGCTTCTCTTCGCACCGGAGGGTGACTGCAACCTCTACCTATTCCAACACAAGTATGGGAAGATATCACAATGGATTTCATCGAAGAACTCCCCCGCTCCTCGGGATTGGACACTATTCTTGTGGTAATGGGCCGTTTAACAAAATATAGACATTTTCGTGGGCTTAAGTCACCCCTTTACAGCTTATTCTGTGGCTGCTATGTTCGATAAGGAGTTTGTTCGACTCCACGGGTTTCCAAGTTCAATTGTAACCGACAGAGATCATGTGTTTATGAGTGGGTTCTGGCAAGAACTCTTCAAGCTATAGCAAACATATTTGAACCGTAGCACCTCCTATCACCCTCAAAACGACGAGCAGTCTGAGGTGGTGAACAAAGGGCTTGAGACTTACCTTCGATGCTTCACTTCTAATCACCCAAAGATGTGGGCTAAATGGCTCCCTTGAGCTAAGTATTGGTATAATACTTGTACTCATTCCGCAACCAAGTGCACTCCCTTTAAGGCTCTTTACGGTCGTGATCCTCCTAAGCTCATTTCCTCCTAAGCTCATTTGGTTCAACCAAGGTGCTACCCCAAACACCTCTTTGGAAGATATGTTAATAGAAAGGGATGTAATTTTGGATGATTTACGCTCCCATTTGTTCAAGGCTCAGCAACAGATGAAATCATATGAAGATTCCATGAGGCGAGAAGTGGAATTCAAAGTGAGTGATAAAGTTTACCTAAAATTCCAGCCTTATTGCCAAGCCTCTCTGGCCCATAGGCCCTACTAGAAGTTCGCAGCTCGTTACTACAGACAATTCGAAGTTATCCAAAGGATAGGGGCAGTGGCATATAAGCTCCAGCTACCTCCTGGGAACAAACTTCACCTTGTTTTCCCCTGTCTCGTCTACGCTTCCTCCCAAGCTTACCTCTGAAATGGTCCTGGACATGACTCTTGCTTCTGTTGAGGGGGTACGGCCCAAACCCCACTCATCTACCCCTAAAGTGTTGATTGCTTGGGACGGGTTACAGCCCTTTGAAGCTACTTGGGAGGATTATGCCACCATCAATGAGCGGTTTCCTGAATTCCACCTTGAGGACAACGTGGCGCTTTGGGGAGAGGGTATTGCTGCACATCAACCCAAATCCCAAGTGGTAAATAGGTATGCTAGGAGAAGAAATAAGGCTGATGTTTAATTCTAAACTTCTCAAGTCTGTTTTGTATTTTTTATTTATTTTTTTTTATTTTAGTATTTTGCTGAGGTGGCTCTTCAAGGGCAAGTTAGTGTTTTTATTTCTAGAACTAGACTCTATAAATAATTTGTAAATCTATTATTATTTTTAACATTTCTTTTTTTGACAAGTATTATTATATCAATGCTTGTGTATTATTATTATGAATTTAACAAGGCCTATATATTCAGTATTTTTTTGTAAGATTAACTACCCTATATATCACAAAACATAATGTTTATTAATTAACAGTTTTATATCATTTACTCATTTCGGCAATAAATATGTATTTTGTTTGATACATGTTTTATGTGCACATAATTATCTTAATGGAGACTTACGGTTTGCCAAAAAAAAATATTCCTTAAAATTTGACATAATTAATTTTAAAACTGATAAAAAAAAATAGATTTTCCTAGTTTCCATTTTTTATGTATCATTTTAATTGTTGAGAACATATAAATGTTCTTTTTCTTAACCTTCCTTATTATATATAGACTTTAACAAACGTGCATCGCACGGGAACTAAACGAGTATATGAATAAACTAAACAAAAGATTTGAAACCTGAACGACTTACTTAAAATCTCCTTCCTTCTTTCAATTAACTCTTCACAAAACACAATAAACAATAAAACGTGGGTAGTTTCCATATATGAAAATGAATAGACCTAGGAACTACATCATAGAAAATTATTCTAATATACATGAGTATTTCTTAAAAAATTCTAATATATGAATTTTGTGAAGACAAAATAAGAACAGCACAAGGACCAAGAGCCAAGGCTCAGAAGCTTAAAATTATACTGCCTCCGTTTTTTAATAGATGTAACATATTGATTGTGCACATTTGCCGATGCACAACTTTGACCAACAATATCTTTAACTGTATAATTGTAAAACTTAAAAAAAAAATAGGAAAAATTGCTAAAACTATTCCTAAGTTTGGTCCATCTTCTCACATTATTCCCAACTTCAATTAATCCATGAATATTCTGAAGTTTGGGGGTTATCTTTCCCTATTGGTCCAAAGCAATGGGAAACCTGTTGAGCAGGCAAAATTGGTGAGCTGCCCCCACTTTTAATTTTTTTAAATTTTAAATTTAGAAAAACACTTATTAGAATACCCTAATCAAAATCAAACTAACTTAAACTAATCTAATCCCATTAACAATTAATATTACATTATTAACAAAATAAAATCATCCTTCTTTGATTTAATCACCACTACTTAAATCAAACTAATCTAATCTCATTAACAAATTAACCTTCCACCCTTAACCACTTGAATCAGCCACCGAACCCCAGCCTTTGAACCACCTATCCGAACCACTATCCATTCAAAGCGCCACCCAGTTCGAACCAACAACCCTTGGCACCATAACTTCCCTTTGAACATTAATTGAACCCTCCTTCTAACCACCACCGTCCTTCGAACAAGTGAACCACCGTCAACCTTTGAACCCTGTCAACCCCACCTTCGAACTTATTCAAAATTCGAACGCACAACAATAAAATCCATCAAATTTATCAATTTAATTACAATTTGGTGCCAATCCAAGTTGGAATCGGGTTTGGGTTGGTTAAATTTGCGTGTGGGTTGGTCGAATTTGGGTGGGTTGTGGCGGTATGGGAGGGAAACGGCATGGGTGTGGGTCGAAGGCTGGTGGTTTGACGGGTGGTTGTGGGTCGACTTTGGTGGTGGGTCGATAGTGTTGGTGGTGGGTCGAATTTGGTGGTGAGTGAGTGGTGTGTGATGTTTGGTGGAGGAGAGAGAAGAAATAATGGAGAACTCATTGGTTGTGATATCTTTGCAATGTTTGATGCTGATGATGAATAGTACTTTTGATAAGGAAATCAGATAATGGTGATGAATGATTTTGATTAATTAGATAGTATGAATAGAAGTATATCATTTCAACATTTAATTATTTTTTTCATTTTTCATTTTAACATATAATTATTTTTTTTATTTTTCATTTCAACATTTAATTATTTATAATAACAAGTAAAGAGAGAAAAGAAAAATATATGATGGGCCCCACTCCACTTTAACCTGTTTAAGTGGATCAATTAAGCGGATGGAACAATTAGAGAAGATGACTCCTAAACTTCAGAATATTCCTGAATTAATCGAAGTTTGGAATAATACGAGAAGATGTGCCAAACTTCGGAATATTTTTAGCCATTTTTCCTAATAAATATATATATTTGGATAGGGTGTACCGAGACAAATCAAACAAGATCACATTTGCCTATATTTTACCATATGTATCAGCTGCAATTATTAGTCAAAGTGTGTTGGATGAATAGTGCCCAAAGTCATATGTTACATCTAATAAAAACGGAGGGAGTATACAAGAAATACGTCTTCTAGGAAATAGTGAAAAGATACGGCACAAATCAAATTACTTTTAAACTTCATAATGTTCTTTTCACCAATTTGTTCCAACCCATAATTCCACCAAAATATTACCGGCCGATCGGGGCCAAGGAGGATTTCCACAACTAATAATTCCCAAGTTACTCATGGCATTTGTCCCACTCAACACCCTCTAACCTTAAGTGGTTCCCTTACGTCTTTACCATTTCGAAATCTAGCTTTTAAACCCATACTAAAACACCTCAAACACCTCAAAGCAACCCAATCACAAAGAATTGCGTACAATATAATTGTAGCAAGTAGCAACAACTTGAGACAGAAGGAGTATACATGTTATTTTGACTAAATTTCCAAACATATATCAACATACTTTATTGATCCTATGTTTACAATATTTAAAAAAATCCACCTCCAATGCATCGCTGACCAAGATAGAGATAAAGAAACAACATAAGTTCAATAAAGATACTAAATATAATCAATCTTTAATCGTGCAAGTTTAATCATGTGAATAAAAAACTTACAAAAAGAAATATTACCTCTATTACAGATTATTTTCAACATTCCACTTTTCACACATATCAAGATAAAACTATAAATATTATTTTCTTTAATTACGTATGTAAATGATATAACTATATATTAAAAAAAAAAAAAAAAAACACAAATCAAATCTTGCCAAAGTACATAACATGAAGCGTATAAAAATTTAATGTTGCAAATAATATGTAATCAAGGTAGTTTTGAGGAAGAACTCGAAGGAGTGGTACAACAAATTCCTATAGTAGAAAATTTGATTATTGGTGGTGATCTCAACAAGCATGCAAGCTCTAAACGATACGGTATTGAAAGCATTCAAAGAGGTTTTGATATGGGAGATATAAATGTGAAACAAGAAGCTATTTTTTTGGACTGTGGGTTGGCATATGACCTGGGTATAATGATGTTATGGCTTAACCCTTGCTGCACCACCTGTTCACAGATACTACATCAACAACAACAGCATAGTAGCAACAATACTCAAGGAGGCAGTTAGTATGGAATAAGCACCGAACTTTAGGGGAAAGGATGAGAGTTTTGTTTTCACCAAAAAGGTTGATTACAGCAGAAAAGGACACTAGGAGTGATGTAAAAATACAAACAATAAAATATTTCTCTTTTTCTGAATGAATCCCAAATAACAGCTTTTCACTCTATTTATAGCACTATTCATCCTTATTTCCTCACCTCTTGATTGGTCTAGCACATACTTTTAGACATCCCCATGATTGCCCCTCTAATGAACATGTGTAATGGATTGGAGGCCTAGGCATGACAAATGAACACTTGGTTTGAGAAAAAAGCTCTTCCACCTAGTGGCTTATAGGAGCGGGGATCATGCAAGTCAAATCGACTTCTTTCTAGAGAGGAATGCCTGGAAAAAAGGTTTTATTCATTGTAGAGTAATCCCTGGCGAGAATTTGGCAACCCAACATATGTTAGTTGTGCTTGCTTTTCGAGGTAAGGAATATGTAAGGAAACGAAGACGAAAAGTGGAGCCTCAAATTAAATGGTGTTAACTTGGGCGCACATCATAAAAAAAGTAGTGAAGGAGGTTTTAGGAGAACTTAAAGATCTACGCACGTCGTCGGATAAGGACACATCCTTAGTTCTAAAAGGTGTGAGGCGCATTGAGGAGCAAAAAAATTCTTGTAGCCTATGCGCAAGGCGAAGATTTGCATATGATATTCATCTTATAAGAAGAAAGATTTGCATATGATATTCATTAATCGCAGTATCAAGGTGACGGAACTAATGCGTTGATCGCGGACAGTATCGCAGTTATCGTGAACAAATATTTGGGGTTACCTAATATAATGGGGCAATCTAAGAGAGCTATTTTTACATGTGTGAAAGAAAACTTTTGGAAGATAGTCTAAAGGTGGAAAGAGAAAATTGTCAAAACTAGGAAAGGAAATTCTTATTTGGTGTTACTTACATGATGAGCATTTTCTGAATTCCGGGTGATATTCTTGATGAAATTCATGCTATGAAGGCACATTTTTGGTGGGGTCGACTGGGGACTAAAAAAATTGCATTGGCGTAGATGGGAGGATTTATGTAGGCCAAAGGCAATGGGTGGAATAGGGTTTAGAGACTTAGGGTGTGTTTGGTTGGGGTAATAATCAAAGGAAATGGGAATCAACTGCCCCCATTCCCTTTGATTGTGTTTGTTAGACTATATTTGCCATTCCTTTTCCCCACCCATTCCCCTATTCTAATACTTTTCTAAACCCAACCCCCCTATCTTTTCCATTCCCTTTCCCCCATCATCCACCCAACCACCCCACAAACCACCCCAACACCAACCATAACCACCCACCTCCCCTCCCCCACCCCCTGTCGGCGCCGCCCTCCTCCAGCCCCACCCATCACCGACGCCCCAACCACCCTCGAAACCCTAATCCTAACTACCCAAAATAAATAAAAAAAACCTCCACCACCCCAGCCACCTGGGTTTTCGAATTTGGGGATTTTGGTTCGTGGGGGGTGGTTGGGGGCTGTACGATGGTGGAGAGGGGGCGGCGAACGGGCGGCAAGGGGCGGCTGGGGTGGTTTCGAGGGTGTTGGAGGTGGGTGGGGGTTTTTTTTTTAATTTGGTAATTTGGGTGGTTAGAGTTAGGATTTTGAGGGGTGGGGGAGGGGAGGAGGCTGCCGTGGTGGAGGAGGGGGTGGCGCCGACAAGAGGTGGGGGAGGGGAGGGGGTAGTTTTGTTGGTGGTGGAGGAGGTGGGGGTTGTTTTTGAACTTGGGTGGAGGAGGTGGGTTTGGGGTGGTGGTGGTGTATTCTTTTTTTTTAACAAACAACCTATTAAATCTAACACTTTTGCTTTCCATTCTTCCTCATTCCCATTCTTAAAGTGATTCTCTTTCCCCTTTGATAACCAAACGGCCTGTTAAAGTGTTTCAATTATGCTTTATTGGCCAACGAACTTTTGCATGTGTGTGCGTGGGGGGGAGGGAGTGTCGATGAAGCAGGTTTGGTCGGCGAAATACTTTAAAGATAGGAATGAGTTGAATGCCAGGATAGGATACGAGGGCTCCTAAACTTAAACACTTCATGTGAAGGGCTTGTAAGCAGTGTTCAAAAAAGCACGCCTAGGCCCTGAGGCGCAAGGCACAGGGGGTGAGTGCTTAATTATCGCTAGGCGGGGCAATTTTGATTAGGCGCGTTTAAGGCACATGAAGCGCTTGAGGCGTAATTAAGCAAGCCTCACGCTTTTTTGCACTTTTTAGCTAGTCCCTTTGGTCTTTACAATGGATTACACCATACATTAGCATCATAAAACCGGCCAAGAGACTAGCTAAAAAGAAAACAATAAGAACATCAACAAAGGAATGAAGAAAATAAGATCTTTTGTATTATAAAAGATAGTATCTTCGTTGCATAGGATGAAGAAAAATGACATGAAATATATGCTTTGTTTGTAGAATATTGATAGGAAATGATGATGTTTGGATCTTTTGTCGACTTGTATGTGTTTTGATTATATGTTTTAATGAGTTATGTATGCACGAGTGAAAGAATATTTAATAACTAAAAAGAGTGCCTCACTTCGATGAAGCGCGCGCCTCGTGTTTACGCTTTGCACTTAGGCTCTAAGACCCTTATCGCCTTAGTGCGCCTTTTGCTTTTTTTAACACTGCTTGTAAGGGAAAGTTGGGCGGGAAAGGCTTTTTCATTGTCATATTTTGCCAGGGAAAGAGTGCGGACTGTGCAGGGCAAATTTTGAATCAATTACTCATGCACTCTTCGATTGTACCTATGCAAAGGAAAACTGGGGAAATAATGCTTTTAAGGAGATGTTATGGGCTGCACCTAGAGTGTTCTTCACTGATTTACTGGTTTGGGTGGCTGGAAAGTTAGAAAAGGATGAGCTCAGACAGTATGCTACACTGTGTTGGGTTGCTTAACATTGTAGAAACATAAAAAAATTTGAAGAGAAGGAGCCTAATGTGGCTGGTTTGGTAGTGGATGGACAAGGTGGGAGCAAGAGCATGAGGAGTACACTGCTCGTGTATTTCAGCACGCCTCGAGGCAGCAGGTGGCAAGGTCAGTTTGGGAGACTCCTCGACGTGACTTCGTGAAGGCCAATTTTGATTCTCATGTGAGGAATGATAGCTGGGTAGAGCTGCATGACTGGCAGAGCAGGCTGGTTGGAGTGGTACAGAGGTGTGTGGAGGTGAGATAGGAGGCAGGGAATGCCGAAGGTACAGCTGCTCTGTATGCGGTTGAGGTGGCGCAAAGGCTGGGCTGCTCAAATGTGTTGCTCGAAGGAGATGCATCTTTAGTTATTCATGCTTTCAACAATTACAGAAGTGGACTTGCTTCAAAATTTCTCTTTTGTGACTAACAAAATTTTTAGCAGTAGCTTTGATGTTTTCAAATGTATGCATATAAAACATAGTGGGACTCTCTTGCTCATTACATTGCTAGGAGAAGTTGGGAAGATAGTATTGTAATCAATTTCCTCAAGATTTGGTCAGTTTAGCAGAGCTTGAGTACTTAGGAATAAAATTGCTATCTTTCCTCAAAAAAAGGCAAGTACCACATATATCGTAAAAATTGAAATGCACCATTGAATCTAAGCTTACCCTATACCTTCATGTTGCCCTGGAGCCAAAACTGACGCATATCTTTTATTTCCTCCATCACGCGAAATAAAAATCTGCAATTCAAACACTTCAGATTAATTTTGTCAAGTATAAAGAAGAGAAAAAAGGTTAAAAGATAGAAATAAAAAAAGTAGAAAGGACAGTTTTGGAGAAGAACCTTGACGGCCCATTTGGTAAACAGTTATAAATGAAAGTAATGGGAATGTATTTATATGAAAATTTGGAAAGAAAATCAGTATCCATTCCTATGGTGGTGGTACCTTACCTCCAATTTATCTTATTTTCTTCACCAATATCCATTCTCATCCAATACCACTCTTCCCAATAGTAATGGATGCTAATGAAGAAAATTCAAGCTTGAGAATGAAAATATGTTTCCATGAGATTTTAAGGTATCTTCCCTTGCTAAATTATACCGTACTTTAAGTTAATTACCATTAGTACAATTTTTATTATCAACAACCAAACAAAACGTGAGGATACTTGCTTAGGAGAGAGAACGTGCTAAAGCTTTTGGTTCAGTCTATAACATGGCGTCTAAGAAATTTTCTCAGAAGAATAGCGGTTTTTTGAAGCAAGGCCGTGAAAGATTAATTCCAGCATTTATTTAAAAAAAGAGGAATCAAGGGAAGGGTTCATGCCCTGAGGTCCCTAAATATTCATCTCCCAGTTAACACATTTCTTCCTGCCTCCATTTTTTTCAAATTGGGATAGAGAAATGATTTGGGTTAATAACATTTTTCTTTCTAAGCACACCCTATCATAAAAGATACCAATTTTAAGCCCTACCATACAACGTACCTCTAATTCTTCAATTTTTTAACAAATATAGCAAATTTTGCCTTGAAAATAAAACGGGCAAGGAAGCAAAAGAAACGGGTTTAGCTTCCTTGAAAAAGTATCATATGTAAAGAACCCACCTCTTTTATTAGCTTAAGGTCTTTTCAACACCTATTGACTCACGAATAGTAGGAGACAATCCGTCCCTTATATTTCTAAATTTTCAGCCTTGCCAACGTTAGGAGATGTAAAGACCTAAAACTACGGTAGTTTCCTCCAAAAGAAACCTTGAAAAACGACTACAATATTATCCAAAAAGATTTTCGCAGGTAGGTCTATTTGATAATATAATGCGTATGAGCTTGCAACAATGCAGGCTTCTCAAAGGCAACTCTTATCCGAGAGGAAAAATTCCATGCACAAAACCATCATCAAGCACCATCTGTGAATTCAATTTTCTTGGTACTTACAAGGAACATTGTGTTTGTCCACTTCAATTTTTTTTCCAAATGAAATTGTGCTATTCTTGCTATTATAATTTGGACAAGATAAAAAGCCAAACAATAGAAATTTCCGCAACCACATTTTTGTAAACATTCATAGATCACATAGTAGTTAAATTGAGTTTAATTGACCCATGACCTATAACACAAACAATGTGATCAAGTGGCTTCTTAATTCCAAGATGATTGGTATGGAGGGGAATTTGTAGCATTAGTGTGTTACCATCCAAACTTTGGCAACACCTTAATGGTTTGTTTGGTGGCCGGTAATAACTTGTAGTAATAAGAATGAAATTTTAAATGTAATTTACTAAGGTAAACCACATTACCATCGCCATGGAAACATAATCTCATTCCCAAACTTGTATTTTATTCATAATTTTAAATCATTCATTACAACCTAGAAGACTGCAGACTGGTATTGGATGAGAATGGAATATCATGAAGAAAATTAGGTAATTTGAAGGGAAACTAGCACCATCAGGGGAATAGAACAACCGCCAAAAAAAAAAAAAAAAAATCCCTCCTAAATAACCAACACTACATAATAATATTATTTGCTCCCAATTTAACAATACTTCTAGGAGTATTCGATATGTTCATATTAAATGATTCTCGTTTTTCAAAGACGTTTTTTTAATTAAAAAAAAAATTGACAATTGACATTGCTTTAAATACTTCTTTGGTCAAACTTTATATAAACTAAAGCACCACTTCATTTTCTAAACTGCTATATATCAATGTTCATTTTTTCAAATTACTTTTTGTTAGCACTAATTTATTCTTATTTCTTATTGCTTTATTCATTTTCCTATATTTCATTGTCACGTTTCTAGCTTTTAGTTTAACTTTTTTCCATATTCTATCATTGCTATATAGATAGTAATTATAAGTTTGTTAGGGTGTTAGTGTATGTATATTCTTCAACTATGCTTCGTATTCCAATTCTATTTGGTGTGTGTGTGTGTGTGTGTATAACTTTAAAATAAGTAAATGAGAGAACAAACACAATAAATATCTTAAATGATTATTATATATAACTTTCAAATACATAATAAAATATTGTGTTGCATTTAAAAATGTTGATTTTATTAGCAATAAAATATGAAGGAAAATTTGACGAACGCAATGTATTCTTGTAGTTATTAATTTTCGACACCAGCACAACTATAGATTGATGGGTTTTTTTCATTAAATTGTATATAATCGAGACGCAATTTGTATGAATTGATAAAAATTACATAATATTGCATTGTCAATGTTGGAACTTTGGAAGAGTGAAGCTAAATTATTCTCTAATCAATCAATCAAAGCCTTAGTCTAATAAGTGGGGTTGCCTACATGAACCAAAAGTGATTATTCTGGTTAGTCATCCACAAAGAATTTCCTCTTCCACCCCCTACGATCGAGAACTTCATTTTCTTGTAAATCAATCTGTTTTATATCTTTTCTAACTCATTTCTGGTCTCCCTCTAGCTCGGAATCTATCTGATCCTATTCTTATCTCTTCGTACTGGACACTATCTTACATATCCAAACCAATGCAAACGATTTTCTCTTAGCTTGCTCGCAATGTCCGCAACACCAACTTTTCTATGAATAACTTCATTTCTGATTCAATCACATAGAGTGTTCCTGCAAATCCATCTCAACATCCGCATTTCTATGACACCTACCTTTTAAATATGCTCTTTCTTAGAAGCCCAATATTCTTTACCATGAGCAACACTGGTCTTATAGCAATCTTGTAGAATTTCCATTTCAACTTTAAAGGGATGCTACAATCGCACAACACTCCCGTGACCGCTCTCCATTTAATCCACCCTGACTTAATCCTTTGAACAATATCTTGGTCAATAAAACCATTCTTTTGGATGATTGACCCAAGATAATTGAAACACTCACTCATGGTCATAACTTTTCCGTCCAACCTCACTACAACATCATTTGCTGACCTTGTCAATAACTTTTCCGTCCAACCTCACTACAACATCACTCCAAATCAAAATACACGGTACCTTATCTTGGATTCATCTTGTCAATCCATCACAAGTCCTCACATATGCTGACACATCATGATACATATCTGTAATCGGGTCAATACAGCTTCGAGAAATACCTTT
This sequence comes from Salicornia ramosissima, assembly GCA_951394345.1. Classification (NCBI taxonomy): domain Eukaryota; kingdom Viridiplantae; phylum Streptophyta; class Magnoliopsida; order Caryophyllales; family Amaranthaceae; genus Salicornia; species Salicornia ramosissima. The sequence continues at coordinate 59,003,622 of OX596236.1, read as the reverse complement.
TTCCAACATTGCCCACCAAAGCACATCTCTTGGCACTTTGTCACCAGCTTTTTCAAAATCAATGAAAACCATATAGAAGTCCTTCCTCGCCCTATAAAACTCCATCATTTGTCTTAACAAATGAATTGCATCCATACTGATTTTCCCAAGTATAAAACCAAATTGGTTTTCGGATATGCTTCTGCATGCCCTTAACCGATGTTCTATTGCACTTTCCCACAGCTTCATAGTGTGCCTAATAAGCTTGATTCCTTAATAGTTAGAGCAATCTTGAGCATCTACTTTGTTATAAACTAGAACCAAGGTGATCTTCCGCCAATATTATGGGATTTTCGAAGTCTTCCACATCTTTTTGAACAAATCTGTTAACCAATCAATACTAAACTTAGTCAAACACCTCCACACCTCCCCAGGTATACCATCAGGCCCATCCGCTTTCTTAGGTTTCATTCTCTTTAATGCAACCTCCACCTATAATATCCTAATACTTCGTACAAACTCAACATTCATTTCCTCTTTACTCACACATGTATCCCCTGTGATAACCCCTATACTCGTCCCACCAAGCTTTGATGTCCTCATCTTGACCCAAAACCTTGTGGTTCTTATCTTTGACACACTTGACCATGCCAATATCTTTCCTCGCCTCTTTTCATCCCTTTGCCATCTTATAAATCTCATTTTTTCCATCTTTGGAGTCTAAATGATTCTAATTGGTTAAAATCCAAATACAAAATGACTATAGAAAAAATTGTGGTTGGCAAAATAACTTCAAATTATTGCATAAATTTATTTAAAAGTTAAGCATAGCTCGATTATTATTTAGAATGTAATATTATTTATAAAAAAAAAAAAAAGAGACCAATAAAAAAAGGGTTTTCCCCTCAACTTTTACTTTTTACAAGTTTTTTAATTGAAAATAACATTCTTATTAAATCATTAGCTAGATAAACCGAGTATTTGATCGGATATTTTCTGGTTTATATACAAATTCGTTCTCATAATCTCATTCCAACAGTCTATAAATGAATACCAAATGGGACGTAAGTGTTTTAGGTATGTTGGTCACGTTGATTCACTTTTTACCTCCAAATTCTAGATGGCAAAGAAATGGTGAGTGTTCTTTATGGAAGTACTTCCTAAATGACTACAAGAGACAACACCGAGGATAAATGCAACAGAGAAAATAAGATAGTCTCCGGAAAATTCTTCAATTACCAAAAGTTTCGACAAAAGACCACAAATTTCTTCAAATATTACCAACCATATCAAAATCAAGTACTCAAGAATTAAAATAGACTAGATAATCACTCCCCATAGCATTCAAATTTGGTTCCCATCACAGGAAGGGGAAAATAATAAACGACTACACATCGACAACTGAAGGATGGAAAGTTAACTAAATACACACACACACACGCACACTAATGATTGAGGAAAGTTGGCAGATGGAATGAACAAAGAGATCAATAAGGTCAAACTCCTCATAGCAACTTTTGTCACAAAACTAAGGCTCTAGGCGAGCTTTAAGTAAGCACATCATTAAGCAAATAGCATTGCGGTGTCCAAATCTTTTATACTAATAACAATGAGTGGCGGTGACTAAAAACACCACCCCACTAAATTTTTCTTCCAACAATCTTCAATAAGTTTGAAGATCGTAATAGAAAAATTATGAATATATTTCTTCTACAATTCACCAAGTCACGAGTGACTTTTTTAGCTCCCCTATTCCCTTCCTTACAAGGTGTACGATCACCACCTTGACACTTTCCATCTTGAATCTGACCCACACATTCCAAGCGTGGTTACAACCAATGCCTAAAGTAGCAGAACTAAAGTTGAAAATAATGTTCTATGAAATTCAACCAGCCTATGCTTAATAACTAAAGCAATGAATATTATATGCATAACCTTACCAATATTAAATTTAAAAATATAAATATACTAACCCCTAACGATAAGATTGGTTGCATTAACCATGTGATGTGATGATGTCTCTTGTGAATTATTCACTAACGATCCTCTTTCTTCATTACCAGCTAACTAGTACCACATGCTCTTCTACGCACATTTTACCCAATCACTTGAAGCTCTCTTCTCAGACCCAGGGAGCACCGTTACGAAGAGTGGAAGAGTGGGATCAAAGGGATTTCAAACGTGGTAAGGGGAGACCGAAAATGACTTGGTGGGAAGGAGTTAGAAAAGATATGAAGCAGTTTGATTTACAAGAGATTGAAGCTCTCGACCGTGCGGGGTGGAGGAAAATCTATGTGGACGACCTCTCTGAATAATCATTTTGGTTCATGTAGCCGACCCCTACTTATGGGAATAAGGCTTCGATTGATTGACTGACTTGTAGCTCTTTTCACCCAATTTATCTTTATCCCCATTAAATTTTTATAAGATATCCACATAATAAGGCCAAACCAATAATGACTAGTTCCTCCTAATGTTTTCCTCATCAACCTCTACAATCAACTTTCATAAAATATTAATATGTCGATCTTTATCCCAAAAGTGGGGAAAGAAAAATAAAGTCCGAAGTCTTCAAAATTTTGAATTAATGATATTTCTACTATAATTGGATTACACCAAGGTCAATTTAGAGTCCTTTTCTCTTTGCAACAATTTTAGATAAGGTAACAAGGTCTACCCAAGTACATTGATGTTTGTCATTTGCAAATGATACCATTTTGCTGGATAAGAATAAATCAAGCTTAATGATATGCTTAAGCTTGGAATATAATAAAGTACATAAAAGGGGCCATTTTAGTACTTAGACGAAGTAGAGTAGGGACGTGGTGACATTAGACGGTTGCCACGAGTGAGTTAAGTATGTTGGCTCAATCTTATAGGAAAATTGAGTAGACATACTGACCAAGCCATAACCTATGTTACCTGGACACGATAATTTTGGCACCATACCGGGGTCGATACGACGCGACACGGATTCGGGTATGGAATCCGGTTCGGACACTTCACTTTGCTCTCGGGTACGGCAGCCATTAACGTTCTTGAAGCTTTGAAGAATTAAGATATAAGGAGAAAGAAGCTGAAGTGTGAAGGAGGTTTTACAGCTGTTGGACGGCTTCCAAGCTATTAAGAAGATGAACACGGTTCTCAAGCTATTCTACTTTTATTGTTTTACAGTTGTTTACTCATATTTTTTTAAGCAGTACATTTAATTTTCAAACAGTAAAAATATTGTATAGTACATTTAATTTTGGCAGTAAAAAAATGTACAAAAGGATTAAATGTAAAGTTGCACAAGCATTAAACTTATCCTTTTGTACTGTACATTTAATTTTCAAGCAGTAAAAATATTGTGTATGCTTATAAGCAAGGTTCCCAAGATTTTTTTTACTGTATTTAAAGTTGATATTGAATGCTACAGAGTATTTGTTCGTGCTTATGCTACTCTAACTAATTAAAAGATATGGAGTATGTATAAAATATTATTTTGAATAACTATATTGATTCCAAAGACTTCTAATTATCTATGTTTAATTATCTATAATTTTGTAATCAATTTTATTGAATATGTTATTGTCTATATTTTTTTCCTTAAAAAATTATTGTCGTATTCTTACCCGAGTCCAAAATTAAGACGTGTCCCCGTATCCTAATTTTTTGACAATGACGTACCGGACACTTGGATCCGCACCAATATGGGATACCCATACCCGTGTCAATGTAACATAGGCTAGGGCATGTCAAACAACAATCAGGAAATACCACCATAAGAGATATGGAGGTTTCAAGAGATGTAGAGGGAGAAAATTGTTTCGCAACAGCGTGCATCTTTCAATAAGAGTGGATGGAGGAGAACGAATTTTGTGGATGATAACATGAGATATATTATTGGTTCATATCGCAAACCCCATCTTTTTTATATTAAGGCTTTGATTTTGTTATTGTTGGTGATAGAATTCATCATTTGAAGTGTCTGACACACTCAACTAGTCACCTGCTATTATTACCTTCTAAAGAAAATGGAAAATAAACAGGAATTGCAAGGGAAACTTTTCATAAGAATGCACACAACATAAATTGGTAGAGAAAGAGGCTACTTGAGGTGAAATCCACACATGGAGAAATACAATTGAGACAACCTGAGACAAGAAATGCAAGATTGAATAAAGGCATGTGTAATGGAAAGTGAAGCTTGCGAGTTAAAGATGGCATCAGACAAGTGAATGGTGCCATTAAGAGTTATGTTTATCAATAAATAAACCATGGCCTTGGAAACCTCAGCAGCAGAAAGAGAAGATGAACAACAGAACATGTAGGATAGAGCTTTACAGAAAATTGATTGGCCATGACAGGGGACGCCTCACATATACCAGGAATGATTTGCCACTGCCTAAACTCTCCCCTGAAACCTCTAGATATGCTGCCACTTCTGCAAGTAAAACAAAAGATTCAGAATTAAAATAATATACCAAAACCCAAGTATGACAAAGGCACAACTTCCCATCAAGAAAGCATATCAATACCCCATTCCTCCTAGTGGGACTCCTTGAGATGCTGAAGGTTTGGCACTTTCTCTATTAAAAGGGTCAATAGGGGCTTTCTGCATTAAGAGTCAAAAACATTTGTAAAAAAGGCAATTTAATTCAAAAGAGGCACAACAGATTAAAAAGCCATCTCAAACATACCCTTCCATGTGATGCCTCTTCCCTTACATATGACCACAAACGAATACCGAGACGAACCTACAATAGGTATGACGAGGAGACCATGCAAATAAGTAAGTTTTTTTTTTTTTGTGGGGATAGTAGTGCAAATCATTTTGTAACAAGAATTAAAATGAGTCAATTAAGGCACAATCACCATTTTAACTGCCTCCATAAAAGTGATACTAAATTCCTTAAGAATGTTAGCATGGCTGTTTAACCTCCTTCGCCAAGCCTGCTCAGGTGGAGCAGCACTATCATAATCCAACTGCATAAAACAAAGAGAGAAGATTAACAAGGGAAATTCCCATTGGTACTACCGTGTTTTGGCGAATTTCCAATGGTACTACCGAGTTATTTTTAATCCCAAAGGTAATACATCTTTATGATTAAATTCCCGAATGTGATGTTATTAATCAAAAAACCGTTAAAATTAACAAAAAGAAATACATTACTAAACTATAATTAACTAAAAAACTATATTAAAAAAATAATTAATCATAATTAACAAAACAAACCCCCCTAAGTGTTAAAATGATTTGTAAAACCTTGAGTAGACTAGTTTTTTTTTATACGTAGATCAAGGAGTGCAAATCGAGGCGAATTGGGAATGCAAATTAGGGTTAATCAAGTCTCTTTTTGCAAATTCTGACCTCAAATCGGACTCCATAAGGATTAAAATGACCCATAAAACCTTAAGCAGACTATTTAGTGTAGATCAATGTGCGGAAATCGAGGCGAATTGGTAAAGTAAATTATGGCTAATTGGGATTTTTTTGCAAATTCCAGCCTCAAATTGGATCCCATAAGGATTAAAATGACCCGTAACACCTTGAGCAGACTATTTTCTTTACACGTAGATCAATGCGCGCAAATTGAGACAAATCGAGAATGCAAATCGGAGCTAATTGGGTCGTTTTTTACAAATTCCAATCTCAAATCGGATCCTTTAAGGGCTAAAATGACTCGTAAAACCTTGAATAAGCTATATTTTTAATTATTATTAGTTTTTTTTTTCAATTAACCACGATGCTACATTTGGGAATTTAATCATAAAGATGTATTAGGGTTGGGATTAAAAATAACTCGGTAGTACCATTGGAAATTCGCCAAAACACGGTAGTACCAATGGGAATTTCCCAATTAACAATTAGAAATACAAAAAATTCAAGGGCAAGACAAGTATATACAATAAGAGAGTCAAAAGGGCACCCATGTTTCATTCATGTGTATCGTTATCAATTATAGAAGGAAAAGGAGAAGATGCAAGGAAGGAATTGAGGAAATGAATAAGTGGGGCATTATTTTTATTAGTGTAGATTGGGCTAGCATTATCCTTCTAAATTCCTCAAACAATGAAAGGATTTAATTTATTCCAATGGTAGGAAAATATGGCACTCAAAAACCTTCCCTTCAATTTAGTCATTTCATAAGTATAAATATGAATCTAACAATTCCACCTAACCCTTCCACAAGAGATGATTGATAGAACACTTACCAGCTGCAGTGTAACTCTATTGACATACTCTTCTCGAGGCCATGTGTTTTTCCTAAAATGAAATATGGTCCCACTAACCATTCTCCCTTTCTTGTTATTTCAGTTTCCCTAGGCTTTCTTGATTCCTTGAGATACGGAAGATTGGTGCTTTCTCTGTCAAAAGGATCAATAAGAGCTTTCTGCATTAAAGGTCAGAAAAACCTATTAAAAAGACAATTTAGTTAAATACGGTATGATATTACAAGCATCAAAATTACCCTTCCATGTGATGCCTTTTCCCTAACATATCATATGAAAACAAACAAAACCAAGCCAAACCTACAATAGAGATGACAATAAAAAAAACAAAGCAGTGACGTAAGGTTCCCAAGAAATTAAGCAAAACCAAATAGTCAATCAGAGAAATATAATTAGTACAGTATAAAATGCTTCATAAACGCAGGTCCGCCTTTATGACAGCTGCGCAGGCCGGTCCCTCAGCCAGGGCCCTGGGTTTTCATAGTTTCTATACTAAACTAGACTAGCAGTGAAGAACAAAAATAAGTCTAAAGAAACAAGATTCGACTTTAAATTCTAATCTCCTTCATAATTATAACCCAAACCTTAGAAGAATCATATGTGACAATTAAATCAAAACTTAACTCGATAGTATAATTGATTTTCCATGAAAAGAAAACCTTACCTCTGAAGCTCTACTTCTATAGTTCTACTTCAATGGGAGAAAGGCAGCTACGTTTGTTCGCCGGAGGGAGAGGATGACGCCATGGGGATGATAGAAAGAGAGATGAGTGCTGCAGAACGAACTTCGAAGCCGTAAAATTGAGATGAGAGTCGGCGACGAAACTAAGTTTGTTAGGATATACAAGTAAAATGTTGTGTAAATTGAATTTCTACGCACAACAATGACAACATCAATATCTAAATTGCCTCAACTAAGCAACATTTTCGTGTTATTCCACAATTAAGTCAATTTTTATATAATTCAGATTTAAGCTATACTTTTCACCATTAAAGCCCAATTTAGATTTTTTTAACCTGTAACTTCTTAAACCAGTTTTAGTTTTGGTAAACCGGCAGGACCTTCCATACTAACGTCACGGCCAAGATGCCAGACAGCTCATAAACGCCAACAACAAGGACTAACGGTCGCGGTCAACCAAAGACAGCCAACATATAGGCAGTACCTCTCAACATGCCGTCCCAGTGATGACGGTGTTAGAGGATTCATGTCGTATCAAAGATGTCATCTTAGTGATGGCAGCATCACAGTTTGCCTGCCATCAAAGTTGTCGGAACCGACTCCAAGGAAGCACCCCCCCTTGACGGTCACGGCTTGACCGCCAAGCCATCTTCTATAAATAGAAGACCTCACCAGCCTGATAAAGGCAGAACATAAATACTTAACCAATCTCTCTCTATCTTCTCTCCTTATATATCTTTCCTATATACTTAATCCCCTTTGCTAACTTAGGCATCGGAGGGTCTTTCCTCGGACACACCCCGGGGTTAGCTCACCGTGTTATTTCATTGTGCAGGACTGCAGGTTACAGCCACCTCTGTGAAAACCTATGCACCACCACTAACAATACTAGCTAAACCATACCGAAACACTACGCACAACAATGACAACATCAATATCTAAATTGCCTCAACTAAGCAACATTTTCGTGTTATTCCACAATTAAGTCAATTTTTATATAATCCAGATTTAAGCTATACTTTTCACCTAACATTTCTTATTATTTTCCTTAAACTTTTTACTCTCTCTCCTCCTCCTCTTTTACACTCCTCTCTCCTCTTTATACACTCTCTCCTCCTCTTCTCTCAGCCTTCTCATTTGCCACCGCTGCTGCCGTAGCCGCTTGCCCCTTGCCACCTACTACCGTAGCCGCTTGCCCCCCGTCGCCGCCTACTGCTTCCCCATCTCTCTTTCTCTTTTTTTTGAGATATTCAATAACCTCCCTCTTCTCCTTTGGTTCGTGGGTCTCGAATTTGGATGGGCTAAGGTTGTGGGTCTCGAATTTGCATGGGCTAAGGGTTGTGGGTCTCGAATTTGGGTGGACTTAGGGTTGTGAGTCTCGAATTTGGGTGGGCTAAGGGTTGTGGGTCTCGAATTTGACTAGGGTGGGGTTGGAGTTGTGGGTTTGGGTGGTTGGGATTGTGGGTTTTGGGTGATTCACTGGTTTGTGGGTGGCTTTAGGGGTGGCTCAGTGGGTGTGGTTGGGTTGAATGGTAGGGTTTGGTGGGGTGGGGTGGTTCGGTGATAGGTGACCAGGTATTGGGTGGTGGTGGTGTTGGGTTCAAATAAGGGGTGTGGTATGGTGAGCTAGGGTTTGGTTAATGGTGGGTTTGGTGGTTTGGGGTTTTGTTTAATGGTGAGGGTTGGGGTGGGTTTGGTTTAGTGGTGGGGGTGGATTAGGTTGGGATTGGTGGTCTAGGTTGGGCACGGTGGTGGGTTGGGCTAGGTTGGGCACGGTGATGGACTGGGCTGGGTTGGGCACGATGGTGGGCTAGGCTGGGCTCGGTGGTTGGCAAGGTTGTGTTGGTTGTGGTGGTGGTAGTTTGGGTTGGGTTATACTTATATTAACAATAATTAATCACGTTTCATAGTAATTAAGTATAATTAATGATAATTAATTTGTTACAAGCTGTATTACCAGGTAAACTAAAATTATTAGCCTAAATTTGGCTTTAATAATGAAAAGTTTGGCTTAAATCTGGATTATCTAAAAGATTAGCTTAATTGTGGACTACCACGAAAAGGTTGGCTTATTTAAGGCAATTTTTCCATAGATCATTCTATCTAGAGGTGGGCAAATTCGGGTACCTGGATTTTCGGCTCGTAATTTTTTTGACCCGGATCCGATTCGGATAATACGAGTACCCGGAAATCCGGTTCGGGAAACCGGATATCCGGATCCAGTTTTTTTTCTTATACAACTTTTTTATAAAAAAACTATTTTTTAATATAAAAAATGTTTTATTTTTTTATAAAAAACTGTTTATATCTTTTTATAAAAAAACTGTTTTTTATTTTTTAATAAAAAAAATTGTTTTTAAAAAAAAACAATTAAAAAATTCCGGCTCGGATCCGACCCGGTTACCGGTTTGTAAAACTGGGTACTTGACCCGATTTTCAAAACCGGATCGGGTATTCGCTTTTTTTGGTAAGAAAACCGAGTACCAGAACGGAAACCAGATACGAGTTTTTTTGCCCGCCCGTAATTCTATCTATAACTTTCTTTGACTTTTTTAACGATGAGGTGACACATGGCAAATTATGATGTAATGTAACACCCCAATAACTCCTGACCCTTTTATTAAAATAAAAACTGTTTTCTCATAAAATAAATAGGTATTACTAGAGTATTACCGCCACGTATGATAACGTTACGGCTAATTCAGAATTTTGCAGCGGAAACACACTTAAAATAAGTTCAAAATCTTAAAAATCCTCAAATAAAAATAATTTAAAATATTACAAGTTGGAACCATTTAAGGCCCTTTATTCAAAATCAAACCAATCTACAACAAATGAATTTACTCTAAGGCCCTGTTCTTTTGGACTTAAAAGCTACAGTAATCAGATCAGATCAGACATTATTACTCTTTATTATTATTATTATTATTATTATTATTTCGAGCATTGTTTTTTTCGCTCGACATTTTCTGACGACGGTTTCGGACTGACTTTTTCAGGGTTGATTATTCGGCCGACTTTTCCGACGACGATTTTCAGGACGACTTTTCCGACGACGGTTTTCGGAACGACTTTTTCGGCGATGATTATTCGGTCGACTTTTCCGGCGGTGATTATTCGACCGACTTTTCCGGCGACGATTTTCAGGACGACTTTTCCGATAACGGTTTTCGGACTGACTTATTATTTGGCCAACTTTTCCGACGACGATTTTCAGGCCGCGTTTTTCGGTGACAGTTTTCGGGATGACTTGTCCGACAACGGTTTTCGGAATGACTTTTCCGGCGGTGATTATTCGGTACACTTTTTCAGTGACGGTTTTAGAGTCAGATTAAATGAAGGGTTGGAAAAGAATGAAAAGTAAAATACTGAAGAGGTGAAATGAAATGAGCTTGAGGCTTTGGGCTCATTAAATTTTTGTCCCTAATAAAAATAAAAATAAAAATAAAATCAAATCAGAAAAACCCAAATTAGATCAGATCAGACAAACTCAAAACAAATTAGATCAGATCAGACCAAATCAGTCCTAAAGAACAGAGCCTAAGTTTACGAAAACTAAAGTCAAACCATACAAAATCCAAATCTCAATGGCAAGTAATAATAACATTTTGAAACGGCAATAATAACGCGAGCTACACTCGATCACACCCATGTCCCCAAGATGCATGAGAACAATTTCAATTATTCATCTTTAAGAACACCTGTATGATCTGCTCAGCATAATTTCCGAGTGAAATTATAGGTCATCACAAGCCCACCAAAGAAAGAAAAGTGGGCAATGCAACAATAATACACAAATCAGCAATGCTGAGTACATACATAACTATAAACCATGCAATGCCCTATAACTAACAATAATGATGATGCAACAGAACAACCTAGACATAACTCTTGCCTAATAGTTTTAATCAACCCATTCATAAGATCTTCTGACTTCTTTTATAATTATAAACCATCCACTGACTTATTTATTAACATTAAAATAGCAATAGACCACGGGTTTCCAAAATGAACCAACCGTAAATAGCGCAATGAGCGGTCAAGGGCGCGACTCCTCGACCGCGAACCTGTTCTGAGATCTCAAGAACTAATAAGGGTAGGGACTTATTTTAAGCACCACTACCGAACCAATAATGAGCACGTTGATCAGACGACTCCAAAGAAGGGAACCTACTCCCCAACCCGTACCAAGTAGTCAATACTCCAGGCGTGCATTCATCTAAAGTTTTATTGCTATTACGTCTTTCACTTTAAGTGATTAGTAGCTTAATAATTAAACCAACCATAAAATGCACAATCAAGACCATATACACAATAACACAATAACCAGATTTTAATATATTTAAGACAGGGTGATCAATAAATTAACTAACACCTTATTAAATTATTCCAATAAAAAAAATTTACCAGAGGTTGAACCTGCTCAACCAACCAATTACCCAAAATTCCATTGTGTCAACCTACTGGCCATAATTAATAACCAAGAATAATAGCCAACCTACTGGCAATAAACCAATAACCAACAATATATAAATGACCAAACGCGTTCGCAACCATTAACACAAACATATCAAACCACCACATATGCTTATAAACCACACAAAATCCCAGGGCTTCCTAAGCATGACACTACGTTTCAATATGATACCCTAACATGATACTACACAAGGCTGTTCATAGTCATATACGTACCGGGAATATACGAATCAGAAAGCCACCTTTCAGTCAGAAATCACCAAATGAAAATGTCTCCTACAATTAACGAATAGAACCCAATAAATAACCTTTCTGGTGGAAAATTGACCCCATCGACTAGACTTAATAACAAGTACGTTTTACCAAATTTTCCAGTAATAACAATAAGCCTAAAACCAATTTTAAAGACCGACTAATGATCCGAAATTAACGTTTTAGTGCCATCTAATTAGTATACAAACTGGGTAATTAGTTAGATTAAATAAAACGTCAATTTAGTACACTTTAATAAAATTTCAGCATTAATAAAATGACTAAAACCTTTTAAAACCACTCTAAAACATAATTTTAAGCCCAAGAATACAAAACTAAAGTATAATTATTACTACTAACCATCCTTAATTGTTAATCTTTAAAATTCATAAAAAAAAAAAAAAAAAAACAACCCATTAAATAAAATTTCAGCAATACTAAAATTAACAAAACCTCCACAAAACAACATAAAATCATGATTTTGAGTTCCCAAATTCATAATTAAAGCATAAACATTCTTAACTCAATTATTATCCAAATATTTGAAACCCCATTAAAATACAAGATTTCCCCTAAATTTCAGAATGTTTTCTTACTCTCAAACCTCCATTAAAACACACAAACCTCCATTAAAACTTTCAAAACTCAAGAAATTCATCTACAACACCCAATACTCCACCCTAGGTACTTTAATCCTCAAATTTATACCGAAAACAAAGTTTAAACAAGTTTTAAACTACCTAATACAATCTGAAATTTTACACTCAAATACCCATTAAAACTTGGACCAAAACCAATATTAAAACTACAATCTTGAATCAAAAACATGATTAAACACCAATCATAAACCATTAATTATACATATAATAAGATCCTGAATTAGTAAAACATGAGAAGCAAAAGAATTTTTTATTTTTTTTAAATTTACCGGCGATCGACGGCAGTCGGGCACGGCTGTCCGGATGGACGACGAACGGCGGCGGCTCGCTGGCGGTGTCTGGCGCAGTAGGCGAGGGAGAAGAGGGCGGTGGTGGTGGTGGTGCGTGTGCCGTTGCTGGTGTTGGTCGAGCAAGTATGAAGTTTTTTTTTCTGTATTCCGTGAAACAGAGAGGGAGGGTGAGAGAAATGTGAGTGGGAGTTATTTTTTTGTTTTTTTTTTTTCCGTTTTGACATGTTTTGGTATATATACAACTTGGGTCCGATTCGGGTTCACTACTACGTTGGGCTTGTGACAATAGACATAATTACCTTTACCTTTTTCAAACTGAAATATTTTATTTTTATGGTCGACGCCCAAAATATATAATTAAAATCTTTAATATTATTTCAAATATGATTTTGTAAAATTTCAAATATATATATAAATTATTTAAATACTCAAATACTAATACTGTTATAAATACTTACTTTAAATCGTTGATTAACGTTAACTAATAAAACATATAAAATATTCATTTCGGCATATAAAACACGTGTAAAAATGTATAAAATACATATAAAAACATATATATTAATGTATAAAAATACGGGGTATTATATGTCAACACTTTTTATTTTAGTAATAGTTATAGATGTAATATCCTGGAAATTTCCTACTTGAAAAGACTTAAATATTCGAAAATCTATTGTAAAAATAACGCTAAAGAGAAAATGAAAGATATTACCGCCATCGTGTTCAAACGACTACGCCAGTTTTCAAAGTTACACACCGGAAGAATTTTCATAATATTATCTTAAAACTGGTCGAGTGTTTGATCCTCGACCTTTATAAAATTAAGCAAATAAAAATATTAAGTATCAAACCGAAATTTACTATCTATTACAAGTTGGAACCTTAATAGGCCCGATAAAAATTAAAGAAGGATATTAGTCATAAAATAAAATAATGAATCCAATCAAATGATTTATGTTAGTTAGCGTCCGCTAACTGAATTATTGCAAATAATAAAACTAGTAGCTACTATCCACTCTTTCTCAAAACTGCATCATGCCCCACCTGTAGTATACCTTTATTTCTTCCCTACTACTCACCATTAAAAATGGGTCGTCATAAGGCCGAGATAAAGCCAAGGCCAAATGCACATACAAACACACAGTCAGCAAATAGTTGAGTACATATATACAACAGACGACGATAAATAAATAAATAGATAAATTTTTGTGATCGAACTAAGACTATGAACTCCATGATTAATTAAAGATAAATATGATCATATTAACTAGTGATGAAATAATTTTCAACTATTTATTGTTGTTACGAGATTGGATTCACATCAAACGGGCTCCCAAAAGTAAAATATAGAAAAGTTGTCTACCAAGGCTGCCACCAGGCCACACACTCGGTTGCAAGTCGAGCGGAAAATCCACCGTAATAAGGTGGGTGGGATCCCAAAAATAAAAATAAAATTAAACAAGAGTGTACGACATCTCGTACCTCTTAAAGTGATAGATTTATCCATCGTTTACCAACGTTGTCATTTTGGTATGTCAACACCCTCATTTTGTGGTTTTTGAGAAGAAAACCACAATTCACCTTCACTTAGAAGTTGAAGTTCACGTTGAACCTCAGAATCAACAGTGCAATTTGGGACTCAGGATCAATACCCTTGGATTTTGGCTCCCCCTTCTCCATCGTAGATTTCGGAAGAGAGATGCACAAAAATGAAGATAAATTGAGATATGCGATGATAATTAGGATTTTAAAGAGTTTAGAAGAGGGATGAGAATTAGTATTAGAGTATATAAAATCAATAAAATATTATAAAAATATAGAGGAGTAGCTAATGTAGTGTCCGAGTCCTGTTGGCTCCGCAATTTACTTCTTGAGCTCCATTTTTCGATCACCAAAGCTACATTTGTAATGACCCAGATTTTATTTGGTATTTTTGCCGATAATTATGTGTATTTATGTATATTTATGTGTTAGTTCAAATTTAATTTTGAACTATTTATTTTATTTTATGTGAATAATTTCGATTTAATTCGAATTGTTTTATTTTATTTTCAGTTTTTATTATTTATGATTAATTATTATTTAATTGATTAGAATTTTATTATTTAATTTTCTAATTAATTATCTAATATTCTGGGCCAAATCGATTATTGCATGATTAGTTATGCGGTTTTTGCGAATTAGCCCAATGTATCACGAGAGCCCATTTTTAGGCCCAAATAACCCCCATGGCCGGTTTTCTCAAGCATGGCAAGCCTTGCCACTTGCTTTGCTTTCACACTTAACCAACTTCTATAAATAGAAGGGGTTAGTGAGCCTTAAGATCATTTTTGCTCATTTGTCATCTAATACACTTGCCATCAAATTCAAAGCACCAAAAACTCCCTCCCTTGCCTATTTCCACACGCCATTTTTGATCAATTGAAACCCATCAATTGTTCATCATCTTTCCTAGCCAAAACTTAAAGATTCAAAGTTCATTGATCTTTAAGTGTCCAAACACAATCTTAAACACAATTATTTCATCCAAGATCTTTAGTTCGGGTTTGGTTTTGGGTTCGTGTTCGTGTTAATCAAGTGGGTGTCCGTGTGGTGGCTCGTGTGAGAAGCCGTGCTGCAGGGGTCGTGTGCACGTGGTGGACGTGCTGCAGAGGCCGTGTTCGTGGCCGTGCTCGTGGTGGTGCCGTGGTGCTCGTGGTGGTGCCGTGTGGTGCAGACCGTGTTGAAGGCCGTGTGGGTGCAACTCGTGGAAGCCGTGTGGTGTTAGTTTCCGGGCTGCTTTTGTGTGTTGAATTGTGTGTAATCTTCAATAAGGTAACATGCTTTCTCAACCTATTTGGTATACTATGTTTATAGTATGAATTAAATGCATGTTTGGGTTGATTGTTGATGAATATCCATGATTTTATGTATGATTTTATAATCTGATTTTTATGTGTTTACATGATGTTTTAGTGATGGTTTTCATTATTTTAAGATTGATTAGATGTTGTTATATGATCATGATTATTGTGTTAAAGTTTGATGAATTTTGGATGAGTTTAAGTGGAATTTTCGAATAGATTGTGATGTTATGCGTGTAGTATGAATGTGTTGGATGAGTTCTTGGTTGAAGATCTTGAATCTTGATTGAGTTCTTGGTTGAAGATCTTGAATCTTGAATGAGTTCTTTACGAGTTCTTTGAATTCTTTATGAGTTCTTGATGAGTCTTTATGAGTTCTTGATTGAATCTTGAAAGTTAAAGAAAATGGTTTAAATAATAAAGAAAGTTAAAGAAAGTGTCTAAGTTAGTTAAAGAATGATTAAAGATTGATGAATTATGATTGGTTAGACTCAAGAATAAGGCTAGAGGCAGTTCTTGAGAATAACTTCGATATTTTAACTAGTTAATTTCAAGAATCAAGGCTAGAGGCAATTCTTGAACTTAATTTAGTTATGTTGGGTAATAATAATGAATAAAATGATTAAGATGATTAAATAATTGATTAAATAAGATTAGCTTGATTTCATTTTTAGACGCCTAATACTTTGAGTAAGATTCATTGTATTCGGGTTAAGACGTTGCCCCTATTCCATCCGCGGTATTGGGATAGTTGGAGTCATACTATGTGATCTTAGTGAATTTCCAGTAAGATTGGTTTCACGGGACATGAATTTCCAGTAAGATTGGTTTCATGGGGTTTGGGAGTAAGATTCTCAAATCCGAGCATAGTAGAAAGTTCGAATGCGTAAGATGCGTTCGTACGAGCACAGTCCGGTCTAGAAATTGAATGATTGCGCCAAAGATAGAGTTAGGTTGGATGTCAAGTTGAGTCGAGTTGAGATTACGAGTTTGAGGATGTTCTCGTGTCTTTTTGGGATTTACTTGTGATTATTGATGTTTGATTTATGCTATGTACATGTGTGTTCCCATTAGGGTGAGTCAGTTATGTTACTCGCCACTGATGGTGGACTGTTGTTGTACTTTTCAGGTATTTCTGATGACGATGGTCTTGCTTAGCTTTGGGTTGGGCGAGCGACGTTGTTATTACTGTTATCTGTTGTATTTACTGTTTTCCGTTGTTTCAGATGGTAATGGAGTATTGTATGGACTCTTTTACGTTGTTTATAACTCTGACATGTAGTTGGAGTTCACTTGTATGTTTAGTATTCTTAGTTTGACTTTTGGGATTAGTATGTACAAACTTGTGGGTATTTGTACGTTTGTGGTTTATTAATAATATCTCGAGGAATTAGTTTTAATTTCTTAGGTTTCGAGTTGTAGTTTCTAACTATCTGACTCGTCGGTTTCTTCCGCGCCGATTTAAGCGAGTCGGGTCGTTACAACATTAGTCTATTGTGATAATGTCAGTGCAATGTATCTCTCTGGAAATCCAATCCAACACCAACGTACTAAACATATAGACATGGATATCCACTTTGTCCGTGAAAAGGTCCAACGTGGTGAAGTCCGTGTTCTTCATGTCCCTTCCCGCTACCAAATTGCCGACATTTTCACTAAAGGACTACCTCGTGTCTTATTTGAGGATTTTCGGGACAGTCTCTGCGTACGATCATCTCCCGCTGCGACTGCAGGGGTGTATTAGAGTATATAAAATATATGTAAATATTTTATTGATTATGTGTAATATTATCTTTAGCATATATCTCTTATAATAGGATAGTATATATTATGGCCAAAGATCATGATATGCTACTGTGATGCTGCCGTGATCCTTGCCTAATATTTTGCTCAGTAACTTTGTATATATTTGACAGCCAGTAATGAAATACGACAGGGCAATATTTTCCTACAATTAGTATATGGGTGGAGGGAATAATTAGGTTGGAGATAGATCTAATTAAGTTGGGTGGTACATTTGATTAGGTTGGAGAGGTTTTTACATTGGATGAAGGGTAATTACATGGGTATCAAAATTGGACCCTAATTACTTAAAATTGAAATTTAGAAAATATTTTTGGGAAAGACTAAAAAGGAAATTGTAGCAAAAAAAGGGGTGAAGGGAGTAAATAATAAAGATTTTAAGAGTTTTTGAATCCGTATGTTTTTTTTTTTAAAAAATTGATAATATGTGATACTAGGTCTCGAACAGGTCCCCTACCACAGTTCATTCAACCCAATTTAACAGACACACGAATTTGAAAGGGATAAGGATAAGGAATCCTGAGATTTGGAGTTCACAAAATTTAACTAGTAAGTTAAGAGTTAAGACTCATACCTCAATTGTATGTTAAAACTCTAAAAACGGGGAACTAAGCTCCAATTAAACAAATGTATTGCGTTGAATTTGACATTATCATCCCTCTCTATACCTGCCTGAAGTGAATTTTAGTCTAATTCTCTCGCTCTCTTTGGTTTCTCCATCAAAATATGAATTCTTATCTAGTTATCTTCAACAATTTGATTTTGGAAGACCTCAAGTGGGTTTAATCCCACTTTATGCATATACTTGTGGTGATTTCAAATAGATTTATGATATGCTTTAAATGTCTTCAACCCATTAAGTTTTTTTCCCCTAAAAGAAAGAAATTTTCAATTGATCACTTTCTGACCCAAGAATCCTTCAATTGCAAGGATTCTAATATGATTTTATTGTCCAAATTATGTTTTACATATTTTCGCATATGCCTAGTAAAGTTTCTTGATCTGGTCTCTATTTTAAGTCATGATTCATAATTATGGAGTGTTTGGTATAAATTTAGGAATGGAAATGGAATGGAAACAAAATAGAAAAGGAAAGGGTAATATTAAATGATACTATTATTTGTTGTTTGGTGTAATTAAGGTAATGGAATAGATACAAATTAGAGGAGAAAGGATTTTGTTTCCACAAGGTTGAGAAGGATAACAAAATGGTGGTAATGGTTACCCTCAGGAAAAGGAGTGTGTTACCAACATTTCATATCAAACAATGGGTAATGAAAATTCTTATTTGATTCCATTTCCAACACCCAAAAGTAACAATACCAAACATGCTCTTAGTGCAAAATGTCCCGCAATAGAGATATGTTGGCATCTCTGAATATGATTTTCCTTTCTTTAATTTTTTGTTGTTTCCGTTTCGTATGTGTAATTGCTTATGGAGTTTAGTTAGGTATGTTGTTGGTTCCTGCTATGTTTTTGTGGGTTTTGCTGATCGTTGTAACGACCCACATTTTTACGCAACGACGTTAACGGTGATAATTAGGGGCGGGCAAAAAAATCTGTACCCGGTTCTTTTTTACCCGAAAAAACGGGTACCAGATCCGGTTTTGAAAACCGGGTCGGGTACCAGGTTTGTAAAACCGAATCCGGGTCAGGATATTTTTAAAAACCGGGTGCCCGGTATCCGATTTTAATTTTTAAAAAATAGTTTTTTATTGTTAAAAATTATCCGATTTTAATTTTTAAAAAATAGTTTTTTATTGTTAAAAATTACTTTTTTATTTTAATTTAAAATTATTTTTTTTATTATTATAAATACTTTTTTTTAATTTAAAAAAACAGTTTTTTTTAAAAAAAACAATTTGTTTTTTATTAAAACATTTGAAAAAAAACAACAATTTTTTAAAAAAAAAATTCAAAAAACAGTTTTTTTTTTTATAAAAAAATAAACAGTTTTTTATATAAAAACATAAAACATATTTTTATATTAAAAAACAGTTTTTTTTTTTATAAAAAAATAAACAGTTTTTTATATAAAAAAATAAAACATTTTTTTATATTAAAAACAATTTTTTGTAAAAAAAAGGTTGTATAAGAAAAAAAACCAGATTCGGATACCCTGTTCCCGGGTATCCGAATTATCCGGGTCAAAAATTGTGACCCAAAAAATCGGGTACCCGGTTTTTGGGTACCCAAAAATCCGGGTACCCAACAAAACGATACGATAACGAAATTCTAAATAAACTCATGGATAAAAGGGAAATCATACTTATTATTAATGAGACCCAAAGTCCAAAAGAACAATTAAATAATTAATCCCAAAAATAGAGTTCTACAACTCGAGATAAACCTATAACTATTAAAACTTGGAAAGAAAAACAGGTGCCTAGATCTCTCGCCAAACACTCATCCCGACTCTAGACTTCATTCTACTCACCTGCATAATGAAAATAGGGGATCCACCGTCAGTGGCGAGTAATTAGACTGTCCTACTTAGAAATAGGACCACATTACATAAAACAATAGGTTAGAAACACAGGAACAAAACAACTACGTTCATAGCAACATACAATACAATCATCAAAGTTACGCAACGGAAACAACATATTCATAATCATTCATCAACCACATCATAACTCAATAAACACGACATCTCATGATCAATTCACAATGACAAAACTCTGCTCGGTCTACAACCGATAAAATGACCAACAAACAAACAGACTTGCCCCGCTCAGTTCATCACCGATGAATCGATAGACCCGCTCAGTTTATCACAAATAAACCGATAAACACAACTCGCTCGGTCTTCAACCGATAGACACGACCCGCTCAATCTTCAACTGATAGACACGACACGACTCGGACCAATCAAACAATCACACAAGACTTGCCCCGCCCAGTTCATCACCGATGAACCGATAGACCCGCTCAGTTTATCACCTGATAAACCGATTGACTCAACTCGCTCGACAAAGACTCTATGGAGGCCATACAATAATCACCACACGAATAATCTTGTAACTATATGTGTGTATAATATAATACTCCATATAATAGATATTATAAAATAATATAATATAATATATGCTGAACTAGTATATCTAATAGAATACAATATTCATCATACAATGCCCACATATTCTCCAGTCATATATAGTAGTTTGTTTATCATACGGGCATACGGTCATATAAAGTATCAAATTGTTAACTAAAATTTATCAAAGGTTGAGAAAAGAAAAGTTACATTTCTAACAATATATG
The DNA here is from genome assembly GCA_951394345.1 of Salicornia ramosissima. Lineage (NCBI taxonomy): Eukaryota > Viridiplantae > Streptophyta > Magnoliopsida > Caryophyllales > Amaranthaceae > Salicornia > Salicornia ramosissima. The sequence continues at coordinate 58,983,155 of OX596236.1, read as the reverse complement.
AGAAAGACACACAAACTATAGCTAAGAATTAGACAAAAATGTTCAACATTATTATCATCATTATGGTGTTAGACCTGAACACAACCCTGCTGCCAAAGTGATCCAACCAGAGGTAATGAGGCTCAATCTCTAGCAGAAAAGCAAGGAAAGGAAGGCAACTCCATTACAATAACCCTTTAACCTCAAGTCCTCAACCATGTATGTAATACCTTATTGTTGAAGTGCCAAGTAGAATCAAACAAAAAAAGCAAATTGACACACCAAAAACGTAGCCATCCCTCCGACTTCAAACAAGAACAATCTTTTTCTCATGACAATGCTGAACCAATAAATGTAATCAAATGCAACATGGAAGATATCAATAGACACATGCACACATTTTTATCTACGTATCTATCTAACAATCTATGAATCTATCTATATGTGTGTATAATATAATACTCCATATAATAGATATTATAAAATAATATAATATAATATATGCTGAACTAGTATATCTAAATAGAATACAATATTCATCATACAATGCCCACATATCCTTACTAGATATTCAAACTACAATTGCAGCCTTCTCGTCCTGCACACGTACGAAAAATGGAGCTCATCAAAGTCTCTGCCTGTTTCCCCAAAAATGATCATTTTCTTATTAGATATTCAGACTATGACATCGGTATTCCCGTCCTGCGCATGTACGAAATAGTTGGATCCAAGAAAATAATTTTGTAACTAATTTTATATAGCATTTATTAGTTTCACACGTACGAAAATAGTTGGATCCAAGAAAATAATCTTGTAACTAATTTTATATAGGATTTATTAGTTTCACATGGAAACACCAAAAATAGATATATCCTTCTAGACAATGCACTTAACAATCATATGGTGGCTCAAGATGTCGATTAGAGCCAAAATTTACTGTTTCGGCCCTCAAATTGTACAAGATTGCAATGTTTATCCCTCTAGCCCGTAGGTGTTTCATACAAGTGCCCCCTTAAAATTCCCATGCTAATGAGGAAGCAAGGCAAATAATGACCAAGATATCCTCGTCAGCAAATAATAGAGAAGTATCGAACGGAAGTTTGTCCAGCACTAGCACTGGCATACATAGCAATTAACCTTAGTTGAAATAAAAGCTGAAAATATAAAATTTCTTTGAACAGATGTTTGAGTGAAACAAACGGAGTAGCATATTAAGATACATAAGCTCTCACTATGCAACATGCAACTTAGAGTCCATTTAGTAGGGGTGTAAAACATTTTCAGATGAAAATGATTTTCCATGAAAAACCTTTTACATTGGAAAATTCATTTTCACAAAGGTTTTCCATGAAAAACCTTTTACATTGAAAATTTGGAGTGAAAACTCATTTTACACCATAATGTAAACATTTTTCCTCAAATTTGAAAGTAAAATGTATTTTCCGTGCAAGTAAACATTGGAAAATTTCTATGAAAATGAGTTTTCCAATGTAAAATGTTTTCCATGAAAAATCATTTTACATCGAAAACATTTTACACCAAAGTAAACGGACCCTACATGTAAAAATGATTTTCCATTGTTTGGTTGAACTGAAAATCAATTACTTCAATTGTGACGGAAAATATTTTCCTTCTAATTTGGGGGAAAAATGTTTTCAATAAGATAGAAAATAGTTTATCACCCCAAGTTTTACATTTTAGTGTTTTACTCCAAACCAAAAAATGTAAAATGAGAAAACAATTTTCAAGAAAAACGTTTTTTACATCCTACAAAACGGACTCTTAAATCATATTTTCATATGAAAACGTACACAACTCCAAGAACTAACTACAACTGGACATAATAGGTTTTAAATAAACTATAACGCCATCAATCAAATGTATTATAAATTCCTCAAAAAAAAAAATTCCTCGATTTATACTCATTATTGTTTAAGATATACACGAATTACTTAATTTTTATAATTAACTAAAAGAGTTGCATATATCAAATGTATAGAGATAAGGAATACAACATCTACAAAAGTAATAACCCTAAAATTGTACGTGTCAAGCTCTCATTAATTCTAAGTTTTTTTTTTTGTTTTTTTAATAAATAATAATAATAAAATCCTTCAAAAAACAAAAAAAAAAACCTCTTGAAATAAGGGGTTACACGGATGAGTAATTAAAGCTATTAAAAAACGATTCCTATTTATTTTTATTAAATTACATGTGTCGACCTCTCATTAATTTTAAGTTTTTGATTTTTTCATAAAAATAAATATTAAAAAAATAATAATTTTCCTTTTAAAAATTATATCCTAAAATAAGGGCTACATAAATGAGTAATTAGGGCTATTAAAAAAAATTCCTATTTTTTTTACATATAAATATGAAATTAAAAAATAAATAATTTATATTAAAAAAAAACCACCACCTAAAATAGGCGCAATCATCTACTTCATCTACTAATGTAGTAACCGGAAATTACGCATGTCGAAATTTTTTGTCTTTTTTAAAAAAAATAATAATAAATAACAATAAAAAATATTTTCCTAAAAAAAACCTCCGAAAACAAGGGCTACACCGGTGAGTAATTAGAGTATAAGCCCGGCTCGCTAGCCCATAAATTTCACGGTTTTGGCACACTTAAAATAGGCGTTCTTAGTTCAAAAGCACAGCCCGGCTGTGCCAAAAAAGCCCATGGATGACCCCCCAAGCCCGCCTAAAAATTCGGGCATTGGGCACATTTTCTTAGTTAAGCCCCGGTCCGAACTTTTGATCACCTCTATATTTGAGCTATTTAAAAAAGAATTCCTAATTTTTTTAATAAATAATAAGTAATTTTCCTTAAAAAAAATTACTACTAAACAAAAATACACGTGTCGGACTCTCATTGATTCTAAGTATTTTTTTTTGTTTTTTAATAAATAACAAATAAATACTACCTCCGTAACGGATTACTAGCAACAATCGAACTAGCACGGACTCCTAGTTGAAATAAGGTAATTGTGGTATTAAGTGGTATAATAATGATAAAAATAAGGGAGAGAAAAGTAGATAAAAAAAGGTGGGGAAAAATGTGGGGTCTACTTGTGTTCGTATTGTGTTAATTATTATGAGTAAGGGCAATAATGTAAATTTGTTATTTTTTGTTTCCAAAAATAGAATAGAATGAAATTAGAAAAAAATGTTGCTAGTATTATGTTACAACCAAAAATAGAAAATGTTGCGAGTAATATGTTACGGAGGAAGTACATAAATAATTTTCCTTAAAAAAAATCTATTGCATTAATATTAATCTTTTTACTAAAACTAAACTTATACAACTTTTTTTTTTTTAAAGATACCGTGCATGGCACGGGTTCTGAACTAGTTAAATATAAAGGAAGTATAGCTTCAGCTCAGAGGTCAAACTATTAATATATCTAGTTCCTTAATTTGGTTATATAGTCTTTTTTTTTTAAAAAAAAAATAAAATAAGGCAAGGACACTAGACACTGTTCAAACATGGAGCAATAACCTTGAACATCCATCCGAATGATACAAAATTCGGAAAAGTACAATAAAAACACATTAACAGCTCCGTCCCATCTCCCCACGCCTATCCAAAGAAATCTCCACGCAGCCCTATGCAGCCCTTTACACGGGAAGACAAACCTTACCAGTAGATAATATCTCCCTTGTCTCTGCAAATACACCCACCCAAACCGAAAAGGACAACAACAGTCCCAGAACAAGAGAGAACATATAAGAAATTGGAGTGAAAAATGAATATGAAGACTTGAAATTCAAAGTGATTACTGTTTGATGAAGAAGGTGCTGGTGAAATCTGACTATGATAGCACAGATTTCAATGGCAATATCCATGCAACACCACCAAATTGAATCATTGCAAAAGAAGTGAGGACAGCATACACAAACGCCGCCGCTAAGCCCTCAAATCGAATGAGAAATTGACAGAGATGAGGCCAGTTGGATTTGCGTGGGTACAAAAAGTAGAAAGACAACCCAATTTTGCCTTTAATGAAAAGTGCTTGTGAGCAAGCTTCTTTCACAAAAAATGGAACTGAGCAACTAGTATGATTTCCTCTTGTAACTTGCATGGAAACAGGGAACATAATTCTAGTTTCTGTGAGGATGACGATAATGTGACGGTAACTTGCACTCTATAAAAAATTTAGTTTCTTCCTCATTTTTCGGCTGAGGATGAAGAAAGATCCAGGGGCTGAAAATCTGGAATGATATAGCCATAATGATGGATAGATATAAGAGAGAATACAAATTAGGATGGCGGCATTTATTAGGCTTGTTTTAGAAGAAGGCAAGGGATTTTTTAGAGAGAAGGGAGAACCTCACTCTAAGATATCATTTACATTTACCAGGTTATCCCACACGTCACAAATACGATAATATCCCAAATACAAGTTAGATAAGCAGTGATCAAGTATAATCTATCTAAATACACTATATTCTTTTTTTTTAGCGCCACTGAAATCAGTCCAACGCCCATTTCCTTTTAGTCTTAAAACATGAAGTTAAAACCTAGTTCAGTTTTCAATGAGTAACCAATTTTGATGAGCTGTGCAAACTTGGGCAGAGGGTAGCGATGGGTTTGAAGATTTCACAGCAACAGCAAGTGAGAACATTGACGTAATCGGCTAGATAAAGTAACTGTTAATTGATAAGTATTATAAACAAGCGATAAGCATCCATAGCTATGTGTTTGTTTATCAAATATCACACAGATTAAATCATTGAAATATTACGAATCAAGGGTTCGTTTGGTAGGATGTAAAACGTTTTCAATGAAAATTGTTTTCCCATTTTGTTTGGTTTGGAGTAAAATATTAAAATGTAACACGTGGGGTGGAAAAACATTTTCCACTTTTTTGAAAGCATTTTCCCTCCAAATTGGAAGGAAAACATTTTCCATCACAATTGAAGCAATTGATTTTCAGCTCAACCAAACGATGAAAAATGCTTAAAATGGAAAATCATTTTACATGCAACCAAACAACGGAAAATCTTCGTGAAAATGAATATTCCAATGAAAAAGGTTTTCCATGGAAAACTATTTTCATCTAAAAACGTTTTACACCCTACGAAACGGACCCCAAATATCAGATGAAAAACAGACAACCTCCCAGATAACAAATTCTGCACAAATAAGGGGCAGCAATAAGTTACCAATGTAGCCTGAAAAGCACTTCCCACTGACAGCTTCAATACACAATCTTCAGCCTGAGATGACAAAATGTCATTTCCCCCCTGCAAGAATGTAACTGTAAGACCAAAACTCAAGTTGAAGACTACGCCAAATGAGTATAGTCATGGAGAGTCATATATATATATATATATATATATATATATATATATATATATATAACTCTTTCATTCACAATAGCAGAATATACACACAGACAAACTGATAGGGAGAAAAAAATTAATACCAAAACAATAATCTCAATGAGATAAAAGCATATGTAGCATACTAACCAATCAAGTAACCAATGTTAAAATCCAGTTAACTCCAGCACAGCTGATCATGCCATAGCAATAGTTATTCACAATCTCAAAACAGCCTTGAATGAAAAAACGGTTTGTCACCATACATCCCTGAGGTTCCACAATATTCACTTGTACCCCTATTATTTTAAAAATTCAAGATGTAACCCTATGGTAAGACCTTAAGGGTAAACCAAACATACTAAATGACAAACGACGTTAAGTCTCTGTTACAAGTAAACATTATTTCACTAAATACCCCTCAAGTATCACATAATTCACTAAATACCCCTTAACAGCTTGATTTCAACAACCGCTACATGTATTTAAGAGTAATAAAACCAGAAATGGCGAGGAGGGATGTCAGAGAAACACAATTTACAGGAAAAATCAAGACGAATAAAAAAATTTCCTGACACAAGCATTGTTGGTAAATTTCATAGCAATAAGGTTAGAATGTGATACAATAACATGTTAGAAATAAGGTGAACAAGATAATTCTTCAGGAGGGGCCTGCTTAAGTGCTTAGTATTCACTGAGTTGGAACAGGTACTGCTCATCCCTGAGTAATTGTCAAAATATATGTTCTTCACAAAAACCAAAAAGTTTGCATTCTATTCCTCTTTTTCTATGTTAGTTGCTTCCCGTGAAAGTACCCTAGTTATGGTTTTCTTGACTGGTGGTTTGGCTTATTTCCTGACACAAGCATTGTGCTGCCTTGGATATTGTACTGCTAATACTCAACAGTCTTTATGGAAAGCATGTGCCTATGCATAGTGAGCCGTGAGTCCATCAAATTTCCCTAGACAATATAGGATTTTCATCTCCTACCAAAAAACTATTATTTGCAACACTTTCTAAAAGTGGATGATTCACATTATTTGCAACATTTTTATTTTTTCTATATTTGGCAAGAAAAAGTGTATGAAATTACCAACATCTCCTTAATCAACAATACCATTTCTCCTTTTAAAAAAAAAAAATCATTTCTCTTGTAAGACATTCTGATATAACTTTTAACTAAAAATTTGTTACCTTGTATTCTTAATTTTTAACTTTTTACAAAACTAGTTAAACTTTATATTAAAATTTATGGTTTTATACGCAAAGTTACATTTTTTAAGCAAAAATATCATTAAATACCATTACCTTCATACATAATCCCAATCTGCTACTGAGTCCCACCAAAACATGACATCCCCCAACTAATATCATTAAACCTGACTCCTTCAATGTTCATCCCTTTTAAAAACCCTAACCCTAATACCCACTGATAATCATCTCTTTTCATCATCTCTAATCTTGGAAATTACATATTAAAAATGTAAGACATAATTTCGTGTAAAAATCTGAAAATATATATGAAAAGATAGACTAAAAATATAAGAAACAATTTGAACAAACACTAAGAAGTCAGCCCCAATTTTGTTTTAAAAATCCGTAATCTTTGCAATTGCATATAAAAGTCAAATGTCCATTATTCTACAGAAAAAAGGAAAAACAGACACACACCCCTTCAAGTTCTTAAAGATGATGAGCTCGTTCATCCTTCCTTCAACACCAGTCTTAGATGTTAAAAGCCTAAAAACCCCAAATTCACGTGTTTACTTCAAAGAAATTCCACCTAACTGAACTTCACATATCAATCCCCCAATTTTCTTCAACTAATACAGCCCAATTCTAGGGTTTTGATTTGAAAATTTGTTAGGAAAAATGGGAGTGCGAGCAGAGAGTGGGAAAGGGAAGATGATCATGTAATCGTGTTTTTGTGGACATTTTTTGGGTCACAAGTCATAAACCCAATTTGCCATCAACGAGCAAAAAATAATCTTTAACGGAGACTTAATGCCGTTATCATTAATTCTATATGGTGAATTTTACTATTACCATAACGAAACATCATAAGTTTTGAAGATATTCGGGTTACACCGTAAATAAAAAAAATTGGGTGAAAGAAAAAAAAATTACAGTGTAACCCGATTATCTTCAAAACTCATGATGTATCCTTATGGTAACAGTAAAATTCACCATATAGACTTAATGATAACAGCATTAAGTCTTGGGTGTGCACGGTGAAAAACCAATGAAAAATAATTACCTACCTTGGTGGGCAGGAATGATATGGACCAAATGAAAAATATCAGAACCTGGAAAAATGGGGGGAAAGTTTTATGCTTACTTAAAAGTGAAAATAAGTACTTTTTAAAGCTGCTTGATTGTGTAGGTTCAATCATTTCACACCATAGAATCAAACAAGAATTAATTATTCCATTTTCATTAACAAAACAAACAGCTTCGGAAATTTGACTACTCGGATTGCCATTCCTTTAATTGACACAAAGCAGTCATGCTAAGAATACAGATACATAAAAAATGTTACAAACAAACAAAGGAAAATTTGTAGTCAAAATGGAGAAAGAAAGATGAATAATGAAAACCAATGAAATCAAAACAAAACAAAATTTCTCAATAGCCAATACCATTTCAAGCTGGTTATTTCAGGCTAAACTCTAACAGCAATTTACGTACAAAACATCACCAACCTTTTTTGAGGACTTCTCATCTTGACTAACTTCAAAAAGGGATGAGTAGTATGCTGGATCATATATAGATCCACCTAGTTGATCTTCAGAATCAGAGGATTGTCTACCTACTGCAGGGGTGACAGGACTTAGAAAACTGTTTCTTAAATCAAAATCTACTTCTCGTGAAACAGCACTTTCTGCATGTGAAATCCCCACTCTGTACATCTGAATCCATAAGAAAGCAGATGATATTCTAACTGACAATCCGAGAATTTGCATCAACAGAGTGACTTTCAAAGAAAAGATAAAGAACGCTCCATTATCCTCTGATGAGATGTGCCTGATCACATGCAACAAAATGGACAATTAAAAAAAATGTGTTATATTTCATGATCAGGGGTAAGCCACGATACAAATATGCTATGGATATTTTTCAACTTCTCAGCCTAACACTCCAATTCAATTATCCCACACAGCTCAAAGCCTCAAAGGGTTCACAAACTAATGAACTTGTGAGTCGTGACAGTATTGAAGCTCCACCAAATTATTGGGGGTGAAAAACCAAGTTCCATATGGGATCTTGGCAGCCCTTAGATGGATGAAAAGTTTTGAGTCCTATCAAGCTATGGTGAGATTTAAATATTTGATAGCAGCAAACAACACTTTAACATAAGAATAGGTCTTTAGGAAAGGTTTTGCATTAGACCCATTGGACCAGTTATAAGAGAATTTCAATGTTAACTGCTGAATTGGCAAAGAGCCAGGCTTGATGGATAAACCAATAGCAAACACTTTACTCATCGAAATAAAGTTACAAAAACACTTGTGCACTTAAGATATCATGAAAGTTTTTGGAGCCATGATTTCAAATATTAACCCCCATAGTCCTTTCAAAAAAACTCTAATTAATCTTTTTGTTCAAATTCCATCTTCCATACGACTTGCAATATCTTCATGAGAAATTTTCTAAAGCTCATCAAATCCAGCCTTGTAAGTCGTAATTATATGACTTGGTATTGAATCATCATTTTATAATTAATTTAATATTAAGAATATAGCAATACACCTTCTAGAGATTACATTTGTAAGTTTAAATAGGGTAGTAGGCCAAATAAAAAGTATGAAATTAAATATTTTAGAACAATTAAAAAAATTACGGTTTGCGGTTTGGTGCGGTTTCAAAATTTTCGGAAACCGCACCACACCGCAAAATTACGGTTTGATAAAATTACAAACCAAACCAAACCGCACAATTGCGGTTTGGTTTGCGGTTTGGTGCGGTTGAGACCGCACTATACTCAGTCTACTAAAAAGGGGAAAAGGAACAGTAGTGTCAAATGTGAAAATGCAAGGAAATTGGTCATAATTAAAGAACTTGAGGTACAACTAAGAAACAGAGAGGGACTGCTTCAACTACTGCCAAGGATGCCAAAACTTCAGGTTCAGCTTCTACCTCTAAGTGGTGAAAACAAGAGGAAGCAACCCACTGCAGCTGCTGCTTCAACCTCTACGGCTACTCCAAAAATTAGGACCACATGAAGCACAAGCACTTAGGTTTCTGTTTTTTTTCCCCTATTGAATACAGCTTTGAAGTGTGTAATTAGGTTAATATGTCTTTTTGGGTACAAAATGTAAATGATAGTTGTGGTCAAACCTATTTTTTGGTAAAGCTCTAAATATTTTGGAACTTACTTTTTGTAAAGCTTCTGGTGAAAACATATGTATGCAATATTTGAAATCAAAGTTTACATTACTTTTAAATTTGAGTTAGAATCTGATAGAATATACTATTTAATTTATTAATTGCATATTGTTAGAGAGAATATCTCAATTGTCCATATTTATTAGGCCTATCATTATAACCCTAGGGTTGGATCTTTGTGTATAATATATGTGTGTGAATACAAGAAGAATCTCAAGGGAGTTTACTCCAATTCTCACATGGTATCAGAGCCTTAGGTTAAAAAAAAAAAATTCTCTTTTTCTAGGCTTGTCTTCCACCTCGCATTCATGGCCACTGAAAGTGCCGATACCGATCAGCGTACACCCACCTCTGAATTTCATCCCGCCCTCACTGTTAGTAATATCCGAAATGCTATTCCATTAACTCTTGACATGGAGAAAGTACAATACTCAAATTGGGTGGAGCTCTTTGAGAATCATGACTATGCATATGATGTTTTAGATCATATCGATCCCGCCACTCCTCGCCCCAAAGATATATCCGATCGGCTATGGAAACGCCTGGATGCCGTCGTCAAACAATGGATCTATGGAACAATTTCTACCGACCTCTGTCAAACAATTCTTTCTAAACGCAGTACGGCACAACAAACATGGGACAAATTGAAAAGTATTTTCCAGAATAACAAGCATATTCGTGTTGTATATTTAGATAATCAATTTACCTCACTTCATCTCTCCCAATTTACCAATGTCAGTGCTTTTTGCCAACAAATCAAGAACATCGCCGATCAGCTTGCCAAAATCGATCAATCGGTCTCCGATCAAAAGATGGTCCTTCGCCTTTGTGCCGGCCTCCGCAATACGGACTATGATACTGTTGCCACTATGATTCAACAAAAAATGTGGATTCCGGTCCACCGGTCCAATCGGTTCCGGTCCGGTTCTGGACCGGTGCACACCACTACTCCTACCATTTGGCACAACCGGTTGGGTCACCCTGGCGCACCTGTTTTTAATTTTCTTCAATCTAAAAAATTTATTTCATGTAATAAGGAGACACCCTCCACTTCTTGCACTTCATGTCCTCTAGGGAAACATATTAGATTACCTTTTCATCATAGTTATAATTCTACTATTTGTGCGTTTGATATAATTCATGCAGATTTATGTAGGGTTGTTCATTCGGATCGATCCGATCCGAAATGTCGGATATCCGAAAAGTTCGGATCGACCAAATCTCGATCCGAATCCGATCCGACACAAGTCGGATATCCGATCCGAAAGATCCGAATTTATCGGATCGGATATCGGATGATCCGATAATCCAAAACTCTTTTCACCCTTTTATTTTTGTATGAAGGATAATTAATTAGGAAGAATATAAAAATGTAGAAGAGAAAAAACAAAATCAAAACAAAAAAAAAGAAAATATAAATAAATAAAAAAGATGAAACAAATAAGAAACATTGCAAATGTACTAGCTGTCAAACGATAATCCAAATGACCAAATGCATTACTTTCAAACAGGAACAAATAGATGAATAACATATTAATTCAAAAATCGGAGTAGTAGTGTCCTGTAGAGATGTCGGCAAGCAGCACCTTCGAACATCGTCGTCGACGAGCAGGCATCGCTGAATAGGTGATGAAGTGCCGATAGGTGGCCGACGACTACGAGCAGGCGTCTTTTGTACTTGTATTTGAGGGGCGACACTGTGAAGAAGGAGATAGGTGGTCGACGGCTAGCACAGAGCACTGAGAACCAAGAAGCGGGCTGCGGCAGGCCGGCAGAGGCAGAGAGAGGACGGCGGCTGTGCGAATTAGGGTTAGTGAAAAGTGAAGTTGTGACTTGTGAGGGTGAGAAAGAATGAAGTATTGTGAGATGTTGATATTCTTGAACACTGAAACAGTACAAAGGACCCATAATTTACACAGGAAAAAGGCCCAAAAAAACAAAGCCCATAAGTTTTCGGATCGGATATCCGAAAATCCAAATTTCGTGATCCGTATCCGATCCGAAATTTTTCGGATATCCGATCCGAACTATCCGAAAAAGTTTTTTTATTAAAAATATCCGATTTTTCGGGTCGGATCACGGATCGGATCGCTTGGATCGGATTACTTTGAACAGCCCTATATTTATGGACATCTCCCATTCAAAGTATAAATGGCCACAAATATTATTTAATTTTACTGGATGATTACACTCATTATACATGGACAATTCCCCTCTCCAATAAATCTCAATCTCATCAAACTTTTCTCAATTTTCGTGCATATGTCCTTACTCAATTTGAGCGTCCAATTAAATCTTTTCAATGTGATCATGGCCGTGAATTTGACAATACCTCATTTAAACAATTTTGTGCAACTAATGGCTTGGTTCTTCGTTTCTCCTGTCCTCATACCTCTCCCCAAAATGGTAAGGCTGAGCGGCGTGAGCGCATGCTCCATACGTTAAATAACATCAAACGCACTCTATTGTTTCATGCCTCCCTACCACTCTTATTGGCATTATGCCCTTGAGACAGTCACATATCTCACAAATATTCTTCCTACTAAAGTTCTTCATAACATCAGTCCTGCTCAAGCATTGTTTGGCAAGCCTCCCTCGTATTCTCATCTCTGTATTTTTTTATGTCTCTGTTTTCCTAATCTTTCCTCCACAATTCCACATAAATTGACTCCTCAGTCTACCCCTTGTGTTTTCTTAGGATATCCACATGAGCATCGGAGCTATCGGTGTCTTGACCTTCGCACTAATAAAATTATTATCTCCCGCCATGTCATCTTTCATGAAGCTGTTTTTCCATATAAAAATATTGCTAATTTCACTAACAGTGATTCTGATCACTTAAGGGATGAAGGGACTTCTCCTTTACTCACTCAATATTACATGCAACCCCCTCCTTCCTCCCCCCGCGGTCGAGCCGATCTCCTACACCAAGACCAGCCCACTCCCTCCTCTACTCTTCCACCTTCTCCCCCAGGCTCTCTCCCTGCACCAGCTCAACCCACTTCTACTCACCGGCTTGCCTCACCCTCCTTGCGCACCAGACTTCAACATGGCATCCGTAAGCCTAATCCTAAATATGCTTTGACCACCACCATCTCCCCTTCCAAATCACCCCTACCCAAAACACATAAATAAGCTTTGACCGACCCTAATTGGCATGCAGCAATGAATGATGAATATAGTGCTTTAATTAAAACAGGGACATGGGTACTAGTACCTAGGCCTCCGGGGGTGAATGTGGTTAATTGCATGTGGTTATTTCGCCATAAATTTAAATCTAATGGTGACCTTGAACGGCACAAGGCTAGGCTTGTTTGTGATGGCTAGGCTAGGCTCTGATACCATGTGAGAATTGGTGTAAACTCCCTTGAGATTCTTCTTGTATTCACACACATATATATACACAAAGATCCAACCCTAGGGTTATAATGATAGGCCCAATAAATATGGACAGTTGAGATATTCTCTCTAACAATATGCAATTAATAAATTAAATAATATATTCTATCAAAATCATTTCATGAATACAAAAAGAGGATGGGGCATTTCAATTGGCTAAAGGGCCCTTAAATAAGAAGCAACTTTAAACTAGTAACGGCTAGTTTTTAGTCTTTTCAAAAAGCTAGATGTTATTGCTAGATTATGAATTTAAGTAAACCAGAAGAAAATTTCAAGAAATAATCATTCTTTACTAACGGAAATGTTAACGGAGTTAGTAATAACGGCATTTGATACATTATACTTTTAAATAAGGGAACGTGATGAATTTTTGAAACTATAGGGGTACACGGTGAATTTTGTCAAACCTTAGGGGTACACGGTGAAAAAACCGAAAAACTAAAGTAAATTTTTATTTTCAGATTCACAGCAAAAAAAGGAAACAGGTCACCCAAGCTCGATTGAATGACTTGGTGTATGTCAACTACAACCGAGCATTAATTGAGAGATATAAGTTGCGTGATAAAATTGATCCAACAGCTTTGATGACTCCAATGAGTGGTTGACTGGGAGGACAGAAGATGCTGAATATGAATTAGTATTTGAGGAGACTAGGATCTCATATGGGGACATGTTGCAAGTGCATCTGGGTGTATGAATAGAGATTTATTCCTTCAAACACAAAAATTTCCCATGCTACAAAAGATTGAAAACCAAAGCATCATTCTAGTGTAAATAGATGTGGGAAATTGAAAGGAAAAGGAGGGGAATAGGAGCAAGCAAAGAACACCATAACTCCATAGGAACAAAAAAATCATAAGATACCATAATCATTTTTAGAATCCATCAAACCTCTGCGATCCAAGTTTTTTTTATCGCAAAGTATAAAATAAGAATAACATAGTATTAGAACCTTTCTTCTTGGATATCCCCCATGTACATGATGCTAAATTAGCAAGAACTTCCAATTGATTCTAATATGAGGATTCCAACCTTTGAGGCTTTGGCAAGTTTTAGCAAGTATAACAGTTTAAAAAAAAGGTTTTGTTTCCTAAACTACATTTCTTTAAGTGAATCCAATTACACCTTTGATACATACAATACAATTAGGAAGTGAATAAATTACTTCACAATCTTTAGTTGTAACATAAATAAGCATGTTCGACAAAATTTGGCTACTTGTTAAAAGATGGAAGGAAAACCTACATCTTAGATTCATAATATTTTGTTTATTTTCTTTTGTAGATCACATATAGACTAACCGTGATGAACCCAATAAATCAGCAAAGGATTCCAATAATATGGCACGAAGAAGACAATGCTGAGAGGTGATATCGGAAATGAGCAAGTGAGCAACCTTCTGTACAGTTAATATGTAATACGGAATACAGCTATAAGTCTTGGACTCTTTTCTAAAGAAAATATGGCTAGGGAAATTCCAAGTTTCCCACACATTCATTTATCACTCACAAATCAATTGGCATTTTTGTCATTTTGTTGAAAATATATTCCCAAAATACACCCTATTTTTGCGTGGCCAGTCATATATATCCCTAATTTTCAATCAAAATTAGGGCAAATGCCATTGTGATAAACAATATCTGTTTATCAATGTGAGAATTCTGTGAAATTGGGAATTGCTCAATATGGCCAATAAAGCTTCAGCAACTATACTAACAGTACATTAAGTTGTATACAACCACAAGTGTACCCTGAGTCCCCATAATTTTATAGGAAAACACAAAGACCAACTCTATAATAGATATACAATGAGCCAGAAGTTGTGCAAGAAGTTCAATGATTTATTCTTGTTCTCAACTGCTTTTTATATTCTTCTCTGTTTCCTTGTTCCATTTTTTTATCCTATTTTTTAGAAACCTTGAATCATGAATACTCACACTTTTTCTGCCCTATTTGATAGCATGCTTCACTTTCAAATTTGAGAACCAAAAACTTACAAGCATAACAATGAGCCCATAGGTTTTAGTTGGGTAAAAATTAATATTGATATGCAGACTATTACAAATGATTTTTTTTTTGGTACCCAAACTGTAAGTTTATGAATCTGCCACTTACAACCACCGTCATACAACATCCCAAAACGAAATATCAGAATAAATATTGCAATGGCCCGTTTGGTACCCAGTCATAAACGAAGGTAATGGGAATGATTTTGTGTAAAAATTTGGAAGGAAAATCAAAATCTATTCCCATGGTGATACTACTTTACCTCCAAATCCCCTAATTTTCTTCACAAATTTCCAATAGCACCCTTTCAAGTGGAAATGGATGGTAATAAAAGAAAATAGTACTCCCTCCTAAATTATACTTAAAATCTCATTCCTATTACCAAAATTTATTATCAACTACCAAACGGTCCTTGAAAGTTATGGTCACTCAAGAATATGATCCCTCGTTGCCAACCTATTTCAAGGTGATATAGTGGTCTGGCACGTCAAGATGTAAATGAAGAGCCAACACATAATTTAATTTGCTCTTTGAAAATGAACCTCCAATTCTCCAAATAGGGAATAGGAAAACCAAAACAGTAACCACATAGATGAAGAGCATCAAAAGAAAGAAGAATGACAAACTCACCAAATGTCGTAGGAGAAGAAAATGAACCAGATGATGTCCAGCAGGATTGCAGAGAAGAGTAAAAAGGCATAAGTTCGGCCAAGACTTTGACTACCACTCTCAATAGCTACAAGGGCAAATAACGCAATTGCCAAGTTGATAAGCAGCACCCCGGTGTACAGGGCTCCTAGGGATCCAACCAATGCGGATCCAATCTACAAAATTCCAAGATTAATTGAAGAATTTATAAAAATTAATTTTGCCCCAAATGCAATGAAGGATTCATAATCAAAACTTACTTGGATGTATAGGAGGATGATAGCAACCGATTGTAGCTTATCGTAATCACGAAGCCAGGACTGAAATCGGGTCCTTTGGGAAGAACAAAGCATCATATACCATACCCAAAATAAAAATTTAATAAAATGAAAATCCAAATGACACTAAGTTTGATGACTTCTACAAAGTAAATGCTTCATATCTCATCCATTCTTCTGCTCTATTCTCATCTTCACTCGTCATTCAATGTTCAATATGCCACTCTTAATCACTCACCACCGCCTTCGCTACTTCTCCTCCTGAAAACGGTTTTGTTTTTCACATACGCCCTAATCCAATTATAAATCTCATTTGCTAAATACCCCAAATTTACTTAATACCACCCGATTTTAACCTCACTTCCTTAATACCCTCACCTATTTATCTAACCCAAACTAATTCCCCTCCCCCTCCCTTCACCCTCTCCTACTGTAAAAAGATAACCCCTCCCCTTCAATTTTTTCTTCCCCTTCAATTTTTTAAAAATCTAACCTTTTAAATTTGAACTTTTTGTGGATAACCCAGTATTTGTGGTCATTTTGTAGGATATCCCTCAATAATTTTTTTTGTGACCCAAACTAAATTTAATGATTGTAAAATTAGCCCAAATTTCATTTTCAGGACAAAAAAGTCAACATTCCGGCCATTAACTTCGGAAAAATGGCGAGTGTGTTACAAACAGAAGGTTACTACTAAGATTCCTACTTGCACCTCTCTCTCTTTCTATTTATTTATACCCCTATAAAATTTACCCCCGCCCCCCTCTCATTTAATTTGAAGCATTAAAATTAACCCCTCTCTCTCTTCAATTCTTTCTGATTTCAATTTTTTTAGTTCTTCATTTTTCTTCAAATCTGAGGTATGTTACATTCAATTTTGTTAATTGTTTTGTTATTTACTTGAATTAATTGTTTTGTGTTGTTAATTAGGGTTACAATTCTGAAAATTAGGGTTTATGAATTTAATATGTTGTAGGATTGAGATTTGAAATTAATTATTTTTTTCAATAGGCAATGTCTTCTGTGAGCTCTCGTTTGAGGAATCCGACCCACTGTAGATGTGGTATACCTGTAGCTATTGTGCGTAGTTGGTCTGAAGATAATCCAGGGAGGAGATTTAGAGCTTGCAAGTTCTATGACCCTGATTCACATCTTAGAGGTTGTTCATTGTTCCAGTGGGTGGATGATGAGCAAACTGACTGGCAACGTTTGGTGATTTTGAAGCTCATGGGAGAGATGAAGGCTTTAACTACTGAATAAGAGAAATTGAAGAAAAGACTTGCAAGATGTGAGTTTGAAGATGTTGATGTTGTTGCTAAGCATTCTGAGAATGAAAAAAGCTTCAATCTTCTACTAATTACAGTGCCCTGCTGTTAAAGAATTTTACAGTGAAGATGATGATGCTTTTTTACAGTGATGATGGTGAAGTCAACAATGGCAATTTTGAAGATTGCTTTTTACAGTGATGTAAAAGTAAAAGAGAAGAAAGAGAAAAAAAAATTGGATATAATAAAAAGAATTAAATGATCTGAGTTCGAGGTTCACGCACAATAAACTCGCATAATTGAGGGAGTCAATGGCCGAAATGTTGACTTTTTTTCCCCGAGATTGAAATTTGGGCTAATTTTGCAATCATTAAATTTAGTTTGGGATATCCTCGCAAAAAAAAAAATAATTGAGGGATATCCCCACAAAATGGCCACAAATGTTGGGCTATCCCCACAAAAAGTTCTTTAAATTTTCCTATTTACAAAGTTTTTTTTTTTAAAAAAAATGAATATTCATGCCTCATGTTTCACATGGACAGTGGACCACTTTCCCCTTCTTCCACTTGTCAAAATGGTGTGGTTTGTCTAAAAAAATAATAATACGTAATAAAATAAAAAAATCCACACATATATACAACACCATTTATTATACCGAGTAAAAAAAAACATTCACTTCACAAAGAAATTCAGCTCAAAATATTTTTTTTTTACTAAGTTTAATTTATATTTTTATTTAGAAGCAAAATGTCGGATCACAACAATGATTACGTGAATGCCGGAGAGGAAAATTTATCAATGTTAACTTTTTTACTTGTTAATTACATTTTTTTTAGCTTAGTAAATAATTATATTTATAAATTTGTATGGTAATCATTTTTTGCCCATGTATGATTACTTTGAATTATTCTTTAGGTATTTTTAAGTATGATTTTTCTTACATAAACAAATTTCCATATTTGCTTGAATTATTCGTGGAATTAAGTTATATATTATTTTAAGAATTGTTTCACGTATTATTCTAAAAACGTGAACTGGGTGCGTTGCTCCCATGGAACAAATTAAACATGTTATGAGCACGTTAACACCATAGATCTAACGTGTTATGGATTGGACATGAAGACGTGTTGCCCACCCTCCTCCTAGCAGAGGCCATGATGCGTCGTGTGTTAGGGTGCCGTGGGGAAGAGTCGTCCCCAACACCCTGAGTGTAATTGAAAAATACGTTCAACTAATTAATAATAATTACAATCATTTTTTAATCAACAAAAATTTCTAATTAAAAATTATTACACCAATTTATAATTTAAAATTCCAATTAATTACTACTTAACAATAATTAAGCCTATCTATAATAATTCGTAATAACACAATTTTATTATTTTAAAAATTCAAATAATTAACATGCTTCCTAAACTTCACCACAAATTCCTAAAATAGAAAATTTTGAAAATTAAAAATTAAGAAAATAAATTAGCATTAACAGAAATATAAAATGGGCATTACTAAACAAAATAATTTGAAAGTTAAAAATTAGGAAAATAAAATTCAACAAAGTTCACAAAAATAAAATATTACAAAAAAAAAAAGGAAAATAAAATTGGAAATTCAGATTATTCACTAGTCATGACATTCTTCTTAAATATAACAAAAATTCAGAAAATAATGAAAAAACTAAGGAAATTGCCATATATCAAGACGTTTCTCACAAAATTTGCTAAATTGACATATATCAAGAAAATTCATTAAACAACATACTTAATAAATTCCACGCCAAATTTCTAAAACATTCAAACATCAAAAATGCTAAATTTCATCTCCAATTAACATATATCAAGACATTCCTCACAAAATTTGACTAAATTAAGCAATCCAAATTCTGGGAAAAAAATTTCAACAATTTCTTCTAGCTTTAACACAAAAATAAAATTAAAAAAATTGAAGAAAAGAATAATTAACATAAGTTCATCAAATTCCCCAAAACACCCAAAAAAAAAAATTAATTCAGAAAATAGCAACAAAAAAAAAATCAAGATTCGAAGGAGATATGAAATTACCTTCGATGCAACCTCACATCGGTCAGATCCGTCGCGCCGACCTCCATCCCTGGACGTTTTCGAGGAGACATTTGGGTGGTCGTTGTGATGTGGTGGTACTCCTATAGCTGCGGTGCGTCGCGGGTGGTGCTGGTGCAGCAGTCGGTGGCGTGGTGGAGGTAGGGGAGGTTCAGTTCTCTGTCTTGTAAAGTGAGGAGTGAGGGTGAGGAGAGAGGTTTATTATTTTTTTTAAGTTATTGGTAAATAAAGGTAAGGATAGTATTGGAAGATTGGAAAAAATACGGGCGGTATCTAGTAAATACGGACGGTATTTAGTAACGCCCAATAATAATCCCTATGGAAAGTAGTTTCCCATGTGAATCAAAAAACACTTCAAAATTGTTAGAAAATTAAGGACAATGTTGTCGTTTCACTTTTAAGGAGAGATGATTAGGGTTAAGCGCAAACTATTCTGTGCTCCCGGGACCACTTTGCTCATTGTGGTCCCGCGATATACATTTCTCAATACTGCATATTCATTTCTCAATACTGCACATGGTCCCGGGACCAACTTCCTCATTGTGTTCCCGCGATATACATTTTCTCAATACTGCATATACATTTCTCAATATTGCATATAAATTTTTCAATACTGCATATGCATTTCTCAATACTGTATATACATTTTTCAATACATTTTTCAACAATAATAATTTATATATAAAAAAAACCTAAAATACGTAATAACATAAAACATTAATTAACCAACATCAAGACAAAAAACAAAACAAGTTATCATCAACATCAAAACAAAAAAAAAAAGGCTAAAGAGATCGAAAAAAATGAAATAGAGAAAATATAGAAGGTAAGAACAGAATATTTATAACTTTTTCGCAATTTTTTTAAAGAAGCCAAACGATGTCGTAAAATCCCGGGACCATGGAGAGGAAGGTGGTCCCAAGTCCATATGCAGTATTGAGAAATGAATAAGCAATATTGAGAAATGTATATGCATTACACAAATTCTTATATGCGGCTGGCCGCATGGTTTGTAAACCGTGCGACCAGCTGCATTGTTTCAAATGTGCGACCATTTTTAGGGGTTACAAAGTCTTTAGTGGGGTTACAAAATGTTTTTTGGGGTTACAAAGTGTTTTTTGGGGTTACAAAGTGTTATTTTGGAGTTACACTGGGGTTACAAAGTGTTATTTTGGAGTTAAAAAGAGTTTTTGAGGTTAAAAAGTGTTTTTGGGGTTACAAAGTGTTTATGTGGGGTTACAAAGTATTTTTTGGGGTTATAAGTGAGGTTACAAATGTTTTTTTGGTTTAAGTGGGGTTACAAAGTGTTTTTTTTTTTGGGAGTTACAAAGTGTTTTTGGGGTTACGAAGCATCTTTTAGAGTTATAAAGTGTTTTTTGGGGTTACAAGTGTTTAAGTGGGGTTATAGAGTTTTTTTTGGGTTACAAAGTGTTTTTCGAGGGTTACAAAGTGTTTTTTTTGGTTACAAAGTGTTTAATTGATGTTACAAAGTGTTTTTTAGGTGTAGAAAGTATTTAAGTGGGGTTACAAAGTGTTTAATTGAATTACAAAGTTTTTAAATGGAGTTACAAAGTATTTAAATGAGGTTACAAAACCCCATACAAAAATTAAGACTTTGTAACCCCTATTTATCAGCGCGCCGCATTATTACTAAATGGTACGACCAGTTGCACCAAAAACATGTTGTATGCATTATTATTAAAAAATGTATATGTAGTATTGAGAAATGTATATCGCAGAACCACAATATATAACGATTGAGGGTTAAGGAAACACTTTAAGTGAAATTATCGGGTTAGACGGTCTGACCAGGCAATCTGGTCAGACGGTCTGACCAGGCAATCTGGTCAGACGGTCTGACCAGACAATCTGGTCAGACGGTCTGACCAGACAATCTGATCAGATGGCTGACCCATATAACCAAATATAATAGTGAAAAACTTCGGGAGGCTATAACTTTGCGCTCAGGTGTCGGATCGGGGCATATAATATGTCGAAATTGATTAATTTTTCGAGACGAACGCAGTTGCAAATACCCATAGGGGATTTGGCCACCGGAAATCGCCAAACGAGGCCTCTAAAGGCCTCAAAATGCAAAAAAAAACGTATTTTGTCCAAGTTAGTTACAAATGTGTCCATGTTTTACAATATGTGTCCATGTTTAAACAATATGTGTCCAGGTTTACAAATAAGTGTCCAGGTTTACAAATAGGTATCTAAGGTTAACAATATGTATCTAGGTTTGTCCAGGTTTGTTCATATTTGTCCAGGTTTGTCCACATTTGTCCAGGTTTGTCCACATTTGTCCAGGTTTGTCCACATTTGTCCAGGTTTGTCAACATTAATCCAGGTTTGCATGTCCAGGTGTGTCCAGATTTATCCAGATTTGTCCATGTTTGTCTAGATTTGTCCAAGTTTGTTCATATTTGTCCAGGTTTGTCCACATTTATTCAGGTTTGCATGTCCAGGTGTGTCCAGATTTATCCAAATTTGTCCATGTTTGTTTAGATTTGTCCATGTTTTTCTAGATTTGTCCAGGTTTGTTCATATTTGTCCAGATTTGTCCACATTTGTCCAAGTTTACAAACTGTGTCCAGGTTTCAAATGTGTCCAGTTCTATTTCCAGGTTTACAAATGTGTCCAGGTCTACCAATACATGTCCAGATTTAACAGTATATGTCCAGATTAAATACACATATGTCCAAATTCAATAATATATGTCCAAATCCAATTAACTGGTCTCACAAAAATGTTATTGTCAGATGGATCTGACACAATACTTCTCAAACGTTAATTCATCCTGCAACGAACCAATTTTTAGTTATTACGACTTACGAGTGCAAATGTGCAGTGCCCTCCGAAAAAGCAATTGGAATTACTTCTGTAAAATCCCGAGCGGTAGACTGGGAATGGAGGCGAATACTGAATAAAACGGGGAGGCGTAAAAACGCTATGTTAGTTAGGGTGTGATTCTGCAAGTGGAAGGGAAGAGTTAAAAAAACAGGAAAACCCTAATTGAAGCACTGTCGCATTCCTCCTCTTCGTCTTCGTCTGCGAATTTCTTTGGATCTGTGGCTGGCGATTGCTTTTCTGAGGCGGTCAAAGTTTGAAGTTACTGAGTGCATAAGTAGCTACTTGCACATATTGTTATAGTTGCTGAATCGGGGCATAATCAGACGATAAAGTCGTATAAAGTGATTGAATCAGTAGTTGTAGGTGCTGAACTAGAAGGATATATTGCATACTGTATACATTATTAGTTGATAGGTTGATTGATTGGGGAGGGATGGAGAGCAACTCCGGCGGGGGCGGAGGAGGAGGAGGAGGAAATGACGTAGAGCTGCTTTGCAAGACTCTACAGGTAGAGCACAAGCTTTTTTATTTCGATCTCAAGGAGAATCCAAGGGGTCGATACCTTAAGATTTCTGAAAAGACTTCTGCTACCAGGTCTACCATCATTGTTCCTTCTAATGGTATTTCCTGGTTTTTGGATCTCTTCAATTACTATGTTAATTCCGACGACCAAGATATTTTTAGCAAGGAGTTGCAGCTCGATGCTAAGGTTCCTTCGCCTCCCTCTTCCTTTCCTATTCTTCTTTCTTTCTTCAACATATTATACCTCCTCTTTTCCTTCGCCTTCCCCCGTCTTCCCTTTTTATTTATTTATTTATTTTTATTATTATTTTTTTTTTTACAGGTCTTTTACTTCGATGTAGGGGAGAACCGGAGAGGCCGTTTTCTGAAGGTACTCTCATACTTGTGTAGCTAAGTTCTTGCTCTGCTCTGTGTTCACCCACCCTGATCTTGCTTTTCCTGTATATTTTAACACCTTTATCCACTCTCCTTCCATTTTCTGCATCGCTTTTTTTTTTTTTTTCTTTCTTGGGTATTATACTGGATTGGATTGCCAAAATCACGCGTACTGGTGTAGTTAATGTTGGATGTAAATAAAACTTAACTTTTTTAGCTCCTTGTATAATATTTCTTTTTCTTGATTTGATTGTAACACCTTTTTCCTTCTACAGCTTGTTTGATTATATAAGCTCTTTATACCAGAAGTAGGTCTTATGTTCATGTATGTTTATTTAGTGTAACTTTAAACTTGAGTTTTAAAAAAGAAATGTTCATTTTATGTATGTATCTGCACATAAATAACGAGCTGTTTTTGAACATTGAAGGAGCGCCCTGAACCTTGTTTTCCTCGCTCAGTTATCTATTGAGCTGCAATTTTTTTCCCTTCCAAATTTGCCTGTTTATTCATAACCCAGATACTGCTGTCTTTACCAATTACTTACTTAAGAATGACAGCTCAGCACTAAAAAGCCAATCTCTTTTTCTATTCTATCTATTTTCTCCCCCACCAAGTAAGGGTTTTGGCTATATAAAGGGAAGTTTGAATATTACAGGTATCTGAAGCTTCCATGAGCAGGAACCGCAGTACTATCATCATTCCTGCTGGAAGCACGAGAGATGAAGGATGGACTGCATTTCGTAACATCTTGGCTGAGATAAATGAAGCATTAAGACTTTTTATCATGTCCAATCAGGTTTTTTATGGCATCCCATTGTGCTTTTGGTTATATCTGTGTTTTCTTGCTAATTCTTCTCGTCTGACAGCAGCAAAATTCTGAAGCTTCAGAACGTCTTGTTGGGCTCTCTGACGATGTTGGTGCTGGCTTTATTGCTGGCCATAGCACGCAAGCTACACCTCCATCAGATATCACAGTAGACAGGTCTGCTGAACTCCCTGCTCCAGATGATATCAGTGGCAATGTGGGAGCTTCAAAAGTTATCAGAGTTGATCAGAAGCGGTTTTTCTTCGATCTTGGCAGCAACAACAGGGGACACTTTTTGAGGATATCTGAGGTAAAGGTTTTTATTTTTTTGGGTTATTTGTCACGTTCTCATGTATCATCCTCTGAACCTGTTATCCTGCACCAAAATGCAGGTAGCTGGTCCTGACCGCTCTTCCATCATTCTTCCATTGTCTGGACTAAAGCAATTCCATGAAATGGTAGCACATTTTGTAGACATCAGTAAAGACAGAATTGAAGGAATGGCCAGTGCAAATGTCCGGACGGTGGATCCTCCTCAAAGATAATTGCTTATTTTTCTAGGAGTGTGTTTAATGAATTGGATTTCAGAATGTCAATGCTCAGCATTCTCATTCCAATTAATGATCAATTAGTGGTGGTATCTTCATATTCAGACAGCTGTTACGTCTTTGTCTTAGCCATTCCTCTGTTGTATTTGATCCTGAGATTCCTGACAATAAATAATAATGCTCTATTCGGCTGACTGCTGCACGAAGTGAAGAAAATTGCTGAGGTATATTCATACTGGGAATAACAAAAATGTTTGTGATATGTTCTTTATTTATGATTTTATGTAACATGTAACACGTTCGAAACTTATACTACCATGTTTGTTGCTTCAGACTATGATATCAAGTCCTATCAGTAAAGTTTAGACTATTGATTTATGCTCAAGTTCATCTTAACCTTTTAATTTTTTCAATTAAAAACCCAAAAAAAACCCTGATTTTCCAAAGTGATCTGCAAATGAACTTTCAGATTGTCGATTTTGCAGTTTGTCTGATTTCTGATTCAACCAAAACGCATGCAGGAAAGTTCAGTTTGTAGTTTGTCAAGATCATGTTGCATTTTGATTGGCACGAAGTCAGGAAATGCAACATCGACAAACTGGAAATTTGTCATCATCAATCATTGTCGTAAATCTGTGAGTGATCAAAATCATCGCACATTAATTGTCATCAACATCATTTCCATCTTCACATTAATCACAGAGAGTTTCGTCATCGTACATTCGGAGAAGTGACACCACTTTTACCTTATACACTCCATTTTTTATTCATAATCACTTTACTCATCAACAAAAAATTCATCATCTACTCACAAGTTTTTGATTATGTTTATTATTGAACTCAAGCATTGAAAAAAACTCGTAATTTCATGAAGATATATATTGAAATAATCTAGATTTTTTTTTACTTTTATAGTTTGCAATTTTCATTCTATTAAATTTTCAGATTTTCATCCAAAATGATAATGTTATAAGATTCCTGATCAAATCTATTATTCTGCAAATAATAGCATGAATTTGATAATACTGAATATGGAATCACGAATATGTTCTTAACATTTTCTAGATTTTCCGATTTTATTTCGATCTAAATAATGAATTATTTTCCCGATTTTCCAGAATATGAGTTGCTATATGACGATGATGGAATACATTGACGGCCCGTTTGGTAGCCGGTTATAAATCATGGTAATGGGAATGAATTTATAACTAAATTTGGAAGAGAAATCAAATTCCATTCCCATGGTAGTGCAACCTTTGCTCCAATTTATCTAATTTTCTTCACAAATATCAATTTCCATCAAATACGACTCCCCCCCAATGGTAATGAATGAGCATAAAAATTGAGAAGAAATTTGAAGCTTGAGAATGAAAATTTGTTTTCCATGAAGATGATAAGGTTTATCCTTAACAAAATTACACTATAAATTCATTACCATTACCACAGTTTATTACTAACAACCAGGGCCCTCTTAAACTTAATATAGGCCCTGTGTTAAAAATAAAAAGTAGGCCCTTCATATTATTAACATATATGAATTTTCTAAAACATTGGTAGGATAATGAGTAATTTTTTTTGTTAATATATATGAAAATTTAAAATTTTGGGGCCCTTTTAATGATGAGGCCCTGTGCGGTAGGTCTCTTTGCACGCCCTATTAACCGGCCCTGCCAACAACCAAACGGGCCGTGAATTGATGTATGATTATGATGGTGGTGGTGGAAGACATTGATGACCCGTTTGGTAGCCGGTAATAAATTGTGGTAATGGGAATGAATATATAACTAAATTTGGAAGAAAAATCAAAATACATTCCATGGTGCTACCTTAGCTCCAATTTATCTAATTTTCATCACAAATATCTATTCCCATCAAATACCACCCTCCCAAATGGTAATGGATGAGAATATAAAATGAGAAAAAAATTGAAGCTTGGGAATGAAAATTTGTTTTTCATAGAGATTATAAGATTCATCCTTAACAAAATTACAATATAAATTCATTACCATTACCACAATTTATTACCAATAACCAAACGGGCCGTGTGTTAAGTGTCCTTGTTTTCTACTAAAGAACAATATGATCAATTAAGAAACTTCAATATCTCATAAATGAAAGTGTTGGTACAGTAACCACCAAAATCGGAGATTGAGGCATTGCAATTTGAAACATAAACTTTGGAGTATGATATTTAACCTTTATGATAATAGTTTTTGAATCTAAAACTAAGTCATTAAAATCTAAGACAACATTTTATTCAATTTGAAGACGACAAAACTGAATATCTCGACTATCTCCAATTTTTTTCAATCTAAGACTGAGACAACAAAATGGAGCTAGAATTTGGTCTATAGAATTTCAGACGCCACATTTGCAGTCCATTAACGTCAATTATAACTAGTTCAAAATTGAAATATATTAGTCAAAAGATGATCCGGAGTTAGTCTCGGCGAACTACTTAGAGCCTTTAGCCTCTTCATCTATTGGGGAGAGAGGAAACAAGCTAGGCCTCAAAGAAACTAGCACCGTGTGAGTCATGGCCTAAGGCCATAAGCTCAATATCTTGTTTAGTTAGCATCAAATGCTAAGAAAATCCAAAGTAAAACGACCCCAGGTCTAAAACTTTACTTTAGACCGTTCAAGGTCCAAGGCCTCAAAGCTGCTAGCATAGTGCGAGTCATGGCAAAAGGCCAAAAGCTCCACATCCTATTTAGTCTATATTAAATGCTAAGGAATATCTGAAGTAAAACTTCGACCAGAGGTTTGAAACCTTAATTTGGATCCTTCAAGGCCTAAGGCAAAAAGCAATTGATGAAAAAAATGTGAGTTATAGCACAAGGCCAAAAGCTCCACATCATGTGCGATTTGTATCAAATATTTCGGAAAAATATGAGGTAAAACTTCGACTTGATCTGAAACTTTACTTCGGAACCTTTATTGCCAAAACCCTCAACGTAACTTAAAAAATATAGCCTTGGACCAAAAGCTCCACATCCTATCCAGCTTGCATTAAATTTGAATTAAAAATTTGACAAGGTTTGAAACTTTACTTCAAACCCTTCAAAGGTCTTCCCTTCAAAGGCCAAGGCCTCAAAGAAGCTAGCAATATGTTAGTTATGGCCCAATGCTAAAAAATTCACATCTTGCTCAGATTGCCCAAAATTGAATTGAAGATCAGAAGTCATTCACTCAAGGTCTTTGACTTTACTTTGCATCCTTCTAGCCCCAAGGCCTCAAAGAAGCCGACATAAACATGAGCACTGACAAAACAACAAAAGATCTAAATCAATCCTAAAGTGAATTTGAAATAAAATTTTCGACTAAAAGCAAGACTGAAGTTTTACCTTGAATAAACTCACAGCCAACAACCCACCCTAATACTTGTAAGTCTAAAGTGCAAATCACAACGGGGGTAACTTCTTCTACCTTTAGGAAATGTCACTTCAACTTCAGTGAGACATGAATACATGATACTTGTTCATTCAACCACAAAACACAAGTGTTAGAGGTCAAGGGCAAGGCAATGAGTGAATTATTGACAAGAAATACAATCCAAACATGTAAAGACACAAAAATGAAAATTGTTATGAAAAAAACAAACACAATATTTGTCAAGTTAAAGGAAGACTTTATCAGGGAAATACAACCTAGAAAGTATTTAGCTTAGACAGGTCCGAGCCGAAGTGTTCAACTTACACAAAAAAGAAAGAACAAAACAAAGTCAACAACTATCACCCAAGATGGATGAAAAACCCACTACTAAAGTACAACTTCTAAAAAATAAACATACATATTCACAATGGTACATTTGATGGAAAGTGATCAGTCCATTTTTGGATCAATTTTTCGGGCCCATTTTGCTTGCTTTATGTACAACTTCTAAAAAAATAAAAAAAACACATATTCACAAAGGCATGCTTTTCTTAGTTTTCAACCTTTTAGTGTAGACTAGGTATATTTTGAGTTTTCGTTGAATAATGTTGTATTCTATCTGTTTTTGTGAATAATTGAGCAATTTTGTGTTTCTTATGTCTTGCTTGCTTTCATATAGGTTTTTGAGCGATTCTCGATAGCCGACAAGGGTCGTGAGACGTTCCTAAACCCCAAAACAAGGATAAGGACCTAAATGTGTCTTTGTTTTTTTTAAAAAATTTGGTAACTTTCCTGGCCAAATGTCTCGAAAGACGTGCCAAATCGTCCCGAAAACCCAAGAAAAAATTAGAAGGAGTTGGGTCACCAAAGGCCGCGGCCAGAACACTTTACGCGCCCTCGCCATATTTCCCATGTCTTTGGTAGCAGAAAAGAAGCAGGTCCACAAGCCTTCACGAGCGACCGCGTCACCTTGCCCGCGTTGCTCCCCATGCGCGTCAACGACCAGCTCCATCTGCAGCTGCTTCGTTTTTTTCCGGAAAGTTAATCGATGCTCGTGCAATTAAGTGAAGGCTTGTGCCTCTTATATGCTTGTGCCCCACTCTTTTTCCCACTTGTATATTTATATTATTCGTAAATTTTTTTTCGAGTTCCATTGGTAATCAGAGAGATCATTTGCAAAGGTCTGTTTCATCTGTTCTAGTGTCACCTTTAGTTTGCTCTTCTCCTTTGGCTTGGCATTAAGCCGAGTCTTTTACTGGGTCGAGAGGTGGCAAAACCTAACCTAACCTAATAATAGTGAGTTGGGTCAACCCAACTCGTTTAATTTAATGGGTTGTGTCAAGTTGAAATATTCAACCTGATTTCAACCCACCTAACCCTTTAGGTAAATGTGTTGCAATCAAATTTGTTTCAGGTTGAGTTAACATACTGACATAAAATATGACTTTCATTTTTTATTGTTGTAATGTCTTCCCTGTAGGGTCCAAGGCGAAGTCCGCAAAAAACGCGGCCGAAGCCTGATGCATCGATCGAAAAAGTTCACTGATTGGTAGGGGATACTCCTCTGGGAATATCAAAAATTCTGAGCCGAGGTTCATCAACTTCGAAGTTTGAATACTCAAAAATAGTTTAAGATTTGGATTCAAGGAGCTCGGCCCCCTTATAATGTCTTTCAGGCTATTTCCCCCTACTCGAGTATTATTGTCGGGAACCATGGAAACCACCCCTTTCTCAATAGGTCCTTTTCCTCGGCAACTATGATATCAATCAGATTGGAGAAAGGGTTGAATTGAGCAAAGGTCTTTTAAGGGACAAGTTTAGGGGGATCCATTGAATCAATACTCTACAAGAAGGGGGGTGAAATCAGCTTGATATTATCCAACTAAGTTGAGGTGACCTATGTGCATGCCATTTTCTGAGCAACACCTCACAATTGTTCCACATCCCCTAGCTCTAGCCTGTACCTTTTTCGACGAGTCATTAATAGAATTTCGCAGTCCGAGGTGTCTAATTAGTCCATGTTTAGACTGATTTTCCTGGCTCATTTAGCTTGTTTTCAATGCTTTTTAGGCTTAGTTTTCCAAGTTTTAGGCCCCTTTTGTGTTATTTAGGTTTATGATGTGTTTTCGCTGAATAATGTATTTCTTGTTGTTTTTGCTAATAATTGAGCATTTGTTTTGTTACTCATGCCTTGTGTTCATTCATGCAGGTTTTTTGCGTGTGTCCAAGCATTTCTCAATAGCCGGCAAGGGTCATGACAGGTCTCAAGAAGCTTCAAGAACATGTCGCAAAGCCAATGCCACATAGTAAGGTTAATGACCCATAAGGGCATTTTTTTAATTTTGAAGACTTTCTGGGCCCGAGGCCTGATATCTCGGGAGGCGTGCCGACCCGTCCCGAGAAGCCCGAGAAAAATTTGCAGCGTTTTGGGTTAACAAGTGTTGCAGACAGAGGCATTGGCGTACCCACAACAACCGACAAATGTCTAACTGCCCGCGAAGAAAGAAATGCCCAGGTCAGCCTCTTACCTCACGTGCGCCTGCGCCACCACCCATGGAGCGCCCGCGCTACCCTAGCGGTGTTTCCGCGACCGGCTCTCTAGCTGCTGCTTTGTTTGTGTGTGTTGTTCTTGTGATGCTCGTGCTGTTTTATTTTTGGCTCGCGCCTCTTTTTAGCCCATGCCCTTGCTTCCCAACTTGTATATATATGCTCTAAGGGTCCATAAACAAAGAAATCTCATACTTTAGGTTAGTCTTAGGATTAAAATCAGATTTAGCTCAGGGTTTAAGGAGAGATAAGCCCTTTCTACCTCTTTAGTTTTAGGGTTTATGTTTGATTTTCTTGTTTCATAGGTTTAAATTTAGTTTTAGATTTAGTTTTAGCTTTAGATTTTGGAAGTTTGTTGATGAAGATGAATAATTTTGAAGGATTGTTCAATTTCTCCTCTTTGTTTTTTCTTTACTTTCAGTTGCTTTTAATCTTGTTTATTTCATGCTTTGCAAGTAGTTTAGTGTTTAAATTATGCAATTTCAAGTTTGATTAGTTCATTTACTTGTTTTTTGGTAGATTTAGGGTTTAATTCCATGATTTTCATGCTTAGAAATCTAGTTTAATGTTCTTGCTTATGTTTGAGTAGACTTTCACTAGAGTTTTGGGGATGGATTTCTAGTTGATTTGTTGGTGTATTCAATAGTTATTTGGGCTAGGTTTTGTTGAAGCTAAGATAGGTTTAATGTGGTGTCTTGGAGTTTGTGAGTGGATTTTGAGTGCTAAATCATGCTCCCAAGTATGTATAAGCAAGTGTTTCTTGTCACGAGGAATTTCAAACATGTAATCCAAGCCCTCAATTCATTGGGGAAACAATTACAACAAAAGTCGGTGGTTGAATTACAGATCTACGTACCTTCAATGGTAGCTCATGGTGCTAAGGGTAGGGATGGATGTAACACCCCGACCCCACACTTGGTAGGGTCTTTCGTCACCAAAGGGAACTCTAGACTGATAACCTGACCCCACAAGCCAACACGATTCCTTTCGGCGCATTTTGTCCTCACTCATACACACCCTGAGAAACTTCCCAGGAGGTCACCTACCCTAAGACTGCTCCCAACTGAGCACGCTTAACTGTGGAGTATCTTAGCATTAGAGTTTCCTAAAAGAAAGATGCATCTTGTTGACATGAGTAACTGTGGAGTATCTTATTTATTGAGTGATTTGATATTGCATTACTTTGGACTAACAGACCATTATGGTTCCAATATGTATGAAGTGTTTTTTTAAATTTGTTTTACTCAGATTTTATTTTTGGTTGGAAAGGCTTAAAGAGTTTAAAAATTAAGGTATGATCATTTTAAGTATTTAAAAATTTAATTTAACTTCTGCTGCGTAGCTTTGATAAAATACCGTAGTCGTTTGAACACGATGGCGATAACACTTTGGTCTTATAACGACCCGTCTTTTCCGATTAACATAAAACTAATACCCACAAGATAAACGAGTCATTACTACTACTTATTAACCTAAAATAAAGTCTAATTACTATAATCAACATAGTCCAACCAACACCAATAGTACGAAAGTCCGAAAAATCCAAGTTACATCCTATCTAGTTAACCACACCACCAAAATTCGAATACAAAACTATAAAATGTGGAAAGTAAAACTAATCTATTACAATGTAGAGTCCACAAGTCTCTCGCACTCAATCCCAGCCCAAGCACAAGTAGACAGCTACTCGTTATCAATACCTGAAAAGATATATATATATATATATATATATATATATATATGTCCACTGTTAATGACGAGTAACTAGGCTGTTCAACCCAAATGCGAGACTTAAGCAACATACACAACATAAAATATCATCAAATAAAATAACAAACAACCAACACAACAGATCAATCATCATGAATCAATATCATCACATAATAACGTACCTGGCGTCCAATCACAGCGGATCAACATACATCCATATATCAAAAACCGAGACAAAACCGATACTAAACCAAATATGAAAATCCGAAACCTTAGTCGAAAGCCGAAATCAAACCGAAAACCAAAATCAAAACCGATGACTCGAAAGTCCAAATCGATAGTCGAATATGACTTAAAAACCGAGAGTCCAATGCGACCTCGAAAACCAACCGACAATATAATCTTAGCTCGTTGGTCGACCTATGTGCCTTCCAACTTTCCTAACACATGCCGGGACGAACCAATGCGTCCAAATCCCGTAGCACTCCAATGCGAGTACTATGTCTAACTAATGACCATGACTCCTAAGCTAGAAACCAATACGTCACTAAGCCAGACGACAACACATCCTAGGACCAAGAACTACCCCATAAATATCGAATACAGGGCAGCGACTACGATCCTAACCCAAAATAGCAACCAATGCGTTACTAAGATAGGCGCCTTAGAAATTTGAAAATACCGACATGACCGTAAAAATCAATACTCAAAACTTATAAATTCCGAAAACATTTCGAAAATACCAAACTAAATGAAAAATCTAAGAAACCGTCCATAATATTAGAAAATTCCAAGAAACCGACCAAATCAAGATTTATTCAAGAAAAACCAAGAAAACCAAAAATCGACAATATTAAAGATGCTAATCAAAAATTAAATATAATTTCAAGAAAGAACTTATTTCAAAATTGATTCGAAAGCTATTATTTAAACCGTAAAATGTTTACTCAAGAATTAAAGAACTTAAAGAACTCATAAAAAACTCATCAAGAATATCAAGAACGCATCATCAATATAATAACACGCATGAACCAAAATTAGCATGATTCCAATTCAATAAAAACCATAACTTAATTAAATCAAAGTAAACATAATACTCATAATCTAATTACTAAAATCAACCTTTAATCATCAAACCATTCATGAATTAATCAAGAAATAATCATACATACATAATCATATCACACGCATATCATGGCTCAAGAAAAGAACATGTTCATCATTTTATTCAATTCAATCCTATGTTAATCTATGTTAACTTAATTATCAAATTCGAGTTTAAACATCTAGTTACCTGGACTAACACAAGATCGACAATCAAACAACGATGAACGAACAATTAACGAACACGATAATTCCACCACTCGATCACACCATTCACACGGCCTCGAGATACATGTAGACCCACGAACACACGGCCACACGAACCAACACGGCACACTACCCATGCAGCCACGAACACCACGGTCTAGCACCGTCCAGCCCCGCGACGACCACCGTGCACCACCACGCACAACACCGCGAACTACCACAAGCAGGATCCCTCCACCATGAGCCAACCACGACACGCACACGACCTCCAATACGCACCCACGATCACGCACGGACCCAACAAGAACAACCCGGATTCAACCCGAACTAGGAATCTTGGATGAGCTTATTGGTGAATATTAAACTACAATAGAAATGTAGTCTAATGGTGTTTGAATCTTTAATTTTGATGTACAAATTGTGGATGAATTTGGATGGAGAAAAATGGGTGTTAATGGTGTTTTTAGTAGGGTGATGATGATGATTAGAGAGTGTTTTCAAGTAGTGAATGCTTATTAGCAAAAAGAGTAATAATAGAATAGTAGTCCAAATCCTCCTCTAGTCCCATATATATAGAGAATAGAAATAGATTAAGGAGCCAATCATGGGTATTAATCCTATGTCATAACCGACCCTATGGGGTCTTAATTGACCATTTGGGCCAATTAATTCTAACTTAGTAAAACTAAGCCCAATAATTAAAAGTGAAGGTATTGTGTCGGACTGGTCTGACAGTAGGTTACTGTCAGACCAGTCCAACTGAATCTGGACACATTTTGTTGAACCTGGAGACATATGTGTTTAACCTGGAAAAATGTAGACAAACCTGGACAAAAATACAAACTAACCTGGACAAGTATAAACTGACCTGGAAAAAAAATACAAACTGAACTGGACAAATAGAAACGAAGCTGGACAAGTATAAATGGACCTGGACAAATAGAAACTAACCTGGAAAAATACAAACTGACCTGTAAAAAAATACGAACTGACCTAGACAAATATAAACAAACCTGGACAAAAAGTTTAAAACCTGGACAAAAAAATACGAACTGACCTGGACAAAAAATATAAGCAAATCTGGCCAAAAAGTTTAAAACCTGGACAAATATAAACAAACCTGGCCAAAAAGTTTAAAACCTGGACAAAAAAATAATTAAAACCTGGCCAAAAGACTAGGTCCCTCTTTCTTCGTCTTCTCCAAAAAGATGGTGGTGGTGGAGAATTGGAGATAGTTCACTTGGAGCTATTGGATGGTGGTGGTGGAGCTATTACCACCATAAAAAGCTTTATGGCTTTGAGAAATTCATTGAAGTCATCCTGAACTTGAAATCCGTAGATTTGAGCCCAGAGACCTTCCTTGTGAGTTAGCAACCTTCCTCTTTAATATTTTGAGTTGTGGACAGTGACTTCTAAGCTTCAAGAATACATTGATTTTTTTTTTTGGTAATTTGTGGTGTATTTGGTATGGAATAGTATCAAAGAGGATATCAAAGAGGTTTTATTTACTAGATTGCTGAGAGATATGCATGTGATGTTTACCTAGGTTGACGTTTTGTTTTTTCAAATGAAAGACAATTTCTGATATTTGTGTAAATTAAATAATTGTATTTGTGTAGTAGCTGTAATTGTGTGATGTAATTTGAGGAAGTTGTAGGAGGGAAATTGGAGAAAGGAGAAGAAGAGGAGGAGGTTGAGAAAGTGTATGTAAAGGAGAAGTCTGTAAATCCCTCCATTGATGAATGACAAATTAACATAATATTTGGTGGTGAAAGAGTAAATGGGTCAGTCGTCCGACCACCGTCTGACCCAATACTTTCAGTAATTAAAAACATAAATCAAACAATCCAAAAATTAAATAAAAATAAATCAAAGCCAATAAATAAAATCATAACAAATCACTCAAAAATTATCAAAAATTAGGGATATTACAGTCACGCTCCTTAAGAAAATTTCATCCCCGAAATTTCCATAAGCAGGCACAATCAACAACTAAACATGCCCAAACGACAAGATCATCGGGAAGAGTACATACCCGCTTGGAATAACTCAGGATACTTCTCCTGCATAGGTGCTTCAGTCTCCCAAGTTGCTTCCTCGATCTGCTGACTCCTCCATAGCACCTTAACTAGAAGTACTACCTTCCGTCGGAGCTTCCTATCCTGTCGGTCCAAAATCCGAACAGGCAACTCCTCAAAAGATAGGTTTGGCTCCAAATCCACCGAATCCACTGTCACCACATGTGAAGGGTCACTAACATATTTCCGCAACTACGAAACATGGAATACGTTATGCACCCTAGACAACTCAGGTGGTAACAACCTAAGTCGATAGGCCACCTCTCCAACTCTCTTTCGAGGATCTCATATGGACCAACATATCTGGGCCTGAGCTTGCCCCTCTGCCCAAAATGAGCCACGCCTTTCATAGACGCTACCTTGAGTAGGACCTTATCACCTTCCTTGAAAGCTAAAGGTCGTCTCCTACAATCCGCATATGACTTTTGACGACTCTGAGCGGCTTGCAGTTTAGCACGAATAACCCGAATCAACTAAACAATCTCTCTGATATGCTCCAGGCCAATCAACAAAGAGTCAATGATGTCGTACCAACATAACCGACTACGACACTTGCGCCCATACAAAGCATCATATGGGGCCATCTGAATACTCGAGTGATAACTGTTGTTGTAGGAAAATTCCACCAAACTCAAAGATTTCACCCAAGTTTGCTGAAACTCAAGAGCACATGCCCGCAACATGTCCTCTAAAGTCTGAATCGTCCTCTCGGTATGTCCGTCTGTCGCTACATGAAATGTCATACTCAAGTTCAACTTAGAACCAAAGGCCTCCTGAAGTGACTTCCAAAATCAAGACAAGAAACGGGGATCTCGATCAGAAACAATATCCTTCGGCACCCCATGTAGTCGAACTATCTCCTGAGTATACGCTTCGGCCATCTTTTCCATTGACCAAGTAGTCTTCATCGGAATGAATCTCGTTACCTTAGTCAAGCGATCTACAATTACCCAAACCGCATCCAATCCACCAGAAGTAGCTGGTAAACTCACTACAAAATCCATGGATATGGAATCAAACTTCCACATAGGTATGGGCAATGGTTGAAGTAGACCACCGAGCCTCTGATGCTCAATCTTTACTTGTTGACACGTGAGACATCGGGCCACAAACTCCGCTATCTCTTGCTTCATCCCAGGCTACCAGAAATACTCTCTAAAATCCTTGTAGAGCTTTCCACCACCCGGATGTACGGAGTATGGCGTGTTATGCGCTTCGCTCATGATCTTGTTCCTTAGGTCCGCATCTTTAGGCACATCTTCCGGCTTTACCGATATCTGATGATATCCCGATCGGAGATCGATCTTGGAGAAGACACCTGCTCCCCGAAGTTGATCAAAGAGATCTTCAATTCTCGGTAAGGGATACTTTTTCTTGATCGTCACCTTGTTGAGTTTCCGGTAATCAATACACAAACGCATACTGCCGTCCTTCTTCTTGACGAACAACACCGGAGCACCCAAGGTTCCTCGTCACCTTGTTAATGTCCCAGTAGGGACAAGTTCCTCGTCAATACCTGTAATTGCCCTCGAGGTGCCAACGTCTTGTTAACAAGTAGGCCATTCAGTAAGAGAGAATTAGAATTCAGAGAAACGGAATGCAAAGAGCAAGCAATACATCCTTGTAACAAAGGCCTCATCTTCAGTGCTCGAAGGTCTCCTCGAGGTTCCCACAGGCTGAGAAAAGAATTAGGCCATCAAGTCAAGCACGCCAATAAAAAAAACAACAATAACAACAAATGGGAACAAAGTGCTTTGTTTTGGCTTTTACCTCTTAGTTCTCAAATGAGAACGAAGCACGATTTTTGTAATTAATACAAGAACCCTCCTCAATTGGGATGCAAGTGGGGCGGGTCAAGTAGAAGACCTGTCCCATCCCCGCCCCATTAGGGCAGGTATGGATCCAAGTTTGGTGAGGATGGGGATGAAAATTGTACCCATCGTGGGGATGGTTTTTAGGCTACCTGCACCCCGTCCCCGCCTCGCCTCACACTACCATTTGTATGAATTTATTTTTACTTTTTTAATGGACTACTTAAACACATTGAAAAATAAATAAATAACATATTTTGAGGTCATTTTATTATTTATGTATTACTGCAATATTGACCTGTTTTTATCCTTGTAAGTTCGATGTTTTGTGGGGATTAAGCAGGTTTGTAGTGAAGGTCATATGGGTTTGAGGCGGGTATTTGACGGGTGGTGTCGCAGGTAACATGGGTATTAGGTAGGTATGGTGATGGGGCGAGGATGGTTCCCTATATATCCCCGCCGGGGCGGGGGTGGGGATGGGATTCCATAAGTAGGTGGAGATCGGGAAAGAAATTGCAATAATCGTTGTGCCTCACTTACATCCCTTCTCCACTACTTGCTCTCAAGGGTGTTTCTTATGTCGACAAGTCTTCTGTCAGTTGAACTTGGCGTTGATGAGGTTGTGCCTCTCAACCTTGTCCAACATCAAACCCTTTAACTTCGATGTTGGGTTGGTAACCACGCATACAAATGTGATCCCAAATAATCCATGGTTAACACCGAAAGAAGCTTCAAAAACTGAAAATACATATCACATCATATATAATATTGGCTATAAATCTATAATAAGGGGCTAAAACATATAAAAAGAGAAGCATAATGTAAAGAAAAAAGAAGTGGTACAGGTCTCAACCTCGACATACCATTAGACAGCTTCTGAATGAGGCCTACAATGGTCAAATTATTCTCCTTAAGTATGTAACGAGAGTTCGGCAACCAATTATCTAGAAAGGATGGCCTCCATGCTCCCCACTAGCGTTTTTCGCTCAGAACCATTTCAGTTGGTCCTTGCTAGTGAACTCTAAAGCAATTTCACCAAAGTAAAGACACACTTCATTTACTCAGACGTGGAGTTAGGCTTCGTTAAGCTTCCCTCGAATCAAGAATGACAGTGATACGAGGTGAAAAGGAAAATTAACAGAGAGATTGGTTAATAATTTTCTGAAGAATTTCAAGTGGTCACCAAAAGACCACTTTTTCTCGATCTTCACGTGTCCCCATTCCAACAAAGAAAATTATCCCCAAAACTAACATTCCAAAGATCCAGATAAACATTCGCTACATTTAAAAATTCCTCCAAGAGAATCATTTATACCCAACCTAAATTGTATTCAAATTATGTCTGTGTAGCCGATTTAGGCATCATAATTGGTCCATATTAATTGGGTTGTTATTATTAAGTCCAAACAACTACAAGCCATTTTAAACCAAGTTAAACCCAAATA
This sequence comes from Salicornia ramosissima, assembly GCA_951394345.1. Classification (NCBI taxonomy): domain Eukaryota; kingdom Viridiplantae; phylum Streptophyta; class Magnoliopsida; order Caryophyllales; family Amaranthaceae; genus Salicornia; species Salicornia ramosissima. The sequence goes on along the minus strand of OX596236.1, from coordinate 58,944,409 downwards.
CCAAGTAGCACTGAATCCCAAAGCCCATGGTTGATTCACAACAAGCCCAAGACCATGTCTTGCCATTTTTACCAAGTGCAATTTTAAAGTCTCAAGCAACAATTAATTTTATAATCATCTACATACCAGACCCAATTACCAAAAACGTGTTTTTTTGGGGACAACCTCTGAACCAATTTATGTGTGCTCATTGTGCATGTAACTCAGTCCCAATGCACAATTGGAGTGAGTCACCTCTGAACCAATTTATGTGTTCTCATTGTGCATGTAACTCAGTCCCAATGCACAATTGGAGTGAGTCAATCTTTCTACGAAATATGAAGGTCTTATCTTAGACCGCATTGTTTTTATATTAAAACTGCCATAAAGTTAGCAAGAGTCCATGGAAGAAGTAGAATTTAGTATGTGTAGAGTCATTGCTGACAAACTTTCATCTCATGAAACAAATAGGATATCAACTCATAATTAGAATTGTAATATGCAGCACTATCCTCAAGATGCATCATAGCATATCAGAAAATGTATGCAAGACGCCACTGTCGATCTGTTATTAGAGATATGTTAGCACATCAAATTGGAAATCCCATTTCGGTTAATTTGATCATCCTTTTCTCCAGGCCTGTTCTTTGTTGCATAAGACATGACGCCACCGAAGCAACCTGAACAACAAAGCAATATGAACAACAAGCAAAAAATTAGTCAAGTTTCCAAACAAAAGAAGCTTAAAGATGCCATAGTTCAACCTAAAATCTTCACATTCACTATTAATTCATAATACCAATCTTGTGTGCAAAAAAAGTGTAGCCATCATACCTTAAAAGAATGTGACCAAAAAGTATGGCATGTAACAAATATGGCCAAAGAAAGCAAAACTTTATTTTAAGGCTCTTCATAATGAAGTTAGATTTTAATTTTAAGGAATAAGTTTCAAAAAAAAAAAAATTATAAATCGGTTTCTAAGTAAAATTAATTTTGAATTTTTGATGCACTAAAATAAAGGGAAATTGATAACTATTTATGTTCAAGGCAACATCATTTATGGACTTGCCTCTGCTCGAAGCTGCAATGCCTCTCTGCCTGGTAACTTACGTAACAGGTCCACTAAATCTGAAAATGACATAATAAAATCATTCACTATTTACAGCAAAAGCAAGACAAGTAAATAACTACTTCTTCAGGAATACTGTAATATCCTCAACAATGCCAGACAACACGTAAGGAGGGGGGGGGGTGATGGTGCTACGATTTCCAACTACATATCTTAACAATCCAGATTATGGTTCTTACCAAGATAAATTTTGCAAATTTCAAAAATTAACCAAAACCTACAGGAAGTTTATAGAATAAGCTTCTCCCAGCCCATAACTACAGCCCCAAAAAATCCATAGAAAGTGTACCTGCTGCTTGCGTTTGAACATGACCCACTGATTTTGCTAGGTGCTGAATCTGCTTACCTGCATTCCTACAAACACTTTTATATAAGAAAGCAGCAATTAATGCTGCATTGGAGGCACAAAAACTTATGATTATTGAAAGTTACATTAAATCAGTTTGGCCGCTCATCATCTCTTTTTCAGCAAGAGTTGCCCTTTCAACAAGTTTCCTGCTCTCCTTCTTCATTAGATCAACAGAAGAATTCAGCATCTTCACATTTTTCTCCGCTCTAACAAACCGTGCCTGTAATTTACTCAATTTTTTATATAGAAAAAATAAATAAATCAGCAAAGCTTCTGCTGAGCAATCGAAAACCTGATACAGGATCTACTTTCTAATTAGAAGATCTAAATGCTCATCGAATTATTACAACAATATGGGGTGTCAAGTTCAAACCCAAGACAGTTAGATTCTGAGGAAACTGAACACTGCTCTACTTAAATGTATAGAACCCAACTCAATTATAAAACATAGGATTTTATTGAGAGAGTACCCGTCCATTGCCTATGTATTTTTGATCTGGACTCAGCCCAATATGAATTATTGCAATCATTGTCATGGCACATGATCCAATACTGATATGGTTGTTATTGCATTTAGTAAGGGACATGTGACCTGCATTTTGTCTTTACATAAAATAGGGTTGCAAGAAAGTGATGTATATAGTTGTAAACATGGTTCGAAAATACAGTTTCGGGCCTTCGGCATGGTTCCAAAATGCGGTTTCAATCGCGATAGTGGAAACGGTTGCGGTAATGTGGTAACGGAACTGATGCAATAATCACGGATCGTGTCGCGGTTGTCGCCTATGAATTCATAATAATTTTACTGATATGGTTTTTTAAATGGGGAGTAATTCTCCCCTAAAAATCATTTATTGATTATTTTTAAGTAATAATTACTTCAATTTTGTCTTGTTCAGAGCTTCATTAATACCCTATAATAAGGTAGTAACTGAAAAGAAAACGTCAAAACAAAAAAAAAATTAACAAGGGGAAAAATAAATTCAATTGAATGGACTTATAATTTGCACCAAACAGTTGTCCTTCTATCTACTTTAAAATCTGTTGGGAAAACGGAAGGTGGAGTCACGTGAAGTAACTTTTTTCACTTTTCCTTTATTTTCTCTCTCTTCATTTCAACTGATCTCTTCAATCTTCTCGTGAAAAAAAGAAAAAAAAAAGAGGGTCGATTTCCATGTAGAACTTTAAACTCCTTGCCAAAAAGCGCCAAATTTTGGTGAAATGTCACCGATTTTCATAAATCTCGAGCAATTTGGCCGATACAGTCCAAAAATGCGATGTGTTTCAACACAACGTGACAAATCACGATATATCACTGCAATGGAGATCGCATCCGTTACAACTCGGCCGCATTTTTGCAACATGGGTTTCGGTTGAAATTGCGGAAATGGTTGCGGTGATACATAAACAGTAATAATGCGTTCATCACGGACCGTGTCGCAGATGTCACGCAAGAATTTTAATGTTTTATTATTTATGCTTTATATTAAAATAATCTTAGTTTATATTTTACTAAACTATTAGCCCATGCGATGCATGGTTTGACAAATGAAATTTGATTAAAATAATTTTTTGTTAGAATATAGTTGAAAAAAAAATTATGGTATTGTACCTTTCATAAAATTATGGTATTGTACATGGTAAAAGTAAATAATTTTAATAGTTGAGGAGATAGAAGGAAAATGGTAAATTTAATATATATGCAGACAATTATTTAGCTCATTAACTTCATTTAATAAGGTATATAACTATGTATAATGGTAATTAACAACATTTCGGTCATGCTTGGATTAGGGGTAATGTATTAAGGGGAAAATATAAATAGCTAAATAAACATTTAAAAAATCTTTGAAAAATAGTGCTATAAGTAGTTTTGGAGGGAACATTTTGCATAAGAATTTGACACATGTACAACGATGATTTATATATTTCGTTATTAAGAAAATGATTTTAGTGATTTTTATTTATTAAAATTGCACTCATAATTTCATTAAAAAAAATTCATAGTAATTTCATTAAATTTTGAAAGAAACAATTATTAATTAGTTTTTAAACTTAATAATAAATAATGTCATTAAATTGTGATGAAACATTTATTGTATATATTTAAAGGTTAAAAAGATTAAATATTCGAAAAAGAAGATGATGATGTAATTGTTAGTTTTGGAGGGAAAAATTTTTATGTTGGTTTGACATGTGGCAATAGTGACATCATAAGTGGCTTGTTTTAGTATATAGTTATAGATTATTTTAAGAACTAATAATTATAGAAAAATTTTACAATTACCATTTTTAAGGTTATAATTTAATTTTGAAAAAGAAGATATAGGTAACGCCTTAATGGTAAAGGGTGAAAGAGATTAAAAAAAAAGGAAATGGTGAAAGAGATAAAAGGAAAGTGTCAAACAAATAAAAGAATTTAAGTTGGCCCACTAAAGAAATAAAGTTTAAGTAGGACAACTATACCCCACAATAAATTGTAAAGTTTTGAACTAAAGCTGCCCCCACATTGAAAATTAAAACTACCAAATAATAACCCATTTATCTTCCACTACATGATGTCTTCCCTTTCTCTTCTCTTCTTCTTGTTCTTTGTAAACCATTAATGGTTGCCATCTTCTGCATAAATTTTTGGCCATTTCCAACTCAATCGAACGCTATGGCCAATATTGCGGCATAACTCGGGCGAATTCGGTGCGTATCGGATGAACCCCTAAAAAAATCACAGTTTTTCAACAAGGAGTTCTACATCAGTAAATATCAGTTGAGTAAAACTTGAATCCACATCAAAACAGCCGGTTTGCGACGTCTCGACCGCATTTTTGCATTATGCTTGTAAAAGCACATTTAGGCCGCAAAGTTAATAAAATGAAATCAGCAAGCTTTCTTCCCAAAATAATCACAGTGACGTGCAAAATGCTTAACATGTTATAGAGCGGAGGTTCTAGGGAATCTTTAATTCATTTTCGTGATATTTAACTACAACCGAGTTATAGTGTGGTATTCCTCTTCACCAATCTCTTCTCGAAGCTCAAACTACCTTCTTCATATCTCATTCGCTTCAAAATGTCGAAGGAGAAGATTAGCATATCTGATATACAAAACCCCTTGTACATTGTAACTACACCCTTCAGAAGGCACAACATCTTTGAGTGTTAAAAAGCTGAAAGGGAGCTCCTGACTACAGGGCATGGAGAAGGTCACTGGAGATTGCATTGGTAGCCAAAAGGAAACTTAGGTTTGGCCATGTTCTTTTGGACTTAATTTCCGAAATTTCAATTTAGTTTCGGCAAATTCAGTTTAGTTCACCTCCTAAGAAGTCTAGGATTAAACTTAGTTCAGTTCAAACAAGTTGAGTGAGCTATAAAGAAAGATTAGGATGATGAGCAAAAGCGAGAGTGGGAGACGTGTAGCAGCATGGTCATAGCATGGAGTGTATCAGATCAGGAAGCCTATAGTAACCTGCTAGAATTGATGAAGAGGCATGGAAATAACTTGAATGAATTTTCAATGTTGCAAACGGATCGAAGAAGTTTAAACTTGAAAAAGAGATCATAGAAACCCGACAAGATAGAAAGAGTATATATGAGTATTTCACCATTATGAAAGGTCTATGGGTGGAGGAAGACACTCTGAATGCCCTACCCCCAATCACTCAACTCACATCAGCAATAGATGCCTTTATTAGGGCATATCGGGGCCAAAAGCAGTAAAGGGGGCTGTTTCAATTCCTCAATGGGACTGATGATGAATATAGAGCAATGAGGACCCAAATACTCATACGAAGTGTATTGCCTACTGTTGAAGGTATCGAGGTTGGTGTGCTTGTGGCCTTGTGGTTAGTAGGGTCATGCATCAGAGAAATGCTGGACAGTGATTGGGTATAAAAAATGGCACACTAAATCCAAGAAGCAAGGGAAATTTTCTGGAAAGGAATGGACTACCAGTGCTGGAGGTAACAGAGGATCAAAGCGAAAAAGGAGCAGTAACTAGAAAAAATGCAGCCAATGCGCAGGCATAAGTTGCTGAACCCGCACTCACAGAATAGTGATTGAGGAATTATTGAAGTTGGTGTCATCCTCATCCAAGGAAGGATCAGAGAATGAAGAGGATCCAGAGATGGCATTTAGAGGTGCTGCATACTGTTTTAATGTTGATGAAAGTGAGAATACCTGGATTATAGGTTCAAGGGCATCAAATCATATGACTTGCGATCTGAAAATATTTTGTTTAATGCAGTTGAATTAAATATAGGCCTAGCGGGGCAAAATAAACCTGCCTAATGGCAAGTCTGCATATATTTCTCATAACGGAGGAGTTCAACTCAACAATCAAATGAGAATAAGGAATGTTCTCCATGTCCCTGACTTTAAATAAAATCTAGTATCTGTAAGCTAGTAACTGACAGTAATAGTGTCTTCTTTTATCCTAATATATGTGTGATACAGAATTGTACTTCAAAGAAATTAAAGGAGTTGAGAAGACAAGTGCTGCTCTACTTCTTGTCTTGCTAGATATATCCCAACTGAGAAAATTTTGAAGTTAGTGAAAGATAGTTTTTTGAAGAAAATCAAAGGAAAGGATTTTGTTGAGAGAGTATTTGTCCAACGGCTATGTATGCTTTATCTGGACTCCCTAACGCCAATTATAGCTAGTGTTGTCATGGCACATGATTCAACACCCTGGAAGCACAGGTACGTCTCACAAGCCAAAGTTCCCATATTGGGGACGGGTAGGGGACCGGGACGGTGCGGGTTTGGGTAAAAAACATCCCGGGAACGTTTTGGTTGAGGTGGGTACGGCTAGGTCATGGTGGGGACGTGACGGACGGTGGATGGAGACGTATCAGGGACGACTAACGGGTAAAAATGCCATCCCCAAGTCATTGATGTTAAAATTTTTGGGGGGAAAAATCAAGGTTTCCAATTGAAAACAAAGGAAAGAAAAAGGGTAAAAATCTAGGGATTTGAATTGAAAACTTATCTGACTTCTCTCTCTAATGATCACGATTCAGCAGTCGCCGAAGCTAGCCACCTCCGCCTCCGGCTCTTTCGTCGCCGTCGGTTGCCCTCCCACCACCTAGTTCGATTGTTCGAACTTCTTCACTTCTCATTTCACCATTTGTTCAAACTTCTCTTTCTTTTCTTTTTTTTCCTCTTTCTTTTTTTCCTCTTATTTTACTGTTAGGTTTACTTTTTCGTTTTATTTTTCTAACTTTATCCTGTATTGGCCTCATCTTGGGTGGGCGGCTTGGGCCTCTTTTCTCTTTTCTCTTTTATATTTTTCTTATTCTACCCTCCCTCTTGTTTTATTTGTTAGTAGCTATTTTCAATTAGTCTCTTATTTTGTTTCAATTTTAGTTTTTACTTTCCTTTTTGCTATAAAAAAATGTATTTTTTTTTAAAAAATTATATATAAATATTTTTAGCCATCACCAAGCCGCGCCCGTTTGTAGAATTTCTGAATTTCCATTTTCTAGCGCTGTTTTTGACCCCAAATCCGTCTCCGTGCTACTAATCAATATTGATGGTGTTGTTAATGCATTTAGTAAGGGGCATATGTCCCCTATTTTGTCATTAGATGTAATATACTTGTAAAAGGGCATTTATAGCCTAATAAAATGAAAAACAGGTTTTCTCTTTTCTCCTATGGAGAAACCCTAGGAGCCTTGTTCTCAGATTGGGCTCACCAGCAATCTATTAGCCCCACCTCCCCAACCGTGTCGTCGGTGAGCCTCCGAATCCCCCATCGCCCGTCTTTTGACTGCATTTCACCAACCACCTGATTTAGCCGTTGCGTGACGACGCAAGCGTGCTCAACGAGGCCTTGACGTGTCTAAGATCCGCCGTTAAGTTGGTTGTTTTACTCCAATGCATTTACTCTCTGGTTTCTTCGTGCTCCCTCTTTTTGTTCCATTTTCTTTGTTTAGTAATATGGGTCGTTTCCTTTTTCAGTAGTTTTTCAATTTAGTTGGTCCTTCATAGTAGGTTTCCCTAGGTTTTTTTTCCTTTAAAAGGGGACCAATTCATCTTACTCATTAAAATCAAGCTCCACCAACTCACTAAAGAGTGGTGGAAAATCAGAAGAGTTTGACAACACTAAGCAGCGTTCCTCCTGAGAATACAAATGTGCAAATGCTATGGGCTACTGTATTTCCACATCTCCTAATATGACTACAAACAAAATGCTCAAGAGACAAAGTAATATCCAAAATTATATTCATAAAAAGAAAAATAGGACTAAGTCTCGTCTCAGCTTTGCTAATCAATTGCACCACTTCAAGTGCATCGAGCTCAAGCCAAACCTTCGTGTAGCCCATTTGCACCGCCCTCTCCTGACCGAACAGTGCCGCAACCGCTTCAGCAATGGAGGCATCCCACAGCCCCTAACGGCAACTCGAGGCAATTAGCAGCAGTTCACCACGATCATCTCTCACAGCAGCCCCGAACTTCACCCCAACACCCTGTACCAGAACCGCATTAGTATTGAACTTAACAATACCCAGAGCTGTCACGCACCGCCTGCACAGTCGCTCCCCCACTTCCACCAAACAACCTTATGCTTAGGAGTGACTAGAGTTGTAATAAGGGGTGTTTTTGTACGTGTTTATGTTTGATCACCATAGATGTCGTATTAGATTCCTCAAAGAAGGATCGAAAGATGAAGTTGAGTGAGGATTCCCCTTATTTGATTGACCGAAATGACCATGAAAGTAGGCGCCTAGGTCAAGGGACATTACTGCCTTTTCATCAACCCATCCCACAACAATGAACAAAAAAGAATGAAAAGTCTTTTTTTACTATATTCTATCAACTATCAAATTTCTACGATGATCGAAGGATAAAATTTTTATGTTACAAAGTATATCAATATGGGTATCTATTTATAGAGAATTCAAAAATATGAATTTTGATATTAAGACGAAGATGAGTCTTAGGATTAAGAAAATCCCAAGTTCCGTAGGTTGTTTTGAGATTTTAATTTTTAAATACCACAAAAGGTTTAAAAGAGGAAGGAAACTCTTTTTATAAACAAAGGAAATTTGAGGAGGCACTAGAAAAGTATAAGTATGATGGGGTAATTCTTGCAGGCATAAGCTTGGGGACTATGAAAAGGAAGTTTTGTGATTTGGCTACAAGTATTCTCAAGAATACAATACATTAACTAAGTAAAAGCATGTTCAAGTGGGACAAATTTGCTCAATCATCGTTAAAGTCAACCCCAATAATGACAAAGCTTTATTAAGACAAGCTATAGCGGCAACAAAATTAGGGAAACTAAGTTGGGCATTTTACGACTTGAAGTTGGCTGTTGAAATCAACCCAGGTACTCGTGGAAAAAGCTTGTGAGGAGTGTCATTAGGATTGGTACAAAGTCTCTCCTCCCAAAAAGAACAATCGAGGGAAACTAAGGAAAGAAAATAAGATCAACCACGACATGTCACGATGTACAAAGCTTGAATTATGTGCGACTTTAGAGAATAAGGTTGAAGGAGGAATGATGTCCAAGGGCCCCGACAAATGGTAAGGAATATAAGAAATTGAGTCAACAAACCACAGAAGATTGCAGTCACAAACTCACAATGATCCAGTAAAGTCCGCCAATCAAGAAACTTCTCAAGCCAAGGCCGGTAAGATGATGGCAAGGGGTAATAACAATTCAAATCTGAAAGAATGTGATTTTGCAGAACCCAAATATTTATTTGTAAACCGAAGAAGGCGGGTTCCTAACTTTCTATCACAAAGAAGTATTATCATTTGTTGCAATAAGGTAAACCAATAAACCCTCTCTCTATAAAAATGAGACTCTCTCTCTCTAGGATTGAGCCCTAGTGGGTCTTTGGCTTCTTCCGAGGACCCACCCGTTTATGAAAACCATTAACCGTAACCGTAACCCAGGGTTTGAAAACTCGCCCGCATCGTCACGTACCGGTCGAGTTGATGCGGTTTTGGAGTTTACCGAAACTAGATTCTCCGATTTGTACCGGGTTATGGAAAAGCAGCGAGTTTTCTGGCTGTACCGGCTTTACGTACCGGAATCGTCCGGTACAAACGGTAGTTCTCGTAAAAAGTATACACTTTCCTCCATTATTGTCTGAAAAATTCCCGAGGTTGCTTTTCTTTCACGAGCATGATGAAAGTATGGAGCTTGGAGAAGATAAGTATCACAAAAAAAATAGATAGAAAGAGAATGGGTGTCTTACAGCTGTCCCCTTTTCTTTTTATATGCAGTATTTGTTGGTTAAGTGGAGTAAAATATTAAAGTATATTTGTTGCTGCATTACAGCTGTCCCCTTTTCTTTTTATTTAAAAAGTAATGAGTCACATTAGTAGAGTAGTACAACTAGTCACTACAACTTTTACACAGTACACACTAGTGTACTCCAGTAATTTTTTCATTTAAACACTACTGTACTCCAGTAATTTTTTCATTTAAACAAGTGTCCTCCAATTGTTTACTTCACAGTTTTTTAAAATTCATAACTCGCTGCTTTAAATTTAAAAATCTCGCTAATAGTAGTAGTGTAAATATGAAAAATTAGATTTTTTTTGCTAGAGTTATGATTTTTACTCTGTAATTTAAATTTCAAAATTCTTATATTACAGAGTCAAAATTTAATAGCTTTATAAGAGAAATTTTAAACATATTTCATATCTTACTTCGTTAATAATAGTAGTGTAATAACCACATCATCAAGAATAAAAATATACTATGTACTTATTATATAAAAGAAGAAAAAAACAATTAAAAATTGAAATTCTTGCGCGACAACCGCGACAAGACCCGCGATGGACGCATAAGTTCCGTTACCGCGATCGCGACCGCATTTTCAAACCATGTCGTAACCGTTAACGGTCAAGCTTAACGGCTCGGTAACCGTAACCGTTAAAAATTAACGGTTCGGTAAATTAACCATTAAAAAGTACCGGTTACACGGTTAACGGTCACGGTTTTTTTTGGACACCCCTACCCCAAATCACCCCCTACTTTACCCCACAAAAGACTGCCCTTACTCCACCAAAAGTTACCCCACAAAAACCTTACATTTCCACCAACTCTACCAGAAGGGCTTTCAATGTAGTAGACTTCAATGACAAGAGGGCCAAGGGCCTCTGTTTCTTTTGTGATGAGAAATATACCCCAGTGCATGAGTGTAGAGGGAAGAAGAGACCACAGGTGTACCATCTTGAAATAGAAGAGAAAGGGGAGGATGAGAATCGAACGGGACAGAAAGATCAGGGAGGGGAAACTGGAACAGGGGAAAAGGAATGTGCAAATTTATTGGTCCAAGCCATATTTCTTTAACACCATGAGAGTGAAGGTATTACATAGAAAGAAAACACTATTTATGCTCTTAGATAGTGGTAGTACCCACAATTTCATTGACCATACTATAGCCTTAAAGTTAGATTGTCTAGTGGAGAAAGTCCCACCCATGTGGGTCAAGGTGGCCAATGGTAACCAATTGAAGTGTGACTCCATTATCAGAAACTTTGGGTGGAAAATTCGGGACATGAAATTATAGTAGATGTTTTATTGCTGATTTGCTGCCTCTTAGTGGGTGTGATCTAGTGATGGGAGGTTCAATGGTTCTCTACCTTGGGACCAATTACTTGTGATTTCAAGTTAACCATGCAATTCAAATCAAAGGCAAGAAGGTTCATTTGAGGGGAATTACAAACAAACCCCTTAGCCCAATTACAGCTATCAAGCTGAACAAACTGATGCAGCACTAGCTAGAATCGTCTATGGTGCAAGTTATGCCCATGGAATCTAAGTGGGGTCCAACATTGCTAGTGGAACAGGAAGGCTCGAAAGTAAAATGAGGAGATCTCCACCATATAGGGTGCTCTCTGAACCCAAGGGTCTGCCCCTAAGTAGAGGTCACTTTAACCACCAAATACCTTTAAAGGAGGGAACAAATTCTATCAACTTGAGGCCATACAGATACCCACATTCACAAAAAATGTCATTGAGGATATGGTACAGGAGTTGTTGGATCAGGGAGTTATAAGGATGAGTCATAGCCCTTAACTGCCCTAGTAGTCTTGGTGAGAAAGAAGGATGGTGGTGGAGAATGTGTGTGGATTATAGGGCCTTGAACAAGGCTACTATTAAAGATAAATTTCCAATACCACTCATAGGAGAGCTACTAGATGAACTCAACGGTGCCAAATTTTTCTCAATAATTAATCTCAAAGTCTGGATATCATCAGATTAGGATGCATGACACAAACATACATAAAACCGCATTCAAAACTCATGTGGGACACTATGAGTATATGGTTATGCCCTTTGGCTTGTTTCGTTGTTTATCTCTAGAAGATGTCAATCCAACTCCTCACTAGTTACAAATCCAAACTGACATTAGGCTAGGAATCTAGGATTAATGTCTGCCTTATTGTAGAAGACCAAGAATATGGCTTGTTAGTAATTGATCGAGGACCTGAGGTCAATCATTTTTTTTTTCTAATTCCCTTTCCTCTTCTCAATAAAAAAAAAGTTCAATCCAAACTTAAATTTTCATGAAAACAAGCTCAATATTAAGAAGAGGTCCTGCTTTATTATTTGGTAACATGGAAAAGATATTTGGTGCATCCTAGTCTTTGAGAGCTACTAATAAAAATTTAATATATTTTTTAAATTTATGTTAATTAAAAAGTCTATAATCTCATATATATGAGAAGACATGCAACATCTCATGGCCAATAACTAGTTAACCACAAAAACAATTCTGACATGTTTGGTAGTAGGTAATGCACTTTTGTAATGAGAATGAGTTTTTCAGTACAATTTAATAAGGAAAACAGTATTAAAATCTCTTCCTGGAAAGTGGAAACATAATCTCATTCCCAAACTTGTATTTTCTTCATATTTTTTACATTACTACCCATTACGGCATTACCACTTAAAAAGGGTGGTAATGGATAGGAATGGAAATTTATGAAGAAAATTAGGGGATTTGAAACAAATTGAAAGTATATTACTACCATAGGAATGAATAATTTTCCTTCCAAATTTATATACATTACAATACCGGCCCCCTAAAGTTCCACCTTGTCCTCAAGGTGGAAAATAATTGGCGCTGAGTTCCCGGCCTTTGGAGTGATGATTTTGGTCATGCTTGGTAGGTAGGCTACGCTGATGGTAAGGTAAAGTAGTTGCCTTCGTAGGATAAGAAGGAGGAGTGTTTTGAGGAATTTGATTTTGGAAGGATTGGGTTGCATGGGTGCTTTGTTGGATGTAGGGTGGGTAAGTTTGAAGGTTGCTAGTTTGTTTAGGGGTTTTGAGGTTTAAAATGTGTGAACTTGTGATATTAGGTTGTGATTGGGGGGTAAAAATGAGCATATAAAGAGGTGGGTTTGTAATAGTTGACAAATGAGGGTTAGAAAATTTGGGATCAGAAACAGATTTGGGCCCATTTGCATGCTTCTGAAAAGGGCTAGGAATTTGAGGGGTAAGGGAATTAGGCAGTCTATATATTGATGGGTGAATGGGGCTATAAGTTAAAGGGTTAGGTGGGCTTAGAATTGGAGTTGATGGGTTGAGAAGATGACAACATGGGAATGGGTCTTGAAATAATTGGCTCAAAAAAGTGTCTCACTTCATTAAAAGAAGTGGGCTTTAAATTGGAAGGCCCAATTCCTTGCTTTCTCCCTCCTTGTTTACATGAATTATTTTTCAGTTTGTCTATTTCACTTACTATTAAATTTTTGTCTTGACTCATGTCAGCCTTTTCTGCTTTTACCAAATTGCCCTTACCAGCAACTTCTAGTATCTTCAATAACCTAGTAGAGACAAAGCTTCTCCCACACTCTACTTCTGAAATTCTCTGCAGCCTCACCATCCATGAACGCCTCCCATTTTTACCACCACTATTGCCGCCAGCAAGGGATCAACCACAGGAAGTGTACCCGGGTCCACCTCCAGAGCTGTAAGCATCATATCCACCTTCTGCAAAACCACCACCTACTCCATTCCAGCCACCGCAAGTGGTGGTTTGACCGTCGATTCTTCCACCTGCAGAGACCCTACCTCCACCACAGTATCCCCCTCCAAAATCACCCTCTCTCCTGGTTATCCCACCACTCGAATTTCCCTTGGGCAAACCAACATGCTCTTTGCCTGAGTTATAAACCTCAAAGGAACCAAACCTATCTCTAGTTGCATCTTGCCTCTGGTTTCTTTTCTCCGATGGCGTCATTTGGGTGGATTTAAGGACCGACGATCTAATTTTTAATTCCAATTTCACCACTTCACCCCCTGCCACTTTTGCTTCCAGGTTTCTCAATTCCTTTGGACTTGGATTGATGCTTGCAACAAGGTGATTTATGGGTTGTTTAGTAGCAGCTTCTACCTGCTCAACCACGGCAGACCCTTCCATATCAATGGCATGGGGTAAGAAATTCTAGTGCTCTACCTCTTTGCTCAACTTTGTACTAGAACTGCTCATGGAGATCTTTGATGATGAACTGCAATGTTGCATCATCATGGCCTTTAATTCTTCCCACTCATAGTAAGGTCTTCGCTGGTTTTCCCATTCGAACCACTGCAAGGCGTCGCCATCTGTAGACACCTAAATGTGTCTCCCCAATGTAGAGACTAATGATGAACGTACCATATTGCCATAAGGTCCAACTAAGGGGAATTGACGATGAAAATGCACAATAAACCTCAACCAATTGCCTAAACCGTGTTTAAAGTGCCTTGGAAGAAAATATTAGGTTTTGCGATGATTACGGGATTTATTCGTAATTTTTCTTCATTTTTAGATATTTTTTATATTTTTGCATGCATTTTTCAATGTTTTATATTCATAAAAAAATAATAAAAATGTCTTTTTGCATCACAAAATATTTTTAAAAATCATAAAAATAATTTTATAATTTATTCATATTTTTCTTTATTTTTTATCATATTTTTAGAGCTTTTTATGGATTTTTTAGGATTTTTGCATGCTTAGGGGTATTTTCGTCATTTTCCGAATGTTGAAAATTGTTCCGCAAAGCATATTAGTGTTTTTTATACTTTTCATATTTTTTCATAATTTTAATAATTTTTCTATAAATTTTTGGAGCTTCTGGAGGAATCTAGAACATTCCGGAACGTTTTGGGCATTCCGGCACATTCTTGAACATTCCGGGACATCCCGAAACATACCGGGACATCCCAAAATATTACGGAATATCAAAATATTTCCGTAATCGAATAAAATCGTAATCCTGAAAATCAAGCGCAAAATCAAGCAAAAAAATCAACCCGGATCTGACCAGGACCTGCGCCTAAACGCAGGTCATGTTACTGGACCTGCGCCTAGGCGCAGGTCTGGTGTCCTCCGGGGTCGATTTTTACTCCTTCTGGCCTATAAATACACGTCCTTCCAACCCTTTTAGGATACGCCAATACCACGAACCACCCTTCTGCATTGCATACTTACATCCTATACCTTTCTCTTCCATCAAACAACCCTCAAAACATCATCAAACACATCACAAAACACCAACTCAGTCATTTTCAAAACAAACATTTGCATTCATCATCATTGGCTCTCCTTGGTTGTTTTTGATCGAAGGCATTATATGGTATAATTATGAAGTCTCTATCTTCATTCTTTTTAGTTTTTAATCATAGTGAGATCGATTAAAATGATGATTATTAGTAGAAATAATTGAGAACGGATAATGTAAATAATTAATAAAGGTTACGATCGCGTATATGCGAATTTGGACATTTTAATCGACAATAATATTGATTTTGATACAATTAATAATGATTCACAAATATTATTTTAATCATCATTAATAATGTTTCTTAATAATTTAACCAATTTTGATTCCGATCTTCCAATTCATACGTGTGGTGATTGTTAATTCATCGACGTAATTTGATAGATCATACATTAACATTGACTCTTATTTTTTTATTTTTTTTAGATCTGCTTTTATATTTATAGATCTGACAATAAATAATAATAATTATTATAAAAATCATTTTTTTTTTACATGCGATCTATATTACACGATTTTTCATCATTAGATCTCGTGTCATAAAAGATCGCTATATTTTTATCTTTTAATTTTATCGCTTTAAATATTTGGATGTTATTTTTTATGCGGTCATGACAAAACGAATTTATTAATTAAATTTCGTATTACCAAATAACTGCTATATTTCATCAAGTATTTTCGGATCATTAAATAATGTTGTGCAAAATACGATTTATGTTTTTATTCATAAATTCAAGAGTCATACATAAAAGCCCGATTTGATTAAATAATAATAAATGACGATTAAAATTATCAATTTAAATATACCGATTGAAGTGTCAAATCGCATCAGAATTTTTGTATCTTAATCATCATTTTAATCGTATTCTTTTTTAGTATTTATTATATTTAGTGTAGTCAAACAGCACATCAAACCACTTCTCCTGGAACACACTTTGAACTTGCATATATTTATTTTTTTCATGTTTTTATTGCTTTTATTTTTGTATTTCGTTCATGTTTTATTTGTTTTCATTCCTTAGGATTTTTAATACTGATTTAATTTAAAGTGGTCACAAAAAGTTAGTTTTGATTTATAAATAAATTAAACCAGCCTAGTAATTGCGTTCTTTAGGGTAAAATTGAGATATTTATGTATTCGGGATTAATAATAATTTGACCACAAAAAGAGACCTAGTAGAGACCGCTCACAGGCGGGCGGGCCCGATGCACGATTGGCTCGTAACCTGTCCCCGAACCCATACTCTGGTGCACGACCATATGGGGCTGATTGCTCCTGGCTTTCGGTACTTCTTCGGTGTCCGTGGACTGTATAAACGCACGGTGGCAACTCCTACTAGTCCATATTCACGTACGGCGTTAACGAGCATTCAAACAACTCGTGACACGTAGGCGGTCGGGTAAAAACGACCCCTACACCATCCAGTGATATGATGGCAGCCTCTAACTTCACCTCTTCAGCTAACTGGAAAAAATGGAAGGAATCTTCCAATTGGAAAATCCAATCATTCAAGTTGTTGCCGCTGAACTCAGGAAGTTGAAGCTCTTGCCGAAGGCACCGTTCTTCTTCGAGATTTGAAATTCCTTGATCTCTTTTGCGCATGATGTTAACGAACTCATCGTGAATCCAAGTGTGCATCAGCGTTGCTGCATCACTTCTAGCAGTTACCATTAAAAAAACTAAATTTCAAGAGAGTTAATCTTCCAGGATTGTACCAGCTCTGATACCAAGTGTAAAGAATTGAAAATTGCAAGGATAAAATCTAGAAAATTTGATTAGAGAACTCAGAAAATGTAATACAAGATAACTAGCATTTAAGATTGCAAATCTCCAAAGTGACTTTAGGTCACAAGTCTCTAATGGCCAAGCCTTTACAAAATGATTTCTGGATAATTTTTCACTCTTCTTGCTAAGCTATATTTATAGATAATGTAACCTAAGAAACTCTAGAAACTTCTACTAGTTCCTAGTCTCTAAATTATTATAAATTACCTAAAATATCCCTGCTCTAAATATTAGTTCATTATAACAGGTCAAATTCTCGCTCTACTAAATAATGGTAAAAAGTAAAAGGTTGGCTTATTTTAGAATAACGAAAAGGCTGACTTATTTTGGGGAGACATCACAAAGGTTGGCTTATTCTATGTAATTTTTACTTAATTTTTTGGAAGGAAAAGTCTAGTTAACACCGAAGTTTGTTGGTCAATGCCGAAAAGATGAAGGAAGGTCCCTCCTTGCCAAGTTTTCTTTTACATCTTGGTTGACAACATTTTTTTTATAAGGTCTTTTTTCACAAACAAAGAATTTAAAAAGGTCTTTTCTAACAAAAAATCCTAATTTTAATTAGTTTACATAATACGAAGTAAGTTTGTTTATATTATAAAATTTGAATTATGTTTAACTTTAATTTGTACTCCCTCCGTAACGAATAACTAGCAACAATTTCTATTTTTAGGTGTAACAAAATACTTGCAACAATTTTTTCCAATTTCATTTTATTCCTTTTTTGGCAAAAAAAAAAACAACACAATACCCCACTTACTTTTCTCTCTCTTAGTTTTATCATCATACCACATAATATCTCATTTACTTTTCCTTCTCTTACTTTTCTCTCTCTTACTTTTATCATTATACCACCTAATACCACAATTAACCTATTTCATCTAGAAGTCCGTGCTAGTCCAAATGTTACTACTAATTCGTTACGGAGGGAGTATTTATTATGGGTTTATATTCTGAATTAAGTAGGTTAATGTGTTTATATTTGGTTAGGATATCCGATTTTAAGAATCCGAATTTCGGATATCCAGAAATTCGGATATCTAGATTATCCTGATCGGATTTTAGATCAAAAAATTCATGATCCAAAAATTCGAATATTCGGATCGGATATGATCTGGCATCTGAAAATGCCCACCCCTATCGTGTACCAAACAGGTTATTGAATTTTTGGGTTAAAGAAGGAATAACTTTGAGTTAGACTAAAACAGTAAGAGGGAAGAATTACCAGAATATAAGAAAATAACAACAAAAAACATAGGATGACACAAAATCTATGATAGCAATTACCTCTTCATTTTGCAATCGACCAACTGTATGTCGAAGCAAGAACCTTCTAGGACCTGTAATAGAAAAGTGAAAAGTAAAGCACCAAGAATCCATGAAGAAAGAAGGAACCTAAATCATGTCCTATAAAACAATGAATCTTAATTCTTTGCAATACCAAACAAAAACAAATAGAGCGCCAGAATCACCAACTATAATTCCATGAAAAGACCAAGTTAAGTTTTCAAAGTGCAACTTTACTAGCTTGAAAGTGGTGGAACCGCAAATTATTGGCTGGCAAAAATGACGTCATTTTGCGATTTTAAAAAAAATCGATTTAAAAATTTAACGCTGCAGTTTTCCTTTCCTTCTCTCTGGTGCTCCATTTTGCACCTCCATTTTGTCTCATGTTAAATCTTCAACATTTTCTTTCTTATTAATCAAGTTTTCTAAATATCCTCTTATTCTCTTTCTCTTTCTTTTCCACTACAATATTCACCAAAATATTCACAAATGTTTTTTTGCTGAACTTTTATGTTATATGTGGTGAATATTTATATTCAGCTAATGATCTGTAAGTGTTGTGAACATTTATTGTTTAACTGGTGAACATTTGTGTTGCATGTGGTGAGTATTTATATTCATTTGGTGATGTGTAAATGTTGTGAACATTTACTGTTTAATTGATGAACATTGTTGTTTAAGCTGGTGAACATTGTTGTTTACTTTTCTATAGCTTACCACCCTCGAACCAATGGACAAACAAAGGTGGTTAGCAGATGTTTGGAAGGCTATTTAAGGTGTAAGTGCCATGAACACCCTAATGACCGGTCAAAATGGCTTCCTCTTGCTATGTTTTGGTACAATACCAACTGCCACACTTCAGTCCACAAGACTCCTTTTGAAGTACTCTATAGAATAACACCCCCTATACATAAGCCTTACATGTTGGGCACTTTTGTGGTATAGGGCAGCAATGTTGCAATGTTTTAAAGGAAAATTTGTCCAAGGCACACAACAGAATGAAGGTTCAGGTTCACAAGAGAAGGTTTGAAAGGTTGTGTTACATAGACACGGAAAAAGTGTATGCTCGGATTTGGGTATCAAAGTGCCCAACTCGGCTAATTTGAGGAAATAAATTTTAAGTTAAAAATGAAGTATCCAAATATCTTGTTGTGTCCGACATGACTACATGTCATGACTAAATCGACATGCATTTTTTGAGTTAAAAAAAAAGTGTCGAAGTAACATAGTTGAAAGTTGGCAGCAAGGTTCTTTGGCCCCTATCAAGTCATAAAAGGAGTTGGCTCATAACTTATGTCCTAAAGCTGCCTCCTGGTACCTTCCAAGTCTCAATGGTGTGTGTCTGTGTGTGCGTGCGCTAGTGGGTAGGGGGAGGGGGAGTGGGGGGTGGGTGGCGCTCCACCGGAATTTGTTCATGCTAAAGATCAAAAAGCAACTCAGGAAGCAAAAAGTCCTTATGCTCTACTTAACCCTACGAAGGTGAAGAAACAGAATCAGGCTCAAGCCTATTGGCTAATTCATTGGCCAAATAGTCCCCAGAAGATGCCACTTAGGAGCTAGCTACTGACATTGAGGCAAGAATTTCCTTCCTTTGATCCTTGGGGTCAAGGATTCTCTAAAGGAGAGGGCATTTCTGCAAGCACTAATGTTGAGTTGGCAATGATAAGCACCTGGATGACTTGGACGATGATAGAGGGTTATCTCATAGGAAATGGGAGGAAGTACAATAAAGAGGGTGTTGCTGAATCCAGAAAATCTAACCCACTGCATGTGCAACTTCCTGAAGTAAAGACAATGAGGAATGAGGGGGGAATGAACCTGCAACGGTACAAATGTGATGTGACCGAAGGAATATTCCAATCTTGAATTCTAGGAAAATTTCCTCCTTGTGGCTGTAATTTTGTTATTCTGTTGTTCTTTTTTATCTTTTAGTTATGTTTCTCTAACGTATCAAGGCTCTATATATAGAGAAACCCCCCAGAGTTGTAATGATCAATGAATTACATTAAGCTTCCTTCCCTATATTTTCTCTCAATTAATTTTATCAATTGATTCTTTAATTTCGAGTTTCCTTTTCTTCTTTCTGCTAAGCTCTCCCCCATTCCTAATGAGCTGCATAATAAGTAACACGCATCATTCATAAGTTATAGTGAATCAACTTTATCAATCACAACAATAAGCTTCATGATGTTCAATTAACTTGCTCCCTCATAGTGAACTTGTAAGTTATAGCACATTTTCTTCAAACAACCAAAATTATAAATGAGCACTTTCAATCAACTGAAATTTATAGAAAATGTAACTGCAACAAATCTTTATGATAATATTTTAAGATATGCAAAGCTGGAAAGCAAAAAAGAAACATTAATGTCTCAAGGAAGCTTTCTCAATAGCCGTTAAAATTTCTAACCATGAGAGATACAAGAAAGGAGAGGGAAAAAATAATACCTCTGATAAGGAGAAAAACTGCAGCCAAAGTGATACCAGCAGTCATAGTTGGGTTTTGTAACCCAGTGGCCAACCCATCTAGTTGATATAGATAGAAAATAGGTAATGAATGGCATACAAGGAATAGAGACAAGCAAGTCATTGCTAACCCTGAATTATTTTTATTTCCACTAATAACGCTCAATTATTGTCTCATTCTTAAAATGGCTTTATGAAGGAAAAAAATCATAAGCTTGTTTAACAACTTGTTAAAATTAATGCTCCATTTTATGTACCCAGATATTATTTCAATTTGTTTGACAAAAAAATCACTCCGCTAAAGTTTTGGGGTTTATTTTGATTCTTAAGCGTCAATTTTGTGGTCAAAATCAGCAAACACACACACACACATTGGTTTGTATGTAATAAACTTAGTTTTAAAAGGCGCAAACAGTCGCAGGAGCCTAGGCGCAAGGCGAAGGCGTGCGCCTTTTGTAGGCGAGGCGCATGTATTTATATACTTATTTCAAATTAATTTTTACTTTGATTGTAATTAATATCTATTAAAAAGATCTCTAATCATTTAAATATTGATATTTCTAAAGCTAAGGTAGTCTCAATTTGAAAAAAAATCAATCATTCTTCAACTTATAACTTAAATCTAAGCTATTTTTCTTAAGGCGCAAAGACGCGCCTTACCGAAAAGCGCTCAAAGGCGCATGAGGCGCGCGCCTTTCGGAGGTTGCTGAGCCTCGCCTAGCTAAAGCGCATTTCCCATAGCCTGAGAGCGAGGCGCGCCTTTTAAAACTAAAGTAATAAAGCATTCTGATTTACTTGTCTCAAGTTATGTAACGGAAAAATTGCTCGATCAAGATTTGGGAAGTCATTTTTGCCCTTAATTCTAATGGAATTAAAGATTTTTTTTGCTTTATTTGATGGTTTTTGAAAATAGAAAATTAGTCAAATGTTAGTTACCACTGAGAATTTAATTTTTTTTAAAAAAAAAAAACGGCAATGAAAAAGTTCAATAGTACATGTTCCCGTTGAGAATTTCCAAAAAAAAAAAAAAAAAATCTTTCTCATGTAATTTGCTTGGTTTCTACAGTGAACAAAAGGCGTAACCTTCAATTCTTACCTTTGAACTTGTTGAATAAAGCATCTTCATACTTGGTATATTTCAATTTAATTCCTGGAATAAGATCCTGCAAACAGCCAAACAGATAACTAACGAGCATAAGTCAAATTTGGGCAAAAAGATGTTAACCGATAAGAAACCTACCTGAAAAACACGAAGGCGTGAAGAAGAATCGTGGTGAAGAGAGCGCGCCGAGCGAATTGCAGCATCAGTTGACTCCATAAAAGAACGAGACAAGTCGTTTGAGATGTACGAATGCCATGGCTTTGACGGCTGTCGAGGTTGATCTTCCCCATTGCCTGAACTCCCTTCGACTTTCTCCTTCTCCATCGCTTCGCTTCACTAATTAATTACTATTGTAAATCAAGCCAAAAACCGATGAGTACACTAACAACTCTAAACTGTTTTGCATTTCTAATAGACTAGTGTGTCCAGATGCAAATGCACCCGATATATTTATTTTATGAATTATATGTGCATTTTATTTAAAGCTAAAAGAACAATTGATTTAAGTTGTTTTTTTATTAAAAAAATAAAGAAATATTTATTAACCCACGTTTTGCGTGCGATAATATTTTAAATATATCTTTTAATTTGTCTAAACAAACAAAAAAATCGAAGGTTGTTTAATCGAAATAATTGAAATGTTTTTAAAAAAATCCCTTTTCATCAACCCATCCCACAATAATGAACAAAAAAGAATGAAAAGGTTTTTTACTATATTCTATCAGCTATCAAATTTCTACGATGATCGAAGGATAAAAATTTTATGTTACAAAGTATATCAATATGGGTATCTATTTATAGAGAATTCAAAAATATAAATTTTGATATTTTTATTTTATTTTTACAAATTTTATATTTTTTAATATTTTCATTTTAAAATTTTGAAAATTATAATAACTTTCCATTATAGGTTGGAGTAGTGCAAATTAAATATTTGGAAAATTTTGAAGGGTAATCCAGCCTTTTTCAGAGGAGACACCATTGCTCCCCTTGACTTATATAATAGAGAGGCTTATATAATAGAGATAAAAAAAAATTGGTGGGATTTTTTTATGTGTGTGATGTGACAAGTTATGCTATATTTTTTATAAAAAAAGGATTAATTGGATTTTTTTATTTATGGATTAGAGATAACTAATTAGGCTCGACCAAAGTCCAATCCGACATGGAAGGGAAAATTTTCCCGTTTAAAAAAAATGGTTGGATTTTTATATATATTATTTGATGTGTATGATGTGATGGGGTTATGCTATATTTTTTTTTAACAAATTATAGGATTAATTGGATTTTTTTTTATTTAGAGATGACTACTTAGGCTCAACCCGACCAAAGCTCAATCTGACCCGCCATGAAAAAGTTTTCAGTTTTTTTAAAGTGTATGATGTGAAGGATAGTTATGCTAAGAATTTTTCTGTTTTTTCTTTTTGTATTTGTGTGATGTGATATGTATTTATGCCTCAGGGGCGGAGCCACAGTGTAACACACTGTAGCACGTGCGACACCTGGTCAGTATATATTAGATATATAATATGTGCAACTTAATGACAACAACAAGTATTTTAGCTCACTGGTGTTTATTACATAATACTCCAGCAGAGATCCGGGTTCGAATTCCAAGTCAACCGAACTATTTTGTTTTCCCTTTGGCTTTTAACTGCATTTTTGTTAATTTTTTTTTTAATTTTATTTATTTTAATATGATAATGTGTGGCATATTAGGCCAACAGACGCATCCGTAAGGGAGATAATAAGGAAACTTCAAAAATGCATAGGGTGAGAATTGAACCCAGGACCTCGTGTCTGGGATTCCGAAGCCTTAACCACTATGTTTATGCTTATGGCCACTATGTTTATGTTCTATGTGGTTATATGGCCACGATGTTTATCTCTTAATTGAGTTGATTATATGCTTATGGCCACTAACTTATTTTCGGATGTTCTTCATTTATAGTTGACATTGTCAATTATTCCTTTATTTGAGTTTTTTGGTTATTTTTTCCCTATTTATGGTTTGGGGTTACCGACATTTAAATAAAAATCATCACAACCGTCTCTTGCCATTGTGGGTTGGAATGTTGGATATATATTTTCATATAATCGCAACTTTGGTTCTGGTTCTTTTTCTAATTTCAAGTTAATTTTGTGGGTTGGATGTTGTATAATTACCAATTTCAAATTTACAGGAGTTGCAACATTAATTTGCTTACAAATTAAAGATAAAATTTGAAATTTTAATTTGCACCAATAATATATAGTTGGCAAATAATTTATATTGATTAACATTATATATACACCCACACATTGCTATTTAATTTTCACGGGGCCTTGGGTGTTCTGTAAATATTTATTTATGATATATATAATGGTTTTAAATTCCTACATTTGTTACCAATTTGTTTAGGTAGTAAGTTTTGTCCGTGTGTGCTGATTCGTGGGATGTATCCAATACAAGGTTTATTATATATCCAGATGCTTGTGATTTAACATTTGACCTACATGGTTTTCTTTGCTTTTTATATCAGAGATCGTACCTCGCAATAGGATGGATTTTATGCTTATGATTTAACATTTGAGCTACATGATACTAATTGTAAAACTAGATATGACTAATTGGAGTAACCGCGCTCTAATCTTCACAACCTCCATCGATCACATATCTTTCCTTGGTGGATTTTTCATTTAATCATATTTACTACCATCTTTTAGCTTTCTTCCATATTTATTGTTGTGTTCCTACTTGCATCTTTTTTTAAATGACTTTTTATTAGAAAATTCTTGATATGTTCAAATATGCAAGCGAGTATATTATTTCAGGATTACTATTATTTTAACGGACAATCTCAAATTAACAACCTATAAAGAAATGAGGATGACAATTTCATATCATGCCTATTCTCAAAAGGCATTGTAATTTGTACACCCCGAGCATCGCTGGGCATTAAACTAGTTGATTTTAAACTTTAGTTTTCACAAACTATTGTCAATATATACTTAGTTTTTGATATTTGATTACACTAGAAAGTTTATTAATATTCAATTTATAGACATTGATAACTTAAAAGATAATTTAAAGTGAAAGTATTGGGTCAGACGGTCTGACCAGACAATCTGGTCAAACGGTTGACCCTTATAATCAATTATAATGGTGAAAACTTCGGGAGGCTATGTAATGACCCGACTTTTTTAAGCTGTCGTTTGACGAAGGAAAACGACTTGCGGATCATTACTTAAGCATTAAATTAAACATTAATTATATATTTAAAATAGAAACATCTTTTATTAACTTAAAAGTCTGAAATTAATCCCAAAAGTCAATAAAGGTAAAATACTTAAAGAATTACATAAACTGAAATAATGTCTTTCCAACATGCTGGGATCATAAATGAAATAATGTGATATTGTCTTATTGAATTCTAGAAAAGAAATACTAAGGTGGAACTAAAACTCTGCCTTAACAAAGCCCAACCAGCGGAAGCCCGACTACGCAGTTGCATCGTCACCTGAAACTGAGGGGGGGTCCACCGTCAGTGGCGAGTAACTAGGTTGTCCCGTTTAAGTAAGGGACCGCTAAACACATAATAGCATAGGATAACACACGAAAACACATGTATACAAATAACATTTCATACATAAGTACATACGGGGTACGTATACAAATACGTACAAAAATACGTATAAAAATACGTATAAAAATACGTATAAATACGTATAATAATACCTGCAAAGTACGGTTAGAAATACATGCACAATACGTATAAAAGTACGTATACAATACGTATAACAATACCTGCAAAATACGGTTAGAGGTACGTACAAAATACGTATACAATACAAGCATACATACGAAATACATTTATACATACATACATTCCAGAGTTATACATATACAGACATACACAGCGGAAGACTTATACCAATCACAATACATTACGTCTAATACTTAACTTATACTTTATACAATCTTATACTTTAATTATCATATTGAACCTTATATTATGTTAACTTTGTAATCATATCATATCGTCCATCTTAACTTTGTAATCATATCATATCATATCATTCATCTTTATTTCTTAACGGACCGGTCATTATAGCTCGTTGTGGATCCCGTGTGCACCACAACTTTCCTAAAACATGCCGGGGTGAACTCGTGTATTTAGCCCGTAGTGGATCCCGTGTGCACCACTAAGCCTAAGCTATGGCCATAACTCCTAAATAGCAGCTCGTGTACTACTACTTAGACGACTACATATTTTAAGACCCAGAACTGCCCGGGTGAACTCGTGTATTCATCCCACGGGGCAGTGGCATCGACTTAACCAGATCTGATGACTCGTGTATCATCAAAAAGGGCGTCCTATCTTATTAACCCGATTGATGACCTTTGCGTCATCGTAGGGGCGATCTTAACTTATTATCTTTCTTATAACTAGAAGTACTAGGTGACTGTAATCGGGAATAAATGTTCGAATTCCCAGGAAAGAGAGGTGCGACACGTATATTGGCCACCTTAAATACCAAGTCTTTCCTAGCCAGAGATCGAAACAAATAATTACCCTTTTACTCTGTTTCCTTTCCTTCCCTAATAATATCTTATTATCCTTATTGTAACTTATCCCTACCGACTTCCTTAACTATAATATAATAATAAATAATAATAGCTAAGTCCTTTAATCGTATTATTATTACCTTTTCATATTATAACTTATCCCTAAATATAAATATTAATAATTATAATAATAATACTAATTCCCAAAATTGTTCCAATATTATTATAAGCCAAAATAATTAAACTAAAATTGGTCAACAATAACTGACCTACTCGACATTTTAGGGTTAGTTTACTAATTAGATAAATTCATCAACATAATAATTAACAAAATCAGTTCAATTAACAATAATTCGAATAATTAATAATTATCACCAAAAATTGCATAAACACATGATAAAAATTCTACCTTTCATATTTTATACCACTCGAAAATCATGAACAACAATACCAAAAATTACGTCTTTAGTTAATTAAATTCAATAACCAATAAATCATAGCGAACTTTATAATAAACATTAAAATTATCCTTAAAACACCATATTTTACACAATCTGATTTTAAAGTATTAAATTAAGAACCACCATTAAAAGATCTCGAATAATCTGGAAATTTTGATGGGATCTAGATGTAGGTTCATGGTTTAACTTGCATAAATTTCGTCCAAAAATAACATCTTTTACTATTTTTAAGGAATTTTATAACTAACAAATCAGATTAGGCTGAATTCAGTTTCAGATTTTTCTGCCACATCAAACGAACTTTAAAAATTATGAAAATTTAACACAAGCTGTATAACATTATTACTAACTTCCACCTAAAATTTCGTAGCCATACAAATTGATTAATTATCTAAATAAATTCGTAAACCAAATCTGGACAGTTTTACCGGTTTGAAAGATTAAATTATTATAAGCAATAAAAGGACGAATTTTACCACGCAATAAATCATGATTCATAATAAAACAGTAAAAAAACTCCCACGAAAAATTCATCAAGAAATAACAGGATTTGATTAATAAATAAATTCATACAAGTAATTATTCAACAATTAAAGATTTCAAGAAACTACACAAAATAATCAAGAAAATTTCATAATAATTCATAAAGATTACATATTATCATCAAGAAAAATTACATAATATCCTATCATATGATTCGAAATTTTCTAGGTGATCATGACACTAATTCCTAACAATTTTCATGTTTTAATCCTAATTAACTATGTGATTAACTTGTACCGAAATTAAACGAAATAGCATAGTTACCTTTAAACGCTTAAATTATCCAAGGTAAAAATATTCACACTTTGGTGAATTTAGTCGGCTATTTGAGAGGAAAGGAGGAGAATATAATTTTTTTTTTGGAGTTCAAAGCTTTAGCAAAAATTAGGAACAAAAGGTTACTAAGCATGTATATATAGAGGAAGGCACAAAAACAAACCCTAGAAAAACCCTAGGGCAGCCGTGTATTAGGAGGGATTGGAGGGGATTAATGGACCTAGCTAATAGCAAAATTGGGCTAGGTTTGAATTAGTATAAAATATTATTAATTTAATTAATTGAATTAATTAATCAAATTAAAAGGAAGGAAAAACAATACTTGGCCCATTTGAACAAGGAGGACCGGCCAAGCTTAAAATAAGAGGAAAAGATTGGGTCATTGGCCCAACAGAGTTAAAAGAGAGGGAAATAAAACAAAACAGTCCAATTTAAGTGGGCCTTTTGGACTTAGAATGCAAAAATAGAGTTAATAACCGCGAAATTTTCTGGCCCTAAATTTCGGGGTATTACAGGCTATAACTTTGCGCTCGGGTGTCAGATCGGGGCATATGATATGTCGAAATTGATTAATTTTTCGAGACGAACGCAGCTGCAAATGCTCGAAGGGATTTGGCCACCGGAAATCGCCAAACGAGGCCTCTAAAGGCCTCAAAATGCAAAAAAAAACGTATTTTGTCCAAGTTAGTTACAAAATGTGTCCATGTTTTACAATATGTGTCCATGTTTAAACAATATGTGTCAAGGTTTACAAATAGGTGTCCAGGTTTACAAATAAGTATCTAGGGTTAACAATATGTGTCCAGGTTTGTCCAGGTGTGTTCAGATTTGTTCATATTTGTCCAGGTTTGTCCACATTTGTCCAGGTTTGTCAACATTAGTCCAGGTTTGCATGTCCAGGTGTGTCCATGTTGATCGGTCCATTTAGGACCTATTTCTTAGCTTCTTTTAGCTTGAGTTTTGATCGTTCTCGTCTTTGTTTTATCGTTTTTAGGGTGTTTCAGCTTAGTTTTGAGTTTTTCTTAGGTTTTATTTGTTTTTTGTGTTAGTTTGGTTCTTTTTGCTAATAATTGGCTAAAATATATGTTGCTTGAGTTGTATCGTGTTTTGTGCAGATAATTTCGGGCTTTGAACGGGTCGTGAGAGGTCCCGAGCGGATTCCGAGGAGCCGGGATTGGCACCGAGGTGACAACGGGGCACTTAGGGAGCAAGAAGGCCTAGATTTGAAGGCTACACGACCGTGCAGGCTAGCAGTGCATGGTCGTGCAGATCAGCAACCCAAGAGCATGGGTGCACGATCGTGCAAAGTATAGTTGCACGGTCGTGCAGCCCCTCGTGCAGAGATCAGAAGGTCCCCTTCTGATCTGCACGATCGTACAGGCTATCCTTGCACGATCGTGCAGATTTCACTTCGTTTCGCCACGATCGTGCAAGGTTCAACTGCACGATCGTGCACGGTGCAACTCGTGATTTTGTTTAATTAGCCATGTGCTTTGTAATTTTTAGTATAAATAAGGGGCTTAGGCATTGTATTAAAAAAAAAGAAAAAGTTCTCAGATTTTAGAATAGTTTTTAGCTAGCATTAAACACACTCTCAAGTAGTAGATTTCTCTCTAAAGATTTCAATTGAATTCCAAGTTTTAGCTTTAGTTCTTTAATTCTTGTTTTCATCTTTGTAAACCAAGATTCCAATTGTTTCAATTAAAGTTCAATTCAGGTTTTGTTTTAGTTTTCATTGTTAATTTTGTTAAGTTTCTTAATTTCTTGTTATCATTTTAGTTTCATTAGAATTAGTTTTGAATTCATAGAATAGTTTAATTTGAATTTCATGATTTTAGCTTTAATGGATTGCATTAGTGAGTAGTTCATTTTCTAAAGATTGGATGACTTGATGTTGTAGATTTTGGGGGTTAATCATTGGATTGTTGGTGTTTGAATAATCTTGATTGTAATTTCTTGATTGCTAGAGGTAGTAATTAGGATTGTGAATTGATGAAAGTATTTGATGAACTCGGTTTTGGGTTTTGCTAATTTGACTATTCGAGAGAGGTTATCTTAGCCGGTCCTAGAATTTCCTATCACCTAATCGAGAGAGGGTGTTGGGATTGAGTCCGTTAAGTGCTTTTGAATGTTCACATTGCAATTGAGATAATCGAACATGAATTAATTCAATGACTATAATTCCTCCGATTGAAGTAACGTTAGGAATTCCATTCTTTAGAGTTTTTAATTTTGATATTTCCATTTGCATCGATTTCGTCTCTTTTCGATTAGTTTTAATTCTTGTAGTTTAGGTTTAATTCCAACATTCAATCAACAATTAAAGATCCTTGGATCATTCTAAATTCACGACTATTTCCGCATTAGTTCCTCGTAGATCGACCCTAGCTCCACTAATACTACGTATTAGTTTGTTAGGTTTTTATAAATTGTATATTTGTTTGGCGACTAGGGCCGCGACACCCTAGGAGCCGATCACATGTTTATCTAGATTTGTCCATGTTTGTCTAGATTTATCCATGTTTGTCTAGATTTGTCCAGGTTTGTTCATATATTTGTCCAGGTTTGTTCGTATTTGTCCAGGTTTGTCCACATTTGTCCAGGTTTGCGTGTTTAGGTGTGTCCAGATTTATCCAGATTTGTCCATGTTAGTCTAGATTTGTCCAGGTTTGTTCATATTTGTCCAGGTTTGTCCACATTTGTCCATATTTGTCCAGGTTTGCATGTTCAGATTTATCCAGATTTGTCCATGTTTGTTTAGATTTGTCCATGTTTGTCTAGATTTGTCCAGGTTTGTTCATATTTGTCCAGGTTTGTCCACATTTATCCAGGTTTACAAATTGTGTCCAGGTTTCAAATGTGTCTAGTTCTGTTTCCAGGTTTACAAATGTGTCCAGGTCTACCAATACATGTCCAGATTTAACAGCATGTGTCCAGGTTAAACACATATGTGTCCAGATTCAACAATATATGTCCAGGTCCAGTGGACGGGTCTGACAGAAACGTTACTGTCAGACCGGTCTGACACAATACCTTCTCTAATTTAAATGGTTGTGCTAATTATTAACTTGTATTATAAAAAGATTGGTGTCTTAGTTTGAATGTGAATATGTTCTTGAAGTGCAAAATCAAAATTTTCAATTTAATTTGCTAAACAATATTTATCAAAATATTTGAGTCAAATGGTAAGGATTAATGAAATAAAAACAGACTAAAAAGGTGAATGTGTAATGGAAAAAATTATATGACTCATTTTTCATCAACAAATCCAATATTATGAAAAATAATAATCGGGCTGATGCCGAGGCCATCAACTAGTTTCCTATAAAAATACATGTGAGGATGCCCTTAAATTGAGTAGATTCCTTTAAATAAATGAAAAAAAAAACACAAGCTGCCTAAGGCCCTGTTCTTTAGGACTAAAAAACTACAATAATCAGATCAGACTTAGTCAAATCAGATTTGATCAGATGAGACATTATTACTCTTTATTATTATTATTATTATTAATTTCGAGCATTGTTTTTCCGCTCGACATTTTCCGACAACGGTTTTTGGACTGATTTTTCTAGCGTTGATTATTCGGCCGACTTTTTCCGGCGACGGTTTTCGGAACAACTTTTTCGACGACGGTCGGACTGACTTTTCCGGCGTCGATTTTCAAGCCGAGTTTTTCGGCGAAGATTTCCGGGACGACTTTTCCGACAACGGTTTTCGGCCTGACTTTTTTCGGTGGTGATTATTTGGCTGACTTTTCCGGCGACGATTTTCAGGCCCAGTTTTTCGGCGACAGTTTTCTAGACGACTTTTCCGACGACGGTTTTCGGAATGACTTTTCCGGCGGTGGTTATTCAGTCGACTTTTTCGGTGACGGTTTTGGAGTCAGATTGAATGAAAGGTTTGAAAAGAATGAAAAGTAAAATACTGAAGAGGTGAAATGAAATGAGCTTGAGGGTTTGGGCTCATTAATTTTTGTCCCTAAAAAAATAAAAAGTTAAAAATAAAAAATTGGTTATAAAAAAAAAAAAAAATAAAAGTAAAAAAAAAAATAATAATAAAAAAAAATAGAACTAAAAATTAAAATTAAAATAGAACTAAAACTAAAACTAAAAATAAAATCAGATCAAATCAGAAAAACTTAAATCAGATCAGACAAACTCAAAACAAATCAGATCAGATCAGTCCTAAAGAACAGAGCCTAACTCTTTACATCATCATCCACCTTCAGCTTCAGAATCCCATTCCCATCTGATCCAAAAGAAAAAAAAAATTGCCAAAAAGAACTCTCATATCATTTACTAGGGAAATGATAAATGTACAACTAAAATTGATATAGGCACAACCCCACTATTCTTATGTTCCTCTCACAAAAGTTGAGCCTTTATCAAATTTAGTTGTGCCAACATCAATTCCCCATTTAGTCCGTATTCAAGTTATACGGTTAACATAATCCTTCAAAGCATGATGATTTTTGTATGCTTGCTTCTCTTATTTAGGAAATTTCATAAGTGACAACCCTAACGAAGCGTAGTTCCCTGAGACAGACACTCGCCGCCGGCGGACCACTTCCGTCCCATTCTTGAGTGCGCTCGACAACCCCCCCCCCCCCCGGTACAAATCCTGGAGGTTTTGGTTTTTAATTTGGTTTTGTGAGAAGGAACGGTCTTGATCGGAAGAAGGAAATGGAGAACAAACGCGGAACATCCCTCAACACTTTCCATGGTGGAGTAGGAATTTTCGGGAGAATTACGCTTACCCGTGGAAGGTTGGCAAATGTTATAGTCAGAGGAATTGGAATGGTTTCGGCGTATTCATCATCATCGGTTTCAACATCACCATCATCTTTTTCATCACCATCTTCTTCAGCATCTTCTTTGGACCTTAAAAACAACGATGCCGTACCTGGAAAGCCCATCAATCTCTTCTCTGCCATCAATCAGGCTCTTCATATCGCTTTGGACTCTGATCCCCGGTTTGTCTCCCTTTCCTTATTCTCTTCTCTTTGTTTTATTTTTAATGCCAACTTTTAACTGTCTACTTAATATGCAGTACTCATATATTATGCAGCTCATAGTCATTTTTATATTTCTCCTATGTTTTTTGTACTTTGCATTATTTCAATTTGGGGGATATTTTGGTTTTTTAAACTTTAGCCATTGATGGTATGTTCTTTTCAAGTTTTTTTTATTTTTTATAATTTTTTTTTTTTAATATGAGAAGAAATAAATTTTGACAAATGTAGATAAGCAAAAATAAAGCCTGATATTTTAGGTAATAAAAGTCAATCGTAAATTGTGCGTTTGAGTGCACAATGAATACCTTGGGTCTGCATTTACAATAGAACATCATGATTAGTTTTTGCTAACTAAAAGTAAAATGTGAATGTTGTAACTAAACTTCTTAGATATTCAAAATGCATGATATGAATGTTCTATTTAGGGTGCAGGATAACCATGTGTAGTATTTTGGTATCAACCTTTTACGTGTACAAAAACGATAAAGCTGCAATGATAAAATAGTAGTGATCATTAGTAATTCATAAGGGTATAATATATCAACTCCATATGTAAATCCAATTATGAACAATAATTAGTGTATAATGTGGACTTTATTTATCAAATAGTAGAAAACATAAGGATATTATGACACAAGCTATTGAATTGTGGGATGCAATTCCCTTCCAACAGAAAAAATAGAATTGCAATCATACTAAAAAGCAAATCCAACCCTGGGGGGGGGTGGACTTGAAAAAGAAATGCAAGTAAAACAAATTGTTGAGCTGTGAATAACTACATCAAGAGGGAGAAAAAAAAGTAAAACAAATTGGTGAATAACTACACAAAAGGTTCATAGGCTCATAGCATTGATTGATCCCATGAACTGCCTTGCATTGACAAGTTTTGGCCTTTTTTTTGGTAACACCAAATGACCAGCAAATCAACTTTCCTTAATAGCAATTGCACTTGCACACATAGATATTATTATAAAGGAATTTATTTTTACCTTGGTAGGTCATGTGACTCGTAGACAGGTGGGTATACACATGGTGATAATTGATATACAACTTGGTAATGGAATGGAAACAAAATACCATAAAATTTATCCGACACTTTATTTTAAATGACAAGTTTCGGATATATATTTTTTTTATAAAAAATAGAAATCATCCTCATGGTCTAATTATGATGTTATAGTCTTTATTTTTCCTTATGTAAAGTTTAAAATTATATGAAGTGTTGAGAAGATAAACACTACAAGAGGGGGGGTTGAATTGTAGTTTGAGAAACTAGTGTAGATTTTTGCGGCATTATAAAGAAACTTAACAAGAAAAAAAGAAACAAGAGATTCTCTGAAATACAGAAACCTTCTTGAACTCACAAGAAGTAAAACTGTGACCCACTCGGGATTTCCTCTTTTATTATATTAAGTCAACAACTTAATACAATCTACTCTATCAAGTTCCTCCGTGAACCTGATCTCCCCTTTACGATCAATCCCTCAACTGAACGACTCTCTCTCTCTTTTTCTCTTCTCTCTAACTTAACTCTAAGTCACTCTTTCTCTCTTGAGTTCTCTCAAACCCAAATTCCCATTACAACTTGAAATTAAATAAAGAACTCTATATTTTGGCAAGAAGACAGTGGAATATTTCACTTTAGAATATTAATTTTGTTAATACTCGTGAAAGCCTCCATGTTAGAATGATGTTTAAGCAGTATTTATAGAGCCAGAAGACTTGGAGAGCAAGTTTCATAATCCCACGTAATTACTTCCTACAATTGAGGAGTTGTTGGACTGGTAGAACTTGACTGCCAGAACGTGGAACACGTCAAAGACACAACCAAGTCAGCTCCTACAAACACTCTAACTGCTTTTGACTTATTTAAAACTGTTTGAACAGCTCTAACAAAGTGCAAATTCAGTTTATTAGTTTCTAAAATCACTCAACCAACTTTTACTAAAAATCGAATCTTTTAACAATAAAACCGAAATTGTTTTTTCAGATTTTAAAACCAAAATTCTGATTTTTATTTTTCTAAAAATTATTTTAATGAAAAATATTTAATTTAGTTTTATATAAAAGGACAAAAATATTTACACTCAATAAAATCCTTTTTAAAATATTATTTAATTATACAATTATATTTTTCATTAAATGTCATTCATTCCATATTTTATATTCCACTGATTAACTTAACTATAATGCCAAAATATTACAAAGACGCCTAAAAATACGTTGGTACAAGACATCTCTAGTTCCTTCAAGCATCTGCTCCGACGCTCAAGTTTCTCCAGTGAAGTTCTTTCGACTCTGAAGTTCCTTCTTCACGATCTCCTCTTGATAGCTTTGAACATCACGTGCAAGATCTCCAATCTTCATCTAAATCGTCATCAAGCTTCCAAGCTATATTCAAGTTAATCTAAAAACCAAAACGCTTAAACACACGTATTAAAGTATGAGTTTGTCTAAGTGCAAGTCATCATCAAAACATCAAATATAAAATCCAACATGAAGATTTTCTGTTAATGGAATATAGGATTTTGTAATAAATTAAATTAAATGCTAAGCATATTTCATAGTTTTCGAGAGAAATATTTTAATGAAATCGTGCCAAGTGTCCTCGTTGGTTTATGCTTTAATAAAAATTATATGGTTTTTTTTTTTTTTTTTTTTTTTTTTTTTAAAAAAAAATTTTAATTGTACCTTTGCATTTTCAAATCTTCACACCCTTGTTCTAATAAAAATCTTTAAATTCTCCCACATGCCCTTGCTACATAACTATCGTTTCTCTTTCATCTTCTTCCCATTTAAATGAAAATAAATAAATTATAGAGCAACCAAAAATTGCAAATTGGAACCTTTAAATTACATGTGTTATATATGTTTTTGTTTAGATTTGTAATTCATAGCTATAATGCAATGAATCAGTCTTTTTAAAGTTGTTTCGTGCCACTAAAATACACAATTGTGGTCTTCAACTCACTTTGTGCTTGCAATTTTCAAATTTTCAATTTTTTCACCACCAAATGCTTGCAAATTAATAAGGCAAATCATTGATAGTTTGCAAAAAATAAATAAATGAAGGTGTAAGGATAAATCTGCAACGGGTTGAAAGGTTGTTGTCATTGGTAATCAAGAGTCACTAGTTTTCAAATTTTCAATTTTTGCAATAGGAGGTTGTATGATAAGGGAGAAAGAGAGGTGTTTCTGTTTGTTACGGGTGAGGGAGGATGATCTCAATTGTGTTTCCGATGGTTTTGGGTGGTTTGTGGTGTTTTTGGTGAGTAGGTGATAGGTTCGTTGGTGGTTTGGGTTGTTGTGGGTTTTAGACTTGCAGTTTGGGGGAAAGAAGAGGATATGGTAAGGAGAATAAGATGAAGAAGTTGACATAAGTTTAACTCAATTAGTAGGTAGGGGATGTGGAGGGTTCTTGTTCATAATGAGAGAACAGGGTAAATTTTTAATACTGTTGGGGTACAGGGTGAAACTATCAGTATTATATTGATGTTGGTAAGGAGAAATGAGTGGTTCAAAAGGTCCTGTTGTTGAAAAAATTGGAATAGAATGGTATGGAGATCCATATGAGGGTGGTATGGAGTTAGAATCTTTGGGGAGTAGGAGAGAGTATGTATGAGATTAGTTTTTAGTGGAGTTGAAAACAAAATGTTATGGAGATCTATATGAGGGTGGTATTTAGGAGGAGGAGAGTATGCATGAGATTAATTTTTGGTGGAGTTGAAAACCAAATGTTTCTTGATACTTTTGTTGTTTAGCTCAACTATGGAAAGGATTCACTTATCTTCTTCTTCTTCTTCTTGCGCTGCACCTTAATCCCAAAGCGATGGCACGAAGACTTCCCAAGAGGTCACCCATCCTAGTACTATTCTCGGCCAACCACGGGGTCAGTGGGGTTGGCGGCATGGCAACACAAGGACTTCCCAGGAGGTCACCCATCCTAGTACTATTCTCGTCCAAGTGTCCAACAATGCGCCTTGATGTGACATATTTTTACGTTGGCTGTCACAGGCCTATCGCAACCTTCCTCCTTTATCCGGTCTTAGGACCGGCAGCGGGAAACCCCACTGGAGGAGTTGAAAGGATTCACTTATGTATGATCTATTTTAATAATCTGTTTGGGTAAATTTTTTCTAACTATAATGAGTAAATAGTAATTTACAATCGTGTTAGAACTTTAGTAAAATTGCAAAAATGACAAAAGGCAACTTTTACATTTTATAATGTGAAATTACAAAACTACCTCTGCCATAAGTAGCAGTGACATTAATTGTTAGGAAATTAGCATGAATTTTATTGGTTGAGATAATGGAAAGTAATCATTTGGCACAATATCTTATTGTAAAAGTTTTTGGAATAAGTCCATATGTAAGTTTACTTTTTTGGTAACTACACCTTAAGTTTTCGGAAGTAAGAATGCTAACATGGGTAATGATAAATATCAATTATCAAACTTAAAAGATCTTACATGTTACTATTTTAGGATTAATTAAGAAATATCTTTATTATATAAGGGAAGTGAGAGGTGGTGGTGGTGTCCACATTAAATTACTATCCTACACTTAATAAATTTTGAATACGCAATTAATGTGTGGGTAACTTACCTATTATATGTTATTAATTGATATTTTTATGTTCAATTATAATTCTAACAGTATACAACTACCTTCATTAAAATTTAATTATGAATCTTAATTTAAAATATGGCATGACTACAACTTTGAAATCAAATAAGTTAGGAAGCTAATTAATAGTGTTCTAAAAATGATAAAATCACATTTAGTATAGAGAATAAAATTATAGAATAAGTGTTTATATTTCTAAAATAATCCATATCATACTTTATGATAAACAACAGAGTTTGCCGATAAAAAATAATTTTTTACAACAAAACTAATGAAATTATAAATTTATGTTTCAAGAAAACATCAACAATTATTCACCACAAATTAAACTAATGTGACTATTATTGTCACATATTTGCATTTATAATGAATATTAATTTATTTATGTTTAGTAATTCATGCCAATAAAATTATCTAAATCAATACTACTACCTCTGTCTAGAATTACTTGCTCCAATTGCCTTTATGCTCATTTTTAAGAAAGTACACTTTTTTGTCTTCACGTGCCTAGTAATGTCAACGAGCCGAACCGACAGTAACATATTCGAGCAAGGCTTGACTAATATCCGAGCTTCCAAAACCTTGTTCGAGCTTGGCTCGTTTAATTTTTTTTATGTTCGAGCTCGGCTCAAGCTGCTCGTTTACGTATTCAAGCTCGAGTTCGAGCTGGGTTATAAACGAGAATATGTTTAAATGAGCTTTTAAATGAGCATATGTTTAAATAAGCTTTGTATATATTGTACGTTTTATTAACTTCTAATTTTAACCTTTGTCCAAGCATAAATAATACGAAGTATAAAATAGGAAATTTGAAAGTATAATACAAAGTATGTTAATATTCAAAATTTATAACCAAGTAGCCAGAAGTTAAGCTTATATAATGGGAGAAATATATATTTATAGTATTTAAGTGATACGTACGTATTATAAATAAGTATGAAATTGAGTTTTTAACGAGTATTAAATGATTACGAACGAGCTTATTAACGAACTTGAACGAGATGTTCACGAGCCTTAACGAGCTGAGTACTACCTTGTTCAAGTAAAGCTTGCTTATTAATCGAGCTTGAAAGTTTTATTCGGACTCATCTATTTATACATGAATGAGGAGTTTGTTTGCGAGCTGTTCACGAGTGTATCAGCTCATTGACGTCCCTACATGTGCTCATGTGCTTGTACTATACAAGTAAAATTTGGTAAAGTAGGTAGGTAAATTAAGTGTAGGGAAGGGCAAAAATGTATTTTAAGATGTGGAGCAAATAAATTTGGACAACTAGAAAGGAAATTGGAGCAGTTATTTATGGACAGAGGGAGTATATGTCTATTATTGTTACGTATTTGTAATTTGTTTATATAATGAATATTTATTCATCGTACGCATCACATGCATAAAAGACTAGTTATAAAGTATTTCAAGTTTGGACCAATTTTCATTTAGTTAGGGAGAATCATTATGAATGGTTTAAATCAATTTTTGGACCCCACATTGTGGGCCATATACAAATAAAAAATTATAAAAAATTAACAGAAAAGGAAATAATGTAGAAGATGTGGGATTTTTCAATGAGGAGAGATAGACATCTGTGGTACGAAGGAAATATTTGCTTATGACTTTTCATGCAAGTAAATTAGATAATAATAATTCAGGTTATTGTTATATAAAACCTTTTTTTTTAAGCATTTAATATATTTCTTGAAAAAGAGGTAAAATTTTGGAACCCATGCCAAAATAATGCATCGTACGGTGCAATTAATGCTTGTCTTAGTTAATATATTTTCACTTTTGACATCTTATATACAATTCTAAGGGTTTTATTTAGAATCTTTCAATAATTTATGAAAGTATAATAAAAATTAGGACATGTTACAAAGTTGTCTTGGACTTTTACTTAGTACTATTACAACAACGACAAAGCCTTAGTCCCTAAAATTTGGGGTCGACTAGATATAAATCACTATGTAAAGTCGTCCTTGTTTGCTTTGGTTTGGCTTTACCTTTCACTTTTCAATCCGCTTACCAACACTCAATACTCCTTACCGGCATATTATCTAGTCTCCGTCTCACATTACCAAAGCATCTTACACGATAATCCCTCATCTTAATCTCATTTGATGTCACCCCGATCTTCTTCCTGATAACCTCATTTCTTATTTTATCCTTTTTTGTATGCTTGCACATCCTACGTACATATGCATCGTTGCCAAATTTAATAACACTATGTTATATAGCATTAAATATTAATATAGTACTTATTGAGATGAATCCAACAAGAACGTCTATATATCTATTTTTATATTGTGTATTGAGAAGTGTTTAGAGAATTATCTTTAATTTTAAACAATGTCAAGATTACAAATGGGAGCAACAAATAGAAGTGGAGGGAGCATCATTTATGCACAATCTTCTTAGCAAATTTACTCCTACTAATCATTTATGAAGTGTTTAAAAACTCTTTTTAAGCTACTTTTACCTAGAAAAAAGAATCCATCAATCAAAGCCTTATTCCCATAAATGGGGTCGGCTACATGAACCAAAGTAATTATCCCGGGTGGTCGTCCACAAAAATTTTCCTCCTCCACGCCCTAGACAAAAGAATGAACCTAAAACCATGAAGAACAAATGTCTAAATTTTGCTACATGGTAACTAGGGGGCTGGGGGCAAACCTTGATGTTGTCCGAAACTATGGAAGGAGAAAAAAATATGTATAAGAAATTCCCAATGCCTTTGAAGTTATTTTTGATCCAAAAAAAACATAAAAATTGAACAACTTTAAATGTTTTCCCTCTCATTTTATTTACTTATTTATTTAATATCAAGAAGCGAAATTGTGTTGAGGATGAGTGCAAAATTGTTATCATGAGTGACTAGGTTGGACAGCCATGGGGCAAAAAGAGGATGGTAATGGAATTTGTTACTTGCAAATTTAGATTGGTATGACTTGGCAGTGTGGTTATGTCAAATATTAGAAAGGGTTTATTACTTGCACTCCAAACCAAACAAAAAAAAGGGAATCTCTTAACAGATATTGATTTTAGACCTTAGTTTGGATACCTAATACCCCCACAATTCTTATCGGTAACACCAGGCATTTACATGTAGGCTAGCTTTTAGGTTACTGGTAAGTTTGAGAAATTGCTAGTTTCCACTTGTTAATAACATTAGGTTTGTAGCACTTTTTTGTAGTATGTTGAATGATGAATGTGGTGTGACCTGCTTCTAAAACTACTTTTTTCCCCCTTTTGGATACAATATACCCTTATTTCCCCTATTCCCCCTATTCCCCCTTCATTCCCTAAAATCGATAGAAAATAGGCAGAGGCACAGAGCTTATTAAGTTCATATAAGGCTAATAAGTTCATGTTAGTATGACTTCATTCATGTTATTATTCTTGTTGACCAGTGCTTATGTTTTCGGAGAAGATGTGAGTTTTGGTGGGGTTTTCCGTTGCACTATTGGGTTGGCCGAACGATTTGGTCAAAACAGGGTTTTCAACACCCCTCTTTGTGAACAGGTAGAGAGGTCACCATGGGAAATTCCTAATTGTTCTCAACTTTATTTGTCCATCCATTGTCTCTGTCTTTCTGTCTGTTGACTTCCTTGTTTACCTCAGGGCATTGTTGGATTTGGCATTGGTCTGGCAGCAATGGTGAGTTTTGCTCTCAATTTTCACAATAACGTCTCTGCTGCATCTGCCATTCTATATCTATCTTTTTTTACCTTTACTCTCTTGCCACATTCAAGGGTAATCGAGCTATTGCAGAAATTCAATTTGCAGATTATATATATCCAGCTTTTGATCAGGCATGTACCTTTTTCTTGATGAATAATTAAACCCTTAAAAAAACTTTTATTTTTAACAAATGCTATACGTTGTAGATTGTGAATGAAGCTGCAAAGTTTAGGTATCGAAGTGGGAACCAATTTAGTTGTGGAGGTAATTCATTTCATGTTACATTTTTGGTTTTACTTTAAAGTTGCTTTACAAATTGTGAAATTTGCCCTATGTTATTGCAGGCTTAACAATTAGAGCTCCATATGGGGCTGTTGGCCATGGTGGGCATTATCATTCACAATCTCCTGAAGCTTTCTTTTGTCATGTTCCTGGTATCAAAGTGCGTCCTTTATTTCCCTGGTCGTTATCTGCATCTCTTTATTTCATAGTCCCAAAAGTAGATACATCAGCATGCATCCCCAGTTACCCATCTAAAACACTTGATTTTTTTGGTACCAACGTCCCTTGAGATTTTCTTTTTATGAATTTGTTTTCGCTTAAATCTTTGAAATGTTTGGTTTCCTTTTTAAGGTGACTTTGGCGAAAATTACTCACATTTTACATGATTTTGACGAGTTATATTTCTTTCAATACCATTTTGAAGCTTAAATAGATAGCAAAAAGGTTGCCAGGTTAATTTGTTTTTTTGGCACGTTTGTCCAAAATCTGAACTTAAATTGGTAATACATTTTGGATTTATGTGGCTCATAAGCTTTCAAATGGCAAACATTGGTTTGTTTAAATTGTCTAAAGTATCAATGATTGTGCAAGAGTTATGTTGATTGTAAAGAAATATCGGGCGAGAGTACGACGATACAACATCGATTGCTGGTGCTTGATTATCGACGCTATAAATTCTTAAGGAATCGTAGACTTCAAGGTGAGAAAAACCAAGAACGTGTGGATAAATTAGGTAATATGGAGATATGGTCTATGGACATGAGTTTGGATTTACACTTAACTTGGAAAAAAATGGAGCATAGCATAAAGGGTAGTGAACGAGGTCCTTGGATAGTCAAAAGCAATAAGCATGCCACCAAGTAAGGATACATTTTGGTGAAATGAGGGAGTGAAACTAGCAATAAAGAGCAAAAGAAAGTGCTACCAAAATCTAGGCAAGTGTCTGTAATAAACCAATTGTTCAAGTTAATTTCAGTATTTTATTATTTTTATTTTGTTTTATTTAATTTTATTTTTGTCCTTATTTACTTGTGTTTTGGCTTATTAGCCTTTTGGGTGATTTTATTAGCTTTTGGTGATTTTGTACTAGAATGAGGACAAAACTCAATTAAGGTAGTAGTAGTATAGATATATAGGAAGGAGAGGAGAGTGGAATCATCCATAAATTGTTTTGTAAGGCTTTGGCTTGAGAGTTGTGACCTAAAGTCACTCACTTGGAGATTTGCAACCTAAAGTTGTTACTTTATCCTTGTTATTAATCAATCAGTTGTCACTATTCTAATATGTTGTTCAAATTCTTGTTTGTCCCCATTTTTAGGCTGAGAAAATTCCAGATTATTGAGTTCAAAATTTTCAGTTCTTAACAGTGTCGTAGTGAGGAGAATTATGAGAAGTATAAAGAGGCCCCTAGAGAAGCAAAAAAAAGGTTGTACGGGATGCAAGAGTAAAGGTAAAAGTAAAACAAGACCTTTATGCAAGATTGGACTCAAAAGAAGGGAAAAGGACATTTATAAATTTGCTCTTATGAGGTACACAAGGACTCGTGGTATAGGGATTGTTAAGTGTGTGCAGATTGCTAAACAAAGGGTTTTGGTTAAAGATAACAAGATAAATGAAAGATGGAAACTATATTTTGATTA
Source organism: Salicornia ramosissima (assembly GCA_951394345.1). Lineage (NCBI taxonomy): Eukaryota > Viridiplantae > Streptophyta > Magnoliopsida > Caryophyllales > Amaranthaceae > Salicornia > Salicornia ramosissima. The sequence continues at coordinate 58,901,740 of OX596236.1, read as the reverse complement.
CTTATTCAATGAAGACCAAGGACAAGATATTGGAGATGTGAATATTATTCACGAAATGGTCAATTGGGTTTTAGGGGCTGTTTGGTTCATACAAGGGAAAGAGAAAGGAGTCAAGAAAGGGAACTAAGGGGAAAGGAAAGGAATATCATTAAATTTCTCCTATTGTTTGGTTCAAACCTATAAGGAAAATTGACTTCCTTTGAGATTGTTTGGTTCAAACTCAATTTTGTAATGATAACCATTAGAACACGAATTTTGTAATGATAAATTGATAATCCTTAGAACACAAATTTACCAGAAATTACAAAAAATAAAATAAAATAAAATACCCAAATTACGAAGCTAAGAAAGGATGAAGACCAACATAACAACAACACAGCAATGGCGATATTTTTATACATTAGCAACAATCATGTCTAAGCTTGAGCCCACAAATCCTTTCCAAATTAAAGCAAGTAGACAGCAACAACACAAAAATGGTGATTGAGTAACGAATCCTTTCCAAAGTTCTTCACTTCTTTCTTTCTTCCTGAATATCCGTTACTGTGAACTCAAGCAACAGCACAACAACATGTCAGCAGCAAGCCAGCAACCATGTCGAAGATAAAGAACATCACAACAGCAACTAAAAACATCATTCTTCACTAAAAACATCATAATCAGAAGGCTTTGTTTTGTGTATTTTAGAAAAGGGAAATTCATTTTCAACAAAATGAACATGGCGAATAATTATGATTTTTCCACTAGACATGTCATAGCATTTAAAACCACGACGATTAGGAGCCGGACCAAGATAAGCCCAAGGAGTGGATCTTTCTTGTAACTTATGTATAGTATTAGAGGGAATTAAGGGAAAACATAAACACCCAAAGACACGCAAATCTGAGTAAGACGGGTTACTTTGGTAAAGGATTTGTGCCGGTGAGAAGTAATTTAATACTTTGGTGGGAAGGATGTTTAGTAAGTAAGTAGCCATGGAGGGAGCATGGTGCCAAAAAGAGAGTGGCATAGAGGCATGAGAAAGGATGGTTCGAATGATATTATTTATGGATTTTATATGTCTTTCGGCCTTGCCGTTTTGAGGTGAGGTGTGAGGGCATGATAGGCGGAATAACATACCATTTTGATCAAAGAACTTCTCAAGGGTGCCATTAATATATTCCATACCATTTTCACATTGGAATGTTTTTATATTACGTTTAAATTGAGTTTTGACTAAAGCATGGAAAGATAAGAACAATTGTTTTACTTATGATTTATTGGAAACAGGAAAAGTCCACAAATACTTGCTATAGTCATCAAGAAAAAGAACATAATAACGGTGTCCGGAATTACTTGCAATGGGTGAAGTCCGTAGATCACTATGAATAATATCAAACGACAAAAAAATAGAAGACATAGAATTATAAAAAGGAAGTTTAGCATGTTTCCCAAGAGGGCAACTAGAACAAAAACTTTTACAAGCCTTATTACAATCTATTAATTTATTACTATGAAGAGCATTGACAATATTATCGTCGGGATGACCTAAACGATTGTGCCAAAGTTCATGAGAGAGAGTAGCGAATGCTTGATGATTATTTGAAGAAATGGCTTGTGAATTCGGGAAGAGTGGATATAAGTCCTCAACACTGTTACACCTCATTAGGCTTGTCCGCGTCTGTAAGTCTTGAACAGAAAAACCAAAAGGGTCAAAAGAAATGGAAAGCATATTATCAGTAGTAAATTTACGAGCTGAAATTAGGTTTTTAATAAGTTTAGGAGCATGTAAGACATTATTAAGAGAAAAGGGTGGCAAAGGGTTGGGTAACTTAGCGTGACCGTGACCAATAACAGGAATTAAATGTCCACTACCAACAACGATGTTATGATTTTTAATACTTGAATTGAAATAAGAAGAGAGAATACCTGCATCCGTGGTCATGTGAGAGGTTGCGCCGGTATCCATGTAGTAGTTGCCATCAGATTGTGGAAAGGACAGAGCGTGCATCGCGGCTTCAATATCAGTGGGTGTATAACCTGGATATGGTGCTGCAGAAGAAGAGACCATGGCATTGAAAGGTTGAGGCCTTGACCCAAGAATACCAGGCCCACCAGATTGTGGTTGTGTCGAATGGACAGGCCTAGGCTGCCAAGAAGAGGAGGGAAAAGAACACGGCGAGATAGTCCAACCCCCCCACGAGTTCCATTGAGGCCACGAGGATGGACTGGGCTGACGCGGCTGCCACTGCCACGGACTGGAGTGGTGACTAGATTGTCGACTTGCCCCATTTTGAGAGTTAGATGTCTTCCCCCTTCCCTTTGTTTTTATTATTTTTGCCTTTGTTGTTGTTAGTGCATTTAGGAGTAGAGGAGGCATCATGGGAAGTTGCAACCATGGTGGCACTACTGTGAGCATCACCACAGGACTCACGAACAGCACGAGCCTGTATTGTATGCTCCGCCATTTTGGGCCATGACCGAGAACTCTCAAAAGATGGAATAGGTTCTTGATTTTGGATAAAATCCACGGTTCCACTAAAAGCCTATGGCAGAGAACCCGTAAGCCTTAACACCAATCGATTATTCGACACCGGGGCATCGACATTGGTGAGTCTATCCGCAAAAGATTGAAGATAGTTACAGTAGGTGTCAATGGACTTGTGAGCCTCGAAGATAGTTACATATTTTCTTTCATGTATTAACTTTCCAAAGTTAGAGGACTTTCTCAACCAAAAGCTTAAGCTAATAGTTAAGGCCCATGAATATGTTATATACGTACTCTATCAGCAACAATACATCGGGAACTCACGGAGGAGAACGAACGAGACTGACTACAACATCTTCATCGTCGACGTCGCTGTCGCCATCGCGGGGTGATCGGGCATTGTGACTTTGATTTGGGACGGCTGAGAATCTTGGATGGCTAGGGTTAGCTTCAATGAAAAAGTGAGTCAGAAATAAAATAGATTAAAGTGGAGGAATGGGTTTTCAAATCCCAGGGTAAGACAAGAGAATGAGAAATAAGCTAAATGGGGGAACTCATAAAATTAAAATGGGGAAAGGGAATGAAGAAAAAATAATAACAAACATATTAAAGGGAATAATGACCTTAAGTTCCCTTTCCCTTACCCAATTCCCCCTAACCAAATGCCCCCTTAATGTTGATAATTCAGAAGGAAGGAGTCAAAAGGGCATTAAAAGGATGGGATCGAAGAAAGCAGTCGGACCAGATGAAGTTCCTATCAAGGTTTGGAGATGCTTGGGTGGAAGGGGAATCAGGTAGCTAACAACTTATTTCAAAAAGATGTGGAGTAGTGATACAATGCCTTCTAGGTGTAGGAAAAGTACTCTTAAATACTAGTGTATATAAAAATAAATGTGATGTCCAAGATTACACCAAACTAATTAGTCATACTATGAAGCTTTAGGAACAGGAGGGATTAAATGATTTAAACATACTATCGAGATCAAGAAAACGGGTAAAGATTTCGGAAAGCCTATTTGGTTTAATACTAGGGAAGTCAACACCAGACGTAATCCACCTCATAAGGCACCTCATGGAAAAACATAGGGATGAAAAAAGGATTGCATATGGTTTTCATTGATCAGGAAGAAGCCTATCATAAGGTACAAAAAAAGTACTTTGGTGGGATTTAACAAGGAAGGGTATTTCAAACTAATACATTTACATCATTAAGGATATGTATAAGGATGCGAACATAAGCTTACACACCAGTGTAAGGAAAACTGTAGAATTCATATCACAATTGGAGTAAATAAAGGTTCTTTTCCTAAGTCCTTTTCTTTTTGTTGTAGTTATGGATGGATTAACAAGTCAAACCCAAAATGACATATGGTGGTGCATGATGTTTGCACATGATATTGTGCTGATTGCTGAGACATTAGAAGTTGTGGAAAATAAGTTTGAATTATGGCGACAAACCTTAGAATCTCGAGGTTTGAAACTTAGCATGAGTATAACATAGAATTTGGAGTGCAAATTTAGAGGGATAAGAGGAGAAACGATAAGTGCGAGACACATTGCAAGAGTAAAACATAGTATTTGGAGTGCAAATTTAGCGGGAGAAGAGGAGATGCGACAAGTGCGAGGCACACTAAGGCGCATAAGGTCTTTGGAACCACGGTGCAAGGCGAAGGTGCGCACCTTTTGGAAACGAGGCACAATTTATGTACTTTGGAAATTTGTGGGACCTAGCTTTGAACAAATAAAAAGATGAAATGGAGCAGAAACTTTTATTTTCACGTGAAAGGGGGAAAATTAAAGAAAGAAAATTTGGACATATCTAATGAAGAGAGGGAAAAAAAGAGAAAGAGAAAGTGGAAGAAGTTGAAGATCATAAAATATTGTGGAAGGCTGGAGCGTGGAACAACTTTGCTGAACATTATAAACAGTAAGATTGGTGCCTCACACCATTGAAGATGGCCCATTAGCAATCTCTACCGCCTTTGACAAGGTGGCTACTACCCTCGCAACCCAATTTAGAAATTAGTTTTTTTTTTTTTTGTTGTTGCTAAATTGGGGATTCTAATGTGTGGTTGAATTTCCTTTAATTTTTTTTTTGTGATTGAATTGTTAGGTAATTCAAGTGATTAGTTGAAAGGTATTGCCGGAATCAGTAATTACAAAGTCAGAAAGCATTTAATCTGAAGAAATTCAAGTTTTTATTTATGACTAGACCCAAACTTATGCTCTCAGGTGCTTCATTACAAGGGGCATGAGCCTTGTTCCTTGTGAAAGACTTCGTAGGATGTGCACTTAGTGCCACCTTTTTTACTGCGTGTCGCTTGATTATGCTGACGACATTTTTCCCGGCGGCCAAACTCGCTTAGTGCCCAAACGCACTTTTTAAAACCAAGGGCTTGTATGGATTGGAAGGGAGTTTATGGATGTTTATGCAAGCGTGGTATGCCTAGTGTCACATAAATCGCTAGGTAGGCCCTCTCCGAATTAATTTGCTCATTCCAATATGCGGTTCGATTTTGTCACAAATTAACCAGGTTCGCGAAGTGAAACGCTCAAATCTCTGAATGTGATTCTCAAAGATTGAAGGGAAAAAAAGAACATATGTGGAAATGGAGTATGTCAGCCATTGTTGAACAAGAGAAAGAAAGAAGAAAGAAACACAGCTAGGAAGAAGAAAAGTGAGAAAAGGGAAAAAATGATTTTTTGTCGGAAACTACTACCATAACACCATTGTGGGTTGCAAGAAAGAAGGAAAGAAGAAGACTGAGAAATTGTGTTAAAAAAGAGAAAATGTGCTGTATATTAGAGTAAATTAGTGGGGTATTGTTGGTTTTAATACTACCCAAACTCCATTATACTTATACTATGGTACAGTAAAATTCCTGTCAATACAGGCTAAAGTTTTACATTTATTTAACTTAATTTACTTGTTCTTTTAATAATCATTAATTTATAATAGTAATAATAATGAGTAAAATAAATAAAAAAGTATAAAAAACTTAAATTTAATGGCGACAACTGCGACACGATCTACGATGAATGTATTGATTCCGTTACCGTATCATCGCGATCGAAACGTAATTCACCTATCCAGGAATTTTTAGAATTTGCTCCTATTGTTGATTAATATTTATCTAATAGTATATTATCCATTAAAGTACACAATAAGCTGAGCCTAATTCACCTCTCGTACCGAATTCATCTTGGGGTAATGAATCCTGTTCACGAATTTCTTCCGCATTCTAGAACGAATTCCGAATTATGTGATATTGGGTATGCCAGATAGACTAAAGGGAAAATTACAGTACATTTATTAGGCCGTCATTGCTTTGTAGTCCAGAATGTTGGTCTTTGAAGAATTGTGCTAAGATTCAAGATGTTGTTATTGCTTGGTAATTCGAGTAACCAAGATACTCCCAAAGTGTTGCTGACTTTTTATTAACATTCAAAATAATCCCTACAATAAGAGCTACAGCTTATTTATAGACCTTTCTAACTCATAAAACTACAAACAATGTAAAAAGACTAAATTACCCTTACTAACAAAAATTGACAAAACTAAGAAGTAAAACAAGAGACATTTTAAGTCAGACTAATTTTGCACTTGGGCTGGCCTGCTCTTCCTTGGCCGCCTCTCATAGACTCTGAGTGGGCCTGGGCCCTTAGCAATACCCCCCCTCCCAAACAGCCACCTTGTCCTTAAGGTGGAATGTAGGAAAAAGCTCAGCTAGGGCCTCGTAGTCTTCCCATGTGGCATCACTGTCCGGCAGTCCTGCCCATTTGATTAACACTTCCTGCCTGCAATAGTAATTCTGACCCCTAGTAGCACTTTCGGCACTCCTTCCAGCACCAGGTCAAAGGTAAGGTGGGGAGGAATAGTAGGTTGGGTAGTTGCCGACCCAATTACCTTCTTGAGCTGGGAGACATGGAAGACCGGATGAATTCGAGCTGACTGGGGAAGGCGTAGCTTGTAAGCAACCTGCCCTATTCGAGCTATCACCTCAAATGGCCCATAGTACCGGGGACTCAGCTTCTCATCATTCGACGGGCTAATGACTGTTGTTTATAAGGCCTTAGTTTAAATATAACATGTCTCCTACCTGAAATTCCACTTTCCGTCGGTGTCTATTTTCTTGGGTTGTCATGATGTCACGTGCTCGCAACAAGTGGAGCTTTAAATCATCAAGAATGGCATCACGGTTCATCAAATGTTCTTTTAAAGAAGCTACCGGCGTACTGCCAGGTTCATATCGTAGCAAAAGGGGGAGGGTCTCCACCATAGATTGCTTTAAAAGGGGTGTATCCCGTGGAGGCATGTGTACAGGTGTTATCGTAATATTCAGCCCAAGGGAGCCACTTAGCCCATGTCTTTGGTTTACCATGGTTCTGTTAACTACCTCGGTTTGCCCATCTGATTGGGGGTGATAGGAAGTACTCCGGTTGAGAGACGTGCCCTGCATTTTGAATAACATGCGCCAAAAAAGACTCATGAATACCTTATCTCGATCGGAAACAATGCTATGAGGAAAACCATGCAAGCGGACCACTTCCTTAATGAAAACCTCAGCCATGGTTTGAGTGAAAAATGGATGTCGCAACCCCATAAAGTGAGCATACTTAGAGAGCCTATCTACCACCACAAGAACCGTATCCCATCCACAAGATCAAGGAAGTCCTTCTACAAAGTCCATCTTGAGGTCCTCCCAAATCTATAACACCCAGAAGATTGGTTTAAGAGGATTTGATAAGCTACTCATGTCAATAATAAGATGCATCTTCTTTTTAGGGAGCTCATATGCTAAGATACTCCACGGTTAAGCGTGCTCAACTGGGAGTAGTCTTAGGATGGGTGACCTCCTGGGAAGTTTCCTGGGGAGCGTATGAGTGAGGACAAAATGCGCCGAAAAGACTCGTGTTGGCTTGTGGGGTCAGATTATCAGTCTAGAGTGCCCTTTGGTGAAAATATACCCAGCCCAGTATGGGACCGGGGTGTTACAAAATCTGAGTTGGCATTGGTAATGGTTGTAGTAACCCCGCGGGCTGCATAGTTCAGGTTTTATTTTGTTGACAAACGGAGCAAGCCCGGACATACTTCATAACATCCTTGCGAAGCCCTTGCCAATGCCATTCATGTGCAATTCTTTGACTTGTTTTTGTAATTCTTGCGTGGCCCCCTACTGGCGAGTCATGGTATGCTTCGAGAATATGGGGAATCATAGTAGAAGTGGGTGGAATAACCAAACGCCCCTTGAATTTAAGGTTGCCACTGTCCACGTGGAAACCTTTAGGAACATGTGTGCCTTGCTCGATGTCTTTTCTTAGGTGATGCAGGTGTGGGTCAGAAGCGATTTCCGCGCGTAGTATACACCAATCAATTGAAGTGTTGGAGCACGAGAGGGCCTGAAATTCGAGGTTGTTGAGGGTACATCGGGACAATGCGTTGTTGCCCTGTTGGTGCGGCCTGGCTTCAGATCTCGAAATCGAACCCCATTAATTTTCCCAACCACTTCTGATATCCTGGGCGACTTCCCTTTGTTCCAAAATATACTTTAGGCTTTGTTGGTCCGAGTGAATCACAAAATGGTGCCCCAAAAGATAATGTCGCCATTTTTGAACCGCCAAAACTACCGCCATTAATTCCTTTTCCTATATCGATCGGGCCATGCACTTGAGGACCCAAAACTTTACTGTAATATGCTACTGGATGCCCTTCTTGTGACAAAACAACCCCTAATCGAAACCCAGAAGCGTCAGCTTCAATGATGAAAGACTTTGAGAAATCCGGTAAGGCCGAGACCGGAGCCGTAGTTAAGGCTTCTTTTAAGGCGTTGAAGGCTTGAGTTGCGTTTTCATTCCACTGAAAATTATCTTTTTTGAGTTGGAGCGTCAGAGGTTGGGCAATGTGAGCAAACCCCAAGACAAATCGACGATAATACCCCGCTAGGCCGCTAGACCGAGGAACCCGCATAACTCCTTCAAATTTCTGGGTATTTTCCAATCCACCACGACCCTTATTTTTTCGAAATCCATGGCTACTCCATCTTCAGAAATTTTATGACCCAAGTACAGAATTTCTTTTTTCCCGAATTCGCATTTTTCTTTGTTGCCATATAACTGATTTTGTTCCAGGATACTCAATACATAATCTAGATTGTGACATGCTCGTCCCAAGATGCGCTGTAAACCAAGATATCATCGAAGAAAACCAGTACAAATTTCCGTAAATAAGGCTTAAAAATATCATTCATCAAGGCTTGGAAAGTGGCCGGGGCATTAGTTAAGCCAAAAGGCATAACTAAGAATTCATAGTATCCTTCATGAGTACGGAAAGCTGTTTTAGGGATATCTTCTTCCCGCATCCGTATTTGATGATAACCCGACTTAAGGTCTAAATTCGAAAATACCCTTGCTCCATATAACTCATCTAACAATTCATCAATAATGGGTATTGGATATTTATCGGCGACCGTTACTTGATTCAAGGCTGATAATCTACACAAAAACACCAAGACCCGTCCTTTTTCTTCACAAGTAGAACCGGGCTAGAAAAAGCACTCATGGAATCACGGATCACTCCCGCCATCATCATGTCTCTTACCAACCGCTCAATCTCATCTTTTTGTGACTGTGAGTATCGATATGGCCGAAAATTCACCGGATTAGTTCCATCTTTAAGGGTGATAGCATGCTCGTGGAATCCCCTGTAGGGTGGCACACAGCAACTTGAGATTGCAAATCTCCAAAATAGTGACTTTAAGTCACAAGTCTCCAATGCCAAGCCTTACAAAATATTTTATGCCTGATTCTACTCTGCTCTCCTTCCTATATATTTATACTACTACTAACTTAATTGAGTTTTGTCCTCATTCCAGTACAAAATCACCAAAAGCTTATAAAATCACCCAAAAGGCTAATAAGCCAAAACACAAGTAAATAAGGGCAAAAATAAAAGTAAATAAAATAAAATAAAAATAACAAAATATTGAAAATTCACTTAAGCATTTGGTTCAAGGTGGGAAGTAATTGGCTTTGCATTCTCGGGCATTGGAATTATGGTCAGTCATATGATGTCGGAGTGGGTGAGAATGATGATAAAAAGAAGACGGCCTTCGATGTGAATTGAGGTGTAGGGTGGAGAAGTTGGGTTAGGGAGATGGAGGTTAAGTGGGTGTAGATTTGTGGGCTGCCAGAATGGGTGGGACTGTTGGATTTTAGGATCTTAGAGTGGGAATAAGGTGTTGGGTGGGAGAGAATGCTTGGCTGAAAATTTGGAGTGTTGAGCTCGAGAGTGAAGGAATTCGGGCTTAAAATTTGGGTGGGGTTAATATTAAATGAAGTGGATTGGTTTGTGACATGTGGCTTTCATGGATCGGACCTAATTTTTTTGTTTAAGCACATGGATTGAAAAGGGATTGGGTTGTGAAGAAGAGGCACGTGAAGTACTTCAACTTTTGTTGCCACTTGTTTGTGCTGTTACCAGATTGCCCCTACTAAACTTTAGGAATCTCATTTACCACTTTTGGGTCATTTACTTGATTACCCTTAATATCATTTTCTGGATTCTTCCCCAAGTTATCAACCACCTTGAAGCTTTTCTCATCCTTATGGAAGTTTCTCTGAATTCCCTTTGCATCGCCCTCTTCCTTCACCAGTCACCACTATCAATGCTGTCTACTCCACCTGGTCCACCGCTGCAGCCGCTTCCTCCAACACCACCTTTCTTAATTATTTTGCTCAATTGTGCTTCTGATCTTCTACTGATGAAATCCTTGCTGCCGGTACGCCCATCACCATAGATATCTCCTATGTGAGCACTAACCATCACATTTGAACAACTACCAGAGTTACTTCCTCTGCTGCCATAGACAGGATTTTGGAGGAATGAAACTTGCCACCGCTGAAGGAAAATTCCGCACAAGCTGCTCCTTTAACTCTTACCACTGGAAAATTGGTCGTCGTCTAACTTCCTGTTCAAACACCGCCGCGAGTGGTCGCCAAGTCTGATGATGGCAGCCTTTAATTTTTCTTCTCCATTTAAGTGGAAAAAATGAAAGAATTCTTCCATCTCAAATATACACTCACCTGAGTTTCTACCATTGAATTCTTGTATTTGAAGTTCTTGTCAGATTCTTTGCTCCTCCTTGGAGTCTGCAAGACCTCGCTCTCTTTTGCGCGATATGTACGCAAATTCCTCATGAATCCATGTACTCATGAGTTGTGCCGCCTCCATTCCTGCGGCCTCCATTTCTTTTTTTCTTTCTCTCTTACCCCCTTTTTTTTGTTAAAATGTGGTACTCTTCCAGAACCACCAAATTAACTGCCGGCAACCCTTAAGCCACCGCTGATCGTGCCGCTTTGATACCAAGTATAAAGAACTGAGTCTAATCAAACAACCCAGTCTGGAAAACTCACAGCTAAAGCGAAGAAAAGTGAAGAACAGAAGCAACAGCAGGAATGTAAAAGGAGAAGATTGATTAATATTAGAGTAATAAACTCAGAAGGATTAATAACAAGGATAAATAGGAACTTGAGGTTGCAAATCTCCAAAATAGTGACTTTAGGTCACAAGTCTCCGATGCCAAGCCTTACAAAATATTTTCTGCCTGATTCTACTCTCCTCTCCTTCCTATATATTTATACTACCACTAACTTAATTGAGTTTTGTCCTCATTCTAGTACAAAATCACCAAAAGGGAAAATTGGAGGAGGATCTATGTGGATGTCTTGAGTGATACATCATACATATATTTTATTCATGCCTAGCCCACACCAAATTTATTGGGAATAAGGCTTTGATACTGTTATTGTTTGTATCATATTATTGTGTGATATTTGATCTTTCTTGTAGGATCCAACTTTGATCACTGATCAACTATTAGACACCTAGTCGTATTTGATCTTATTCGGATCAGTACTGGCTGGATGTTAACAGGCAGTATTTATATCTGTCCTGCAGGATCTTAATTGTAATCTGATTTACTACCAGAGTCCTGCTACATATCCAAGTCCTAATTCACATGGACTCTACTGTTAAATCCAACCTGATTTTACATTGTTTTGTTTCCACTTTAATTTCACAAAATCAAGAGGCCTTTTCATGAATCGAAGATACCAATTTAAATCTTTAACTTGGATACTAACAAGAATTAAAAATTGAATCACATGACTAACGCTGGTTATCAATGATTTGAATTTGATAAATTGTACAATAAAATATGACTTTTTATAAAGAAGACTACATGGAGATTTAACTTGAATTCGGGATCTGTAATCTATTATTGGGCTATTGTGCATTTATAAAGAACAAGGGAAGGGACAAAGGACTTCACGGAGGGACATAAAGAAAACTTGTGATGGATGCAACTCATAACCCCTGCCTAACATACTTATAAAAGATTGGCAGATACAAAGAGGGTTGCATCTGCTGGGAGCATCAATGTGCGGTGCGTTCACTCAGCTGCCAATAGATTGATTAAGGAGAGTTTATGTAGGTTATTTTTAACATACAATAACTAAGGAAGAAGGGGGAGCGAGACAGATGTAATGGGAGAAGATGCCAATAGAAAGTGAGAAATTGGTGTTTTCATTTTGCTTCTAATGTTAGGCAAAGTCTGTGTATTTGGATTCTGGTTGGAGATGAGTGAAAATTTGCAAAGTCCCGAAATGAAGTTATGATCGGCTCCTGCTGAGGCGGCGGGGAAGTAGTAAAGCAGGGTAAGCTAGCCGAAGGCTTTGTTGAGCTCTCCCTCGTATGGCAATCTCTTCCTTTTTCGATTGGCAAAGAAGCAATAATAGTAAAGCGATAAAAGAAACAACTCCATGAGCGGCTCTATCAAAGAGCGGAGGGTGTCGTGGCCCTAAGCGCCTATCAAATATACTATTTCTAAACCTAACTCAAATACGTAGTATTGGTAAGCTAGGGTCGATCCGCAAGGAATTAGTCGACTTAGGTTGAGATTAATCGATTCAAGGGTCTTGTTTATGGGTTTGGAAAATGAGAATGTCAACTAAAACTCTAAAAGCTAAGTACTCAACACAACAAACAAATGATTAAACTCTAAGGATTAGACTCCCTAGTGTTACTTCAAATGGAGGAATTACAATCATTGAATATGAACCATGCTTGAGAAACTCAATTGCAAAGTAAAACATCAAAATTATCAATGAGTTTAATCCTAAACCTTCTCTCGATTAGACTTAGGAAATTCTAAAACAAATCAAATCAACCTCTCTCGATTAGCTATTTCAAAATCGAATTCATTAATTCTCCTAATGATTCACAATTCCAATTACTACCTTTAGTAATTAGGAAAATTCTCCATAGAAATCTTGAAAGCAATCATGAAAATTTATTCAAAGTTACCAATACAATACATAACAACTTCACCAAGTTATCATGTTTAGCATCAAGAAATCTAGGAGAAAATACAATCAAATTATGCAAGTACTTAATCAATCCAATGATCAACCTCCAAAATCCATAACATTAAGTCATCTAATCCCTAGAAAAGGGACTACTCTCTAAAGATGGCCATTAAAGCAACATTCATGATCAAAGGAATTAATTCTACTCCAAACAAGGCAATAATCAAAACTAAAGAATCAACAAGAATTAGGTAAGAAATCAAGCCAAAATCAACAATTAAATCTTCTCAAATACGTGGATTGAATATCAAACTGCACTACAAGAAACTTGAGATATTGAATGATCAAAAGCAAAATCTTAAAGTTTTATTGTCTAAATTGATGATTAAGAGTGGGTTTCATACAAAATGAGAGAGAGAGTAAACTAGAGAGAGAGAGAGAGAGAAAGTATTCTAATTATTTCTAAAAAATGTGCTTAACCCCCTATTTTCCAAAGCAACTAAACTAATTACACAACCAAAATAGAGCAGGGCACTGCAGGCTTGCACAACCGTGCAAGTATAAGCTGCACGACCATGCAACTTAATCTTGCACGTTTTTGGCGAAACGAAGGGAGGCACGACCGTGCAGGCATACCTTACACTGTTGTGTCACGAAGTATGGACTCTCTGGATGTTGCACAACCGTGCAGGGTAGGGCTACATGGTCGTGCAGAATTGCTGTGCAATTTTGCCCAATTTGCATTGAAGATGCATGATTATGCAACCTTGAGCTGCACGGTCGTGTGACCCAATTCTTGCCTCTTTCGCATCCTACTTGCCCCTAGTTTGGTGAACGGCCTCAGTGCTATCTACGCCTCTATGGGCTTCTCAAGAACCGCGTGGGACCTCTCACGACCCGAACTAGACTTGAAATACCTGGACAAAACACAAAGCAACTCAAACAACTACAATTTGGCCGAATTATTAAGAAAAACAACAAATCTAACACTAAATCACACGAAAGCTAATAAAACACGAAACTAAGCTAAAACGACCAAACACACAAAATAAGGGCGAAAATGCTCAAAATACAAGCTCAAAGAAGCCGGGAAATAGCTGAAAATAAGGACGAAAGCACACTATGTTTAAGCTACTAGAAAAGATAAGCCCAAAGTTATTATTAAGTTATGATAGGAGGAGTAAAATAGCAAGTTCATGTGTAAAATTTCTTATAGAAACTTTTACTTTATGTAGTCTTTCCCTATGCCATATATAAACATCTTTTTACAGAGAATAATCATGATGGGTGCTTCCACAGGTTCTTAATACATTTATGATTGTGTGATGTATCTATATTTCTATCATCTATGTAATGTATGAATTTAAATCAAATCAAATTTAGTTGAATTCAGTACCCTTTTTCAATAGGTGGTAGTACCGCGAAGCCCACAACAAGCGAAGGGATTGCTTTTATCATGCATACGCGATCCAAACCCTGTTGTCTTCTTTGAGCCTAAGGTATGCCAAATCCATTTTGTAGCATTAGCTTTCTTAGCTTATCTTACAGAAACCAGTTTACATTATTGGGGTTTCAGTCTCTTTACCGCATTGCTGTGGAGAAGGTTCCTGAGAGTGATTACATGGTACCTTTGTCTCATGCAGAGGTATAATACAGTCGTTATGTTGTTTGCCTTTGAAAATTTATTTATGATCTTAATTCTTAAATTTAAGATAATTTGTAGGTAATGAGAGAAGGAAGTGACATTACACTTTTGGGTTGGGGAGCACAACTAGCTGTCATGGAAGATGCCTGTACTGAGGCTGAAAAGGTATGATGCTCATTTTAATCAAATTTTGCCAATGATTTGTTATAGAACTAGTTATTGGTTAGATGATTGAAGTGGGAGCATTTTTTATGATGGAATTAACACAAAGCTGTAGATCAGTAGATTTAATTGTTTTTATTTTATTGTATTTATTATTATTTTATTAATTATTTTTTTAATAGATAATATAATTTATAAACTTTTTCTTTATTGTTGTTAAATTTGCTTTAAGAAGGTAAAAAAGTTGAATAAACTACAATAAGCATATATAGGGGAATGTAGGATAGTTATAGCTAAGGCTATGCTTAATTCACCTTATTTCATGTGCATATTACTTATTTCAAATCAGATTAAACCAGGTCAGGACAAATAAGTTCCAATTAGGCTTGTTAATTTTATTTGATTTTTCCAAACTTTAAATATCTTTAATTTACCCCATTTATGGGAATAAGGCTTTGATTGATTGATTGATAAATATCTTTAATTTCATAACAAAAAAATTATAAAATTATATATTTGAAAACTACTAATCAATACAAATAAAATAAAATCTCTATCGATATACTTTTTCCTTATGGATTAACGTATATACACAGTCAAAATTTAGGCAAATCAGGCAATAAGTTCAAATGAGATCAGCTAAGAAAAAATAAGTTTAGATTAGATTAGATAAGTTCAAATCAACAAAAATCCCTTGATCCAAAAATAGTCTAAGCTGATTAAATTATTCGTCTCGACATCATTGTCTTAGTTTAGTTTTTTTTTCTTATTGAACTAGACATAACCTTTTTTATAATAAAGTCAAACTTTGTTACTGTTGTCCTCTTTGGCTTATAACAGAGGATATGATCACCTTTTTAAAAAAAATTATTAGAAATGACCGTTTATAAACATTTTTTTTTGTAAAATACAACTTTTTATTTAATTTTTTCTTTCAGGAAAAATTAAACCTTGAACAAAACAATTGTCGCTTACAACATTTGTCCACTTATTGACATTGATTGACATGATTCCGGCATTGACCATCATTGGTCTTCCTTGTGATCATGAAAACAACTTTTAAAACTCCATTCCTCATTAACACCCCATAAAACCACTCATAAAGCATCACTCCATCAATGTTAAAGAGGGGAAAAGTGGACAAAAAAATTTGGTTTATGGTCTGACTTTGCCAAAAAAAATAAATTAAAAGGTAGTTGTTGACAAAAAGTTGTGTATAAAAAAGTTTTTTCTTACAATTTTTCTCCTTAGTATATATAGAATAGTTATAGCTAAGATAGTAACTACACAGGAAACATCATACACGCATTTTAAAAGCAGAGTTAGTCCTCCAAGAAGTTATCCTTTAACTCCAACAAGTTTTCTCAACGCACTCTCGCTAATAACAACAAAGCCTTAGTTCCAAATAGAATTCGGTTCAATTACTATGAGTCAATATGAAGGATCATGGAAGTCATTTGCATCCCTTTGTTCTTCCTTGCTTATGGCTAAACTTTCCTCGACTTCCTTACACTGATTGAAGTTTTCTTTGGTCTCAACCAAACATTAAAATAGATGTCATACCATTATTAAAAGAGCCAACCAAACAACCCCTAAGAGTGGCAATGGAATGAGAAGGTTTAGGGTCACCTGGCCGAAGCTCTTGCTGCAAGGCACTGCTTGAGGATGGCTTACGAAGCTGGGCTGCGGAAGATAGTCATGGAGTCTGATTGTTTAAAGTTGATCAACCAACTTAAGAAAGGCAATATTAAAAGAGCCAACCAAACAACCCCTAAGAGTGGCAATGGAATGAGAAGGTTTAGGGTCACCTGGCCGAAGCTCTTGCTGCAAGGCACTGCTTGAGGATGGCTTACGAAGCTGGGCTGCGGAAGATAGTCATGGAGTCTGATTGTTTAAAGTTGATCAACCAACTTAAGAAAGGCATTGGTGATTTGACAAACTTTGGAGCCATTGTTAATGATATTTTAGCTTGGGCAAATGCTTTTTCCTCTTTCTCAGTTTCTTTTGTTCGAAGAACTGGAAATAATGTGGCTCATTCTTTAGCCAAATTTAGTCAAAATCTTGCTGAGAACTTTGTTTGGATTGAGGAATGTCCTCCTTGTGTAAGGGAGCTTGTACTTGCTGATTTGGAACCATGTAATTCTGCTTAATTTATATAATAGTTTTCTTGTCAAAAACTAAACCCAACAGTTTTAGTATGATATGGGGTTTAGAATCTATACCACCTGGTATGCATTTCTATATAATACCATTCCTGAAACGGACCCTTTATTCCTCCTTGTATGCTCGAGCACGGATCAGATAACCATATCCTAAAATTGTGATTTTTGATATCAAAATCCGATACGAAATTTTCTAATGTCCGATTTACTTCAAATATTGGATATCCAAAATTCCAAATTTGTTGTTTGTTATGCACTTTATTAATGAACCTATTATTCTATAATTTTAATAATTAATTTATAATTAAAATAAATAATCAGAAGCGTTATTTCACCTAAGAGGCTAAGATTCAACTAAAAAGATCAAATTTGTTATCATACATCAGAGTATATATATACACGACATTTACAAATCACAAACCAAAAATTAAAAATAAAACAGCTAAAAAACAAAAAAGCACATTCTTGATTGTTCATCTTCATGGACTAAAATTACAAGCGATTGAACGAAGTGGCAAGGAAAATAAAACAAAAAACTGTGATTTTACTTAAAATCATACCAATCTTTAAAAAAAAAAAAATACATCATACGTTGATAATATGATAGATGCTTCCTGAGATTCAATCAACTAATAACTTAGGAAAATCCCAAACTGAAATCTGAGACAAATTAATAAAACTTACAAACAACTAGAGAAAAATCCCAACTCAAATACAATAGAGGGGAGAAGTTCAGATACAAATCCAATAACTATTTCAGAAAATTAAACAAAGAACTCTTTTTTTTTCTATATATATATATAAAAAAAAAAGACAGATGGAAACTTACTGGTGAGAACCAAAATGGACGAGAAGGCAACTGATGGTGGCAAGAGTGATGGTGGACAATAACCTTCGATAACTAGGCAAAAGTAAAAATTAAATCAGTAGCAGAAAGAAATTGAAAGTAAGGAAGGTGAAGAAGAGAGGCGAGTGAAGATGGAGATAGAAAGGCAGTGAAATGAATTGAAAGTGTTTCGGCACTCTGCAGTAGGTTTTTACCTTTCATTTCCTTGTGTACTTTTACAAATAGCTTTATTGAAAAACTCAAATAGTTTCACAACCAATACCTATGGATGTTTGGATACCGGATCCATTTCTTGGATGCTAGATTTGGATATCCAAAAATTAAAATTAACTTCTAAATTGGTACGATTTTCAGATATTTTCACTCTAGCGTACTTATAGGTGCATTACTATGCCTCCATCTTACATGGTCAACCATTGATTCTCCTCATCTTTAATGGAAGTAACCTCTAGCGTCTTCCTCATAACCTCATTCCTTATTTTATCCTTTTATACCCTCACATCCAATGCAGTATATACATATCTGCCACCTGCATCTTATGAACATGATAATATCTCAACACACTCATGCCTTAGTCTCATTCCTCAAAATGCAATGAAGAATTAAATTTAAAGCTATAATCTTAAAAAATTTATGGCTTAAAGCAGTTTTATTGCACATCATGTATAGATGTTGGAGCCCCCTCACCTGGATGGGACTAAGAGGTCTCTAGCTTTCCTTTCGTAGTATCACATATATTATCCTACTTGGAATAATGTTTTCTGTGATTTTTGTTTTAATTTATATGATTTATGGCTATTCATTGAACTGAGGTTCATTGCTCCAGCTAATTAGTGAGAACTAGACCTATGTAGTGTATGTCGTTTGCTCATTTTTCAGGATGGAATTTCATGTGAGCTTATAGACTTGAAAACGCTGATACCATGGGACAAAGACACTATTGAAGCTTCTGTCAGAAAGACTGGAAGGTTACTTGTGAGTTTCTCTTATTCTTCTTGTTCATCGGAGTATATTACACAGATTTCCATTTTCTGATTTGGCTACAACTTTCAGATTAGTCATGAAGCTCCAGTAACAGGTGGTTTTGGTGGTGAAATTGCTGCATCTATTGTTGAACGTTGTTTTTTAAGGGTAATTGAAATTGAGATCTATTCAATCGTTTTCTTTGGATATCATAGCAATTAGTAAAAAGCCTTATGTTGGGCTAGTTCCTGATTAACAAGATCTACAAGAGCATTTGTACGTATTGGGCCGGTATTACTAGTGGTGGCCACTGAGCCGGGTTGACCCGGCCCGGTTTTTGGCCCTGATGGGTCAGACCCGGTTAGTCCGGACCCAGCCCGTGACCCAGCCCGGTGCTAAACGGGTGGGTCATGGGCCGGAGTGTTATAACCCGGTCCAACCCGGTCAAACCCGGTCCAACCTGGTCAAATCCAGTCCAACCCGATCCCCGACCCGGCCCACCAACCCGGTCCAACCCGGGTGGGCCGGTTCATGGGTCGCCTATCCATGAACCCGGCCCGGTTCGGCCCGGTAACCCACCGGGCCGGTTTGTATTCGACCCGGCCCAGCCCGGCCCGTTCGGTGGCCACCACTACGTATTACTTTCGAGATTTGAGATTGTAGCTCTTGTTTTAATCTGTTACTTCCATCGATTCGTTTTATTTGCAACAGTTTCCATTTTTTGGAAATTTCAAATTATTTGCAACAAATTTAATCTTTCCATTTTTGTAAGTTTTTTTTTTCCCGCGATCTCCCACATCATTACATACCCCAGTTTCTCTCTCTATCCCTTTTACTCTCACAACTAAATTTTACCTAGGACTCCGTGGCAAGCTAATTGTTGCAAATAAATTGAATCAGAGGAAGTATTTTTTTTTTTTACTTCAAAGTTGGTACTCCCTCTTTAACATATTAATTGCATCGATTTAACATAAAGTAGATAGAAAATATGTCAAACTATTGCAGTTAATATGTTACAGAGGCAGTAGAACAAATAGTTAATGAAATTTAGCCTTGAACAAAAGTGCAAAGAATTTAAAGTTGCTTCTAAAAAGGATGATTAATATGCTTTTTGTGCCTCCCCCCATTAATACCATGCATTAAATTTTTGTCACATGTATCTTGGTAAAAAATATCTGTTTTCAATTTTCTTTTTTTTTTACCCTTTTTTTCCCTTCTATTTGAGCTATTACCCATTCTATTTGAGGATCAATATCAATATTTTGACGGATTTTTCTTACATTGAAAATCACCCATACTAGAGGCATTGTTGTCTTTAATTAAGGAATGAGAGTATTGTTTTACTTGTGGTGGCATGGTGAACAATATAAATTTTCATTTCTATGGTTGTCAACAAAAATGGGCAGGAGTATCTGTTTGATAGTACAAAGGGACTAAGTAGCATATTAATTATATGGTTTCCTGAGACATTAACCCTTTTTCACTTGTCCTGGTCTGAACCTTTTGCAGTTAGAAGCTCCTATTGCTCGAATTTGTGGCTTTGACACACCATTTCCGCTTGTATTTGAACCATTCTACCTGCCCACTAAAAGCAAGGTAAGTTCTTTTCTCTTTTGGTACATCTGCAAAATAAGTTCAATAGTTTGTTCAAAGGTTTGTATCTACTTTTTGAGTTTTGTGAACAAACCTTCTTATTATTACCGAAAGTTACTACGAGAATGGTTACTAAATAGTAACCTATTTGTGTGGGTTGAATAAACAAATATATCTATAATAGTAGGTCCCATTCATTGTAGGTCCCGTTCATAATCACTTGAATATGTTTGTAAATTGTTGATAAAATGTTTATCGTAAGAGAGGTTTGTATATTGGTAATGTGGCATGTGGATTTATGGACAAACCTCTTATGGGTTTGTGTTGTTGCTATTGCTCTTACGAGTGAATGACCCATTTTTTAAGTACTCCCTCCATAACATAACAATTTCAACAATTATTTTCTCACGTATTTTGAAGAAGCGATTTAGGGTGTAAACAAAGGAATTAATCAAATTAGTTTTAATACAAGCAAGAATATGATTAAAAGTTACTAATTTCAAAATTATTCTGATTAATTTGGTTTTTTATACCCTCAAATCGTTTCCTTAAAATGCGTGCAAAAACAATTGTTGAAATTCTTGCGTTACGTAGGGAGTAATTATTAGTGGATCCAATACAACTAGTAAAAAATGTAAATGAAGCACCTTGAGAAGGCACAATTAAAAAAACAAAAACAAAAATAATGATAAAAAATACGGAGTAAAAAAAATTAGGGAGTATTTGGTTAAGGATGGTTGGGAAAGGGAAAATGATTTGTCCCCCTTGATTAATATGATTACCTGTATGCATAAGTGGTTCACAATTTTATCATCCCTTTTCTATATATTTGATGAATGGGATCACCCAGTTTTACCATGATTACCCTGATCCCCTATGAAACTTGAATTCCCTCATCTTAAGTTTTGGCTTCCATGTCCCACGCAACGACTACACGCTCAAAATAATCACCATAACAACCACAATAACACTGAAGTATTCACCGTCTTTCTATAACTGCCATCAGCAGGTCACCTTCATGTTTAACCTTCATCACCTTTTTCAGCACTCTGACCAATCTCACCACAGAAAATCTCCACCTCAAGTCACTAATTGATAAGGTGAGGGGTGGGGGAAAACCAAATCAAATCAGGAGATTCGAGAATCGATTAAGATGTTTTGGTCATGTAAATTGTGGAGAGTAATGCACTTATAAGAAAGCTTGAACAGTGGAAAAAGGTAGATAAGGTGAGCAATGGCGGATCTAGACTTCATATCAAGTGGGTTCAATCAAAGATTCAAAGTATAACAAACCTCAAAACCAAAAAAAAAAAGAATACTCATAATAATTACTTCCTCCGTAACACAAAAATGTAAAATTTTGCTAAATATGGGTGTAACACAAAAATATCAACTTTTACAAAACTTTCTATACATGATAAAAAAAACTTCATACAATTTACACATTTGTCATTACTTTTACATGGGAGTCCGTGTTTTCTTATTTATTTCTCTCTTCTCTACACAATTACAACATAATTAACCCACATAAAACTTTTACATGGGAGTCCGTTTTTCTACAAAGTTTACATTTTTGTGTTACGGAGGGAGTACTAATAACAAGAAAATTAAGTGTACATTCAAATTTCTAACCAAAGCTAAAAAATTCTTGAACTTTTTTTTTTTTTGACAATTGCCCTCGACGAGGTTCATTTTATAAGTATTGCAGAATATCTTCACTTGTGACACTATCAAAAAACTCACATGCTATAAATGTCACTAAACAATTATTCATCCATTGATCACCCATTCGATTTCAGGGCTTGTTTTTGACATAATTCATGGAAAAAAAGGCTCTTTCAACACTTGCTATTGCAACTGGTAGGATTAGAGCTAACTTCAATAGTTTATATACTATTGGCCTATTGGGTATACAACATGTTTCCCTCACTACTAACTTGGAAGAAAGTTTGTCTATCCTTTTCAACTTACAGAACTCCCGCTTAGAACGCATGTCCATAATGTAATTCCCAAGTTGATTATAAAGTGTCACAGCAATATCAACTTTAGAAAATTCATTTGGCCTATTGCTAGTTTAAGCAATTTTTGCTTATCAAAAACCTGAAATGAATTAACAGGACTTAAACAAGCCACACAAATCATAATATTAGTGGTCTCCTTATTGAACCTATTGTTAAGTTCATTGAGAAGTCAATTGTTGCATAAAAAATTTCAGCACGAAAATGATGGTGATTTGATATCTTGGGCACCTTAAGCTTGCTTAGACTTCTCTCATCTGCAAAAATAAGTCATTCATATTTGGAACAGAAATATCACTGACTTCACAAAATGAAATAGCACCGCCCAATAGAGATTCCCAACCTTCATCTCTCATTATAATCGATGTTTTGTTGTGTGAACCTGATCAATAACATTTACAATATCTTGGTCCTTATGTTGCAATGCTAATGACAACTCATCTGTAACCCCCAACAATGATAGCATCAAATGTAAAGGAAAAAAAAATCTAATGATTCAACCATTTTCATCATAATTTGTGCTTCTCCCCTTTGTTCAGATTCTACGCCTTCCTATCAATGTACTCAAGTATATCAACTAATGAAGAAACGTTCTATAATGAGAACTCCATTGTGTCTCAGCAGGTCTTTGGAGGCTAGTTTCTTGATGTAAACCTCTTCCACTTTTTAGTGCACCACTACATATGCCTTTTTTAACTTCATCTCCCCTTTTAGCATGAAGTATATCAAAAGATCTACAAGAAATAATCGTGAGATCGAGCTAAAGAAAGAAGCAGTATCATCTTGTTTTGATGCCAACGAAACAAGTGTTAATTGTTGTTGGTGTGCGACGCAATAAATAGAATATGCTGCCTTATTTTCTTTTAAGATCAAAGATTTTAACCCGTTAAATTAACCTTGCATATTATTAGCTCTATCATAATTTTGCCCACAAACTCTAGATATAGTCAAACCATTTTGTGATAACATAAAATAATATTTGCCTTCAATGTCAAAGTAGTAGTATCAGGGACATGACTAATACCTAAAAATCTCTCGGTGACAACAATACCCTTTCGGCCAACCAGTGTTTGAAAAGGCACACCTAGGTGGTAGGGGCTAAGCGCTTAATTTGGCCAAGGCGAGGTGTTTGTGGCTAGGCGCAACTGAGGTGCATTAAGTCGCAACTTTGCTTTTTTCCAATACTTTTTTTTTTCAGATTTTTCCCATGCCTTCTTAGGTGCGCCTCACTTCAATGAGGCGCACTAAGGCACACCTAAGGCTCTAGGAAATCCAATCGCCTTGGTGCGCCAGCCTTTTTATACATTGCGAACAACATATCATAAAACAATAGCCATTTGCTCCTTAACTGATATATCACGTGATTCATCAACTGTGATTCATCAACTAGTATGCCGAAATGATCATCCCCAAGATCCTCCATCATGGCTTTTGTAGTCAACACTGAATAGGCATTAACAATGTCCTTTTGAATCTGGGGAAATAATTTGCATATTCTTTGGAGCCTTTTCAAGAACAACCTTATCAATGTCATCATTATTGTTTGCTAGAAATTTCAAAAGTTCAAGAAAATTTCCCCTATTTTTTGAATTAGTGGATTCATCGTGCCCCTTTAAAGCTAAACCCATTCGCAAAAGCCATCTTATACATTCAAGTGATTCAACCGAAGCCTCTAAGAGTTTTCGATAATCCTCTCTTTTTCACTAATATTTTTTTTAGTATCTTCAATGGTTTCCTCCTTTTTTAAATGTTTGAAAAATAATACATGCATTATTATGAGAACTACCACTGTCACCAACATGAACATCTAATCTTTCCTTTTTGTTCCAAGACGACCATCCATTAGTGACAAAGGTATCACCTCCCCCTTTCTGATACAATTTTGATTTGAACAAATTACATTATTCACAATATGTTTCATCCTTTTCAATACTATAACCAAACAACATATGCAGATGCGGATCCAGGATTGTTAGACTGGGTAGTGATAATTAGAACCTCCATAATTTTTTAACAACGCAATGGAAGACCAATATACATTGTACACCAAAATTACATATCCTTAATTATTCATCACTCTAAGTTTCCTATAATCTTAAAGGTATATAAATATCGAACATAAACCAAGCAAAACTTGGAGTATATAACGTAGAAAAACAACTATTATGGTTAATATCTTTGATTAATATTAACTTTTAGTAAAAAAAACTTTTTTTGTCTAATATGGGGTAGCATATGCAACCCTTGTTTCTTCATAAATTCGCCTCTGACCATAATATAACACTCTGGATTGAAAGAATGATTGCTTCTCGATATAGTCGTTGAAGGAAAACATACTTACGAGGTTGAAAAGGAAAATCGTACTTACGAGGAGGAAAAACATACTAGTATATAATACAAAAAAAAAAAAAATTAAACAGTGTTTAATGTATTCCTTATTAATACATACAAAATTATCAATTTAAAACACAAAAAAAAAAATACAAAAATTGCTTTCAAACAACTGAAACAAGGCTCGGTGATTTCTTTTTTTTAAACAATTTAAATATAATCACCGAAAACAAAACACATCAGATATCTAATTATAAGAATTCACAATACTTCAACATATATTTCGTATGGATTGTATCTGATAATAAAAAATAACTATAAGTCTACGAAACTGAAAAATCTGACCTTTATTCATGGAGTATATATGATTAATATGAAGTGATTATTCAACGAAGTGAGTTTTACCAATTCAGCACTCACCAGTTACCAGCAAACCAATTATCTAAATTGCAAATTGTAGGCGGCGGTTCAATTGTTAATTGTAAACATTGATTTTCTTTTTGGAAGTTGTAAGGTCTAGGGGGCCTAAAGGCTAAAATAATAATGTTTTAATAGCATGTGGGCCTTGTGGCTTTAAATGACAAATAAAAATGAAAATAATGGAAAGTAGAGTAGCTTCCTACCTTGTTGCGAATACATACTGACACATTGAGTAAAAGGAACAAAAATTGTGTAAAAATAGTAGCTTACTACCTCACTACCAATGTACTCACTCCGTAACATATTAATGACAACGATTTGACATTTTTTCTCTCTACTTTATGTCAAATCGTTGCCATTAATATGTTACAGAGGGAGTATATATTTTATTGCTACTATTTTCAGTAATGTAAAAGGTCCAAGGGAATTTCAAGTGGGTTCATCTGACCAAGTTTTACCCTATGCATCCGAAGGTGAGGGTTGAGGGAAAATCAAAACAAACTTGGATGAAGGTGGTTGAAAATGATTTGAAGTTATTAGGACTTTGAGAAAATTTAGCGTTAATTGGTGAAGGTGATTCCGCACGTTTGATTCATGTCTACCTAATCCTTTTTGTTTGCGGGATGGGGTTGTTAACTTGATATTCTAAAGAGTGTGTGAATGAAGAAGATGCATAGATTTTTACATTTGGTGTTTTTCTCCCTTTTCCTTAATTTTGTGTAGGGATTTTAATAATGAAGATGAGTGGGTTTTTTTTTGGTAAAGGCAAAGAAAAGCATATAACCAAAGAAACCATTACAACCTATACTCCTACCTTAGCACAATAACCCTATTAGGTAGGCTCATTGCAAATTAAGGCGGAGAAGACTAATTGGAAACACACTACCAGGATTAATACAAGTAACTCAACCAATCCATAGATCTAACTCCAATAGTCTTTTTACATCTCCTAATAACAAAAATTTTAATCTTCAAAATGAGAGTATCTAGGGGAATACATTGTTGTCGCCAAAGCTTATGATTCCTAGCCCTCCACACATTGTAGAGGAAGCAAGCCACAACAGCAGTTACCACCTTGCTCCTAACCTTAGGCCTAACCTTACCCCTTCTGAGCCAATTGACCAAATGAGCCATGCTATCATGAGGGATTCTGATTCTGAGCCAAGAACAAAACATATGCCAAGCTTATAGAGTGAAAGAGCAGTCAAAGAAGAGATGTTGATGGGATTCAACATCAGCATCACAAAGAACACAGTTAGCACTTGTACACACACCAAACCTTGCCAACCTTTGCCTAACTTGGAGCCTTTGGAGAATGACTAGCCACCAGACAAAATTGTGTTTTAGGTATGAAAGGTTATTCCACACAACATTATCCCATCCCACCCTGCTGCCCTGCTCAATCAGAGAGCTATAACTCCTTGTTATACTATAACTCTACCCTTGACCAGGCCACCAGAATACAGTACAACCAAGGATGAAATCCTTAGACTTGCAAATGTTTTTCCAAATTCAACTACCTACAGCAGGGACTCTATAAGACCACCAATCATTACCCTTAATATAATTAGCATGAATCCATTTAACCCATAAAGAGTTTTTTTCCTCAGAATTTTGCCAAACAATTTTACCAACAGCTACAAAATTCCACAAAGAAATATTCCTCACACCAAGCCCTCCAAATTTTTTAGGGGAACATACTTTATCCCAATTAACATAACCATGCCTATCTAAATTATGGGAACCCCCCCACAAGAATCTTCTACAAATTCTATTCACCTCTTTAATCACAGCTGAGAGAACAATCATAATCTGCATCCAATAAGAGCAAATGCTCATAAGGACAACATTCACCAACTGAAGCCTACCTGCAAAAGACATACATCTATTCTGCCAAGATCTAATCCTAGCAACCATTTTGTCTACCAAACCTTGACATTTAGAAACCTTAAGAGCCCTATTACAAATGGGGGGCCCTAAGTATCTGAATGGCCACTTCGCACAAGAAAAGCTTGAATTGGCACAAATTTGTTGAACAACATTCTCCTCAACATTAGCATAATAAAGTTCAGATTTCTGTCTATTAGCCTGCAACCCAGAGGATTTTTCAAACAAGGAAAGACCTTTTACCAGTAACATAGCACTATCAATATCTCCCTTACAAAATAAGAGGTGAAGATTTTTGCATCTAGGATGAAATTTAAAAAAATGCTTTTTCCCAACATAAGTCATAATTCTAGAAAGGTATTCCATGCACAAAACAAAGAGAAGGGGAAAAATGGGATCACCCTGCCTAAGCCCTCTATTGGCATGAAAAAACCCTCTAGAATTACCATTAATGAGTAAGGTATAGCTAGTAGTAGTAACACAAGCAAGGATTACCTTAATAAAATGCTCAGGGAAGTTCAAGGCAACCAAAAGATGATGCAGGAAATCCCATTCAATTGTGTCATAAGCCTTTTGCAAATCAACTTTAATTAAGCAACCCTTAGGACCATTCTTCCTGGCATATTGCTTCACCAAGTCCTGACAGACTAGGATATTGTCAATGATGTGCCTACCACAGATAAAAGCCCCTTGATTTAGAGAAACCACATGAGGAAGGACCCCCTTTAGTCTAGAGCAGATCAGCTTAGCTATGCATTTATATAACACAGAGCAACATGCTATTGGCCTATACTCAGCCACTTTAGAAGGACAAGGAACCTTTGGAACTAAATAAATAGAAGTAGCATTAATTTCCTTCAACAAAGACCCTATTCTGAAGAATTCTTGAACTGCTTGACAAACATTAGGCCCCACAATATCCCAAGCATCCCTGAAAAAGCCACTCCCATACCCATCAATACCTGGAGATTTATCAATAGGGATACTCCATATAGCTTCCTTGATTTCCTCATTAGAGAAAGCCAAGCTCAAAAGATCCCCGTGTTCTTGCAAAAGCACACAGAGGGTTTTTTTAATTAATTATTTAGAAACAAACTTTTGTAAGCATTTATTTTTGTAAGAAGCATCCTTTTAATTGGGCATTTCACAACCTTGAGCAATAATTTTCTTGTGATATCAGACCCCCAAGGCTATTATCCCACGATCTATTTCAATCACAAGAGTTGGTCAAGGCATTGAACTCGTTTTATTACGAGGATTACACATAGAAAACACCTTAATTAACGTCTGGATACAAAATCAATGCTTTAAATTGCTTTGAGGTTTGTTGTTTTAAGTTTTTTTGGCTTAATGTTATTAAATGCCAAAACAAATTTACAATGTTGTTTCTCGGCAAAAAAAAATGATTATAAGAGGGGTTTCTCGTAAACTTTTTTTTTTTGTGGATAATCACATGAGAGCACTAGCAGTTAAGGGTGTCTATTTGGATTTTGGCCTAATCCAATCCAAATTAAATTCGGATATTTTTCTAATCAAATCCATTCCAAAGGTTACCAAAATCCAATTGAATTCAAACGTCAACAACTTATTTGTTCCAAACTTCTAATAACCAACATTTTAACTAAATGTTGGTAACACATAAATACTAAGTCTAATTACTCCCTTTATTCCTTTTTGTTAGTAACGTTTGGATACTTTGGAATTTTTTTATGAGAGACTAGTGTAACTAATAAAAAGGAATAGAGGTAGTCCTTTTTTAAAATAAAACATCAGCTTTTACTCTAGTAGTTTATTTGGTTATTTGTAATTGGGTTGGATTGAATTGGCTTAATTTGGATTCTAATTTCCTTGATCCCAATCCAATGTGAAAATCAAAAATTTAGAATTTTTGAATCCAAAGCCAATCCAAAAATCTAAAAATTCAATCCAAATTGATAATTCATATTAGATTGGATTGGTTTTTTAATTTTGTCCAAATTATGGGCACCCCTAATTGCAGTATGGGAAAAACCGATTAAGGCTTTAATTTTGTTGTTGCGTAAAAATTCTAAATTGCTAAAACATGTCGCTTCCACAGATATTAGATGCAATCAAGTCCACAGTCAATTACTAAGTTGACACTGGGATCCTGAAGGGAAAGTAACTCGTCAACTTTCGTTGTATAAATGTGTACTATTTTTATTTTTGGCAAAGGATAAATGTGTACTATATATCATGTATATATAACTAATCAACGTTTAGATGGAGTTACCTTTTTTATGATTGAAATTGATAGCTTCTGTAAAATTGTCAACTCTTTCAACAGCGCGCTCTTTATTTTTCTTCATTTTATCTAAAATAAAAAGTACATTTTTTCCCTGAAAAATGTAGCAAAGAGGCGTAATTAGAGCTGATCAAAAGTGTCCCGGTCCGTGGGCCTGGCTCGACATGACCCGCTTTTTTGTGGGCTTTGGACATGAAAATTAGGTCCAAACTTGGGCTTGGTCCGGCCTGGTCCGATTATTTTAATTTTTCGTGCGGGCTTTGGACATTGAAAACTAAACTTTTTGATTACTTTTTTAGGTCCGGTCCGAAAAAGCTTGAAAAGCCCGCACTAAATTTTCGGGCTTTAGCTAAGAAATTTGGGCCCGAACTAAGCCCGGCCCGACACGGCCCATGATCACCGATTAATCATTTATTTCAAGTACTCCATAGTAGTTTGCAGCTTTCACAGAATGAGTTGTGTAACGTATCCATACTCCAAAAATGGTCATGATATATTAATGTATTATTATTGTTGTTGTAAGTGGCGGATGATACAGAAGGTTGAAGCCTAGGTTGCACGGGTTTGGTTATGAAAACAGATACAGGATATGAAACTAAAAAAATGGAGGTTACGGGTACGGTAATTAAATATTAAATAATATATAAAAGCAATAAATTTTAATAAATTTATTAATACAATACAAAATCTTATAACCTAAATAATAAATCTTGGTATAAAAAACTCAAATAAATGGAAATCGTTTGGTCTTTAACCTGCGTCAACACAAACTAAAGGCTACAGAAGTAGCTAAATATGTCTTACAATTCGCAAACCAAATAAAATGTTTAATTTTTACAAAGGATTTTTTAAAAAGAACCCCCAGCAACTTGGAGCACTTTTGATAAAACCCTCAGAATCTCAACTATTTAAATAAAATCCCCAGAAACTCCAAAACTTGTTTATTAAACCCCAAAATCTTCAGACATCTATAAAAGCACCCCCAAAAGTTAACACTGTTAAAAATCTTTTGTTAAAACCGTTAAATTGGACATTAGTAGGGTGGGGCCCACCTTTTTTGATAATTTAATTTCTTTTTCCCTTTTTTTTCCTTTCTAGTTATTTATTTTTTCCCTTATTTAATCATTCTCCACTAAAAAAAATTTAATTAACACAAGTCACCACCAAAAACACCACCACCACCGAATCTCTCCTCCAAAAACACCACCACCACTGAATTTTTCCTCCAAAAACACCACCACCACCAAATCTTTTCTCCAAAAATACCACCACCACCGAATCCCTCTCTCTCTCCTCCAAAAACACCACCACCAAATCCCTCTCTCTCCTCCCGAACCACCAACCACCACCAAATCCCTCTCTCTCCTCCAAACCACCAACCACCACCGAACTCTTCTTTCTTCTTCGATTTGGATTTCGATGGTTTTGATTTAGGTTTCGAGGGTTTTGAGGGTTGGTCGATTTGGATTTTGGTGGGATTTTGAGGGTGGGTCAATTTGGGTTTTGATGGTGTGTTGAAATCTAGGCCCCATCCCACTAACTAACGATTTTGACAAAAAAAATTAACGGTGTTAGCATTTGGGGGTGCTTTTATAAACGTCTGAAGCTTTTGGGAGTTTAATAAACACGTTTTGAAGTTGCTGGGAGTTTTATTTAATTAGTTGAGATTCTGGGGGTTTTGTCAAAAGTGCTCTAAGTTGTTGGGGGTTCTTTAAAAAAAATCCTTTTACAAATAAAAATGTAACCCTCTTCTACAACCCTAATCATCAATAATATCATCTTCAAAGAACACACTTTCTATTTCGGGTTCACCAAGTTTAAACTTCGGCTATCTCAAG
Organism: Salicornia ramosissima; assembly: GCA_951394345.1. Lineage (NCBI taxonomy): Eukaryota > Viridiplantae > Streptophyta > Magnoliopsida > Caryophyllales > Amaranthaceae > Salicornia > Salicornia ramosissima. The sequence continues at coordinate 58,870,779 of OX596236.1, read as the reverse complement.
ATGGCCAACTTCTTGTAAATTATAATGCTCATCTCCACCGACATCCCACAATTTGGTTCTTCCTTTAATGTATTCTTCACTTCTCCTAGAAAGTAGCCTTAAGGTTGTTATTAATAAATAGCAAGTCTTTAGCACGCTTAGGAGTAAGTTTATTTCTAACACAAGAATGAATGAACTTGTGAGTGTTCCAATTTCTTTCACAACATGAAGATAATGAAGGGTGTTCCTGTTCTGAAACTTCTTTTGAATTGTCAATGGTCTCTGATGTGTTGATGTTGACTCCGAGTGCTCCTCGCTAGGGTTAAGTCCTGCAAAACAGTCAAAGGTTGCTAACCCAGGGATGGAACCCGAGAACGCCCTTCCGATGCTTAAGTCAGATATCGGGAGTAAGGAGTTAGAGTATTATGAGTTTGTGAATTATGAGTCGCGTGTTTGATATTACAGATATTGCGTACCTGAAAAGTGATTTGACTGATCCTTATATAGGCGTAGGCTACCCGGTTACGATTTAGCTGAGTCAACTGTATTTACATGTGGGCCTGACCCATGACACGTGTCATCATGTCATTTGTTGTAGTATATCTGACGTATCCCTAACCCTGACAGAATTGGGCTTAGGGTATGGGCCCGATTATCCTAGGCTGACCACTTTGGTGGGCCCGGATCAAAGGGCAACTTGAAATCTAGACTTTGAAGCATGGGTACTTGAGAGTTGAGACCCCTTTAATAGCCAACAATTTTTTGCATCCATGATGGTCATGTCATCCAAGCATTCTATGTCTTTGAAAATTCCCTCTGGTCTTTGAGAAAAAATGGCAAACTCTAGGTTGATCTTTTTTCACAGGCCAGGAAGCCCAAAACCAATAAATTATAAGCTTTGGTTATGACATTTTGGATGACCATATTGGAAGCCCCCTAAATTTGTTCCAATTGCTCAACCACATGTCATGGGGTCCAAAAGATGTTCTCATGGGGATATGGCCCAAAATAAAGAGTGTAGAGCCCTTACAAGCGACTTACCACGAAAATATCGCATCACGTACATTTTGGGAATTTTGACTCTAAAACATTCGTCGGTTTGGTCGAAAACCTTAGTGGGCGCGTTGTATAATCCAATAAAACCCTAAGAAAAGTTGCAAAGATTTTTGTTCCAGGCCCAGAAGCCCAAAAACAACGAATTATAGACTTTGCTTTTGGCATTTTGTGTGGCCGTATCAAAAGCCCCCAAAATTAAAGCCTGGAAAAATGTCACCTTTTTTTATGTTTCACCCGCTTTGGCTCGACCCGCTATTCACCCTTTTTAGCCGACCCTAACCCGACCCGCCCTATAACCAGGTCTACTTGGGATGAATGCGTTTTGAAAATTACCTACTATGTCGAGGAGAATTGATCTCAATCTTTGGACCATTTACTTGTATAGTTAGATATAGGCAAAAAAAAAAAAAGTAGAGATGGAATGTTTGGGACCACATGGTTAAAAAGTAAATGTAGCAATCTTTTAGGAGATGAACCTATCTTTTAGGAAGATGTGATGGTGCAAAGGAGTCTAAATTTTGTGACTTGGATGGCTCCATCTTCTTCAGGAATGAGTGTGGTTGAGTTGAGCTTAACTCGAGCTCACGAGCCTAATCCGAGCTCACAAGCTTGATCCGAGCTCACAAGCCGAGCTCGAGCCAGCTTTTTTTTTCCCGAGCTCAAGCCGAGCTTTAAAATTCCAAGCTCAACGAGCTCATGGGCCAAGCCAAGCCGAGCCAAAATATAAACGTGCCGAGCCGAGCCTGAGAATGTTCGTTCGATAAACAACCCTAGTGCCTAGGCTGACCTAATGTTACTATCAAGCGGCTGAAACCCAACTCTTCCTTCCACACCTAGATTAAAGCCAACCTAAACTTCTACATTAAATCCTACTGTCCAACACAGTTTTCCATTGAAGCCAGCCCCAGCTTCTCCGGTGCTTCCTCTAATGAAGCAGCGTCTTCGTTTCTGATTTCAGTTGAAACAATTGCCATGAAAGCTTCTCAAACAATGGAAGATTCAGCAGTAAGCAAAAATATTGGAACTTGTAGTTTTTGCATTTTGGTTTCATCAGCAGCGTGTCAAGGCAACTTGGCAATTTATTGTCTATTTTCTATTATTTTAAATTATTAATCAAGCTCGTATTTCTTCTTTGATCACCATCTTATAATCTGTCCAAGCTATGTCAGTTCATGACAGCACCCCCTACAGTAAATCTTCCTCTTTTATATAGTTCCACATCTTTCTTGCCTGATTAGTTTGTGTTCCCATTTTCGACCTATTAGTTTGTGTTCAACTATCTACAAGGCTATTTCTAAAATCTTGGTCGCTCGTATGCGTCTCCTTATAAATCCCATTATAAGCCCTTTCCAGGGAGCTTTTTTGTCTGACCGTTCAATCCAGGATAACCTCCTTATTGTACAGGAAATCCTCAATATCTTCCAAAAATCATCCAATAAAACTGGATGGCTTGCACTCAAACTCGATATGGAAAAGGCCTACGATCGAATCGAATGAGATTTTTTATGGGCTTGTCTCCATGATTTTGGGTTTCCTCCAAATTTTGTTTCTTGGATTAAAACATGTGTCACTACCACGTCTTTGTCACTTATTGTCAATGGCCATAGTACCACTTATATTAGGCCTTCTAAAGGCCTACGTCATGGTGACACCCTCTCCCCATATCTTTTTATCATTTGCATGGAAGTTCTCATCCGACGACTTTCTGATGCAGCCAATGAATCCCACTCTGGAATAGGGATAAAATTAGCTCCTCGTTGCTTTTTTGTTCCTTGCCTATTATTTGCTGATTATAGCCTCCTTTTTGCTAAAGCAACACTTGCCAAAGCACGCAAATTGCACCTTATTTTGAATAACTTTGGCACTAACTGTCCTATGAAAACAGATTTTAACCGTCTTATAACTACCACAGACACTCGACTTAAACTCTGGGAGAACAAATTTCTCTCCAAAGCGGGTAGAGTTGTCCTTCTACAATCTAATCTAGAGGCGTTAGCTTCTTTCCAAATGGCATCTTTTAAGCTACCCATGTCTACATGTGGTAATATCGACACATTACAATGTCATTTTTTTTGGAAACAAGCAAAGGATAAAAATGATACTCCCCTCATTTCGTGGAATTCCATTTGCCAACCTAAGTCTAAAGGTGGATTGGGTTTGCGGCGCACTGACCCAACGAATATCGCTTTTTTAACTAAACTAGCATGGAAAATTTTATTCTACCGGACTAATTATTGGGTCTCACTAATTCATTCTAAATATCTCTCGGACACCATTTTCTGGGAGTACAAAGCTAAACCTAGTGACTCGTATATCTGGAAACACATACTTATACAACGACCTATCATTCGCAAAGGCATTCGTTGGAAAATTGGTAACGGTTCTTCTATCCTTTTTTGGCTGGATAATTGGGCTTACCAACAACCCGTCCAAAAAATACTACACATGTTATTATCACCTTCTGAACTTGACCTTACGGTGGACTATTTTATTACCCCTGAAAATATATAGGATTTACAACGCCTATCTAATCTCATTCCCCCACATATGGTCCAACACATTAAAGGGCTTTCAATTCCGCATATTCCTATCCCTAACACTCCAATATGGGATCTCACAACAAATGGAGAATTCTCGGTTAAATCTGCTACTTGGCTGGCACATGACAATCCTTTCCTCCTGCACCTAACTGGGAGTTTAAATGGATCTGGAGTTTGGATATTCCGCCAAAATTACAACTTTTTCTTTGGCAATTATTTCACGATAGCCTTCCGTTACGTCGTACCCTTTTCAATCGTAACATAATTTCCCTCTGTATTTGCCCCTTTTGTCAATTACAACTACTGACCATATTTTCCTGCATTTCACCTCTGTACGTCTTTTTTGAAATCATCACAAAATACAGCACCTCATCGGTTATCATATAAATTTTTTGAATATCAAAACCATGTTCAAATTTTTGCATCGGCACCACCCTACGCTTATCCCACCAATTACCTTCTCTCTTTGGTCAATATGGAAAAGTCGTAATGCTCTTGTCTTTGACAACACCCAGTTTAATATCCTCCAAACTATTTATCGTACGCTCTTCCTAAATACGGAATGGTCAACTCGTACACAAATGGATATGACTTTATCCCCCCCCCTTCCCCTCCCCTCCACCACTACAAACAACCCGCACACACCACATCCTATCCTGGTTTCTTGGCATCCTCCGACATCTTCATCAGTCATGTTTAATTTTGACGGCACTACAACTACTACATCGGCAGCAGCAGGTTTTCTTATCCGTGACTCCTCTGGACATTGTCTTGCAGCTCACACCTTCAACCTTGGTCGCTCTTCTGCAATGATTGTTGAACTGACCGCAATGCGGAATGGTATTCGGCTACTTAAATGTGGAGATCGAAGAAGATAACTTATTAGCTATTAATTCTACAAATAACATTTCTCGACCTCCATGGAAGATAGCACATTTGGTCAGTGAAATACAATATCTACTTACTCAGTTTGACGCCTACTCTGTTCGGCATATCTATCGTGAAGAAAATCGAGCGGCCGATTGGATCACAAATGTGGGGCATCTAATCCCGTCTACTTTATGTGTTCAATGTACTCCTCCTTCTCAAATTTGTAATATTCTTGAGGATGATAGATTAGGTATGACCCTGATTAGAAGGGCAACATAATCTTCTTTGTAACATCTCTTTATCCTATTAATATATATATATAGTTCCACACTTCCACTAATAATTAACTTTAGATATATTATCTAAGAAGAAGAATATGAACATCTCATTTTCATTGCCCAAAAAAAAATATCCTCAGTATCTAAGAAGCTGAGCCCCATCCTCCGTGCTTGCAAACGGTCCTGTCATTCTTCGCAATAGACATGCCTACTCCAGTTCATGTTTAGATCACACTTAGTTCTGAACCTTAAGGACAGGGAAGACAATAACATCTCGAATGCTGGCTGAGTTTGTCAGTAGCATCACTAGCCTGTCAATCCCCAAACCCTGTCACAATAAACTCATCTCCATTAGTTCACTCAAACATTTGTAAAATAAGTGTTTTCAAAATCTATTGAGAGTACTTAGGCATTAAGAGAAGCTTTGTTTATGCATTCAAGAAAGCCAGGAACAAAACTTTGGAACATAAGGCTGTAGTCTAAAGAACACAAATAGGTTGTTCAAACTGGGTTCGTTCAGGACTTCAGGTCATAATGTCATACTCTAGTTGGGATTAGGGATTAGGTCCAGGCTACTGTCAGTAATTTTGATGAAGAACAAAGTATACTCATATTACTAAATTGTCCAGACTACTTCAGTTTGGGTCAAGCTCAGGATATCCATTTTGAGTAATGTACAGTTCTGGTTCAGGCAATTGAATTGTGTCATTTGTCAAGTCTACCATATAGTATAATTTTTGAACTAAGTGTCAGAATATATAGGGATCAGAGATCTTAAATAGTCTTATATAAGAAATATTAGACTCCTAATGAAATCACTTTTATCTTTTAACTGAGCATGAGGTGTTCACGGGGACTGAGGTTTGATTCGTGTGAAGCCCTCTGGGCCTACCCAAGGGGGGGAGGGGAATTTTTGGCATTCGTAAATATCAAGTAAAAATAATGATGTAACGAGAGCATACAAAATATTTTAATGAAAATTTTCTATATATCCATTCAGGCAACAGCTGCACAGACTGAACCACATAATTAGTATAACTGCTGATCATCCCTCTTTTCCTTAAGCCCAACATTATTTAAAAGAAATTCCCCCTACCTTCAATTACATTAGGCAACTTCTTGCATAATTGATATGTTGCAAATTTCACAACTAGATCAACATCTTCCCTAGCATAATAAGGAAACTGCTAACCCGACTGCTAATGACCTGCGGACCCGCTTTCGCCCGACCCGCTACTGACTCTGTTTAGACGGCCCTGACCCTGACCCAAACCGCACCGGCATGCCCTGACCCAGCCAGTCTGCCTAATAACCAGGTCTAATGGATATGCCCAAATACTAAATATGTTACTTTGATAGCAACAAGGGAAATAAAATTACATGGAAAGAAAAGAAAGAGAGAAGAGAGAGAACAAACCATCCCAGAAGCTGGAGGCATTCCGTACTCCAAAGCTGTAAGAAAATCTTCATCAACAGCTACCTCATAGAAATCATCTTGACTTTCAGCATCATTAGGATCTAATTCCAAATGTTTCTTATTGTGCTCCTTCACTTGCTCTTCCAAGCGAGACCGCTGATTAAAAACAATAATTGCTTACTCAGCTTGAACTATCCAATAGCATACCCCAGTACAAAGAGAGTGTTCAGGTGAACCCAAATATAAATAAGTAATATGCCACAGCTTAATCCACATGCATCGCAAGAGTGATAATAAGTGGACTGATGAGTCATCTCATGGCACAAATTAAGATTTCTTAATCACAATTTTAATTACATATCACAGCTATTTTTACTCTATCCCACATCATATTAACATGATTGCACGGTGAGAATATTACTCTATCCCAAATTAGTTGTTTGAACAATTATCAATGCATAATTATAGGAGATAAATTGGGTTTGGCTCATCTAATATTGTTTTACTAGATAAGCATATGTGTTTGGAGATCTTGAATTATTATATTGTTATTGCAGTGGCAAGGTAGATTAAAAGGAGATAAGAGGTTCCAAAGGAAATATAAGAATTATTTCAGAATATGGAGGAACCATGCCAAACAAGCTAGTGTTCAATTATTTCCAGACATATGAAGAGGGAGACTGTTAAAAGTAAGTCTCTACTTGTGTCAATTTAACTTTTAGGTACAGGATTGTGTCTCAAAATTTTGGACACAAGTTCAGATTCTAAGGACAGGGTACAAGTGTGGACGTGCAGCGACACAACATTCTCGAAAAAATATATACACAGTGCTGAAAGGTTTTTATTTAGAATTATAAAGTCCGCTTCATGAAGGAATACCTCCGAAAAGTATTATTGCACGTAGTTTTTCATGTTAACTTGTTTGCAATTTTGCATGCATGCTTCAAATTCACTTTCTCCTAGTTTATATATAAATCCTTACATGAAAACAATTTGTGGGGTACCTGGTTCTGGAATCCACAACAAGTTAAAAGTGATAAATCTCAAGTAGATAAGCCTCTAAGCATTTTCAACAGTTGTAAAACTACCTGATCCACAGGATCTGTTAACTCAGAGAATGCATTTGCTAACTCACGACCACAGATGAACAGTTCGAATCTCTCAGTTAAACCTACAGAGCTGCACCAACAATAAAGGGCTTGAAATCAGTGAGATCCATCCACATGAGCTTGGATGTCTATGGTATAAAAATGCAGTACATTCATTATGAATGATTCATATATTACCTTCGGTGGGGTTTAGCTAGAGGAGATATTTCAATGGGGTAATCTAAGACAAATGTAGGTTGGAGAAGCTTTGGCTCCACAAGTATTTCAAAAACCTGGTGGAACACACGGAAAAATCTTTTAGCAGATAAGAAAGTATTAGTTGCTTTAAAATTGAGGGAAATGTAAACAAATAATTCCCAGGGAATTCTCTATCCTCCTTTATAACATTTGGAAATATGGAGAAGAGTCAAGTGACTAACAGAAAATCAAAATCTAAATTTCTGGATAGTATGCAGCACAAACATACATATATCACATACAAAAAAGATGAGTATACTGATTCTTGACATTAGATTGCTACTAATTCACTGATAATAAATATCTAAGGTATAGAGATAAAGCTAACCTCATTTAGAATATGGCCAATTGATGCGAAATTTTCTATAGCAAATTTATCCTTTCCCTCAAGGCTGCTTCCAAGTGTTTTTAAGGTAACTTCCTTGGCAGCTTCAAGATTATCACCAAACTTGTTAAAGTCTATTCCAGAGGCTTCTTTAACAAGATTGTGCATTGTTTCCCTCTTCCAAGGCCGTTCTAAAGATATATCTATTCCCTGAAAAGACATTTCGGGACTATTATTCATAAGATAAACAGAAGTATATAATTTTAAACATTCAGTTTATTATAATGAATACTCCGTATGAATTTTCACTTTTGCATTTACTAAAAATTACTAAAACATCAAATATTTAGGAACAAGTAAAATCCGCCAAAACAATACCTCCTCCGTTTCTGAAAACTTGTTGCACTTTTTATTTTTGGATGTTACAATAAAACTTGTTAAGCCCTGTATCTTTTTCCCCTTATGCTAAACTTTTGAAATTAATATATCAAGTACAATACTCGTGGTCCCAGTGTCCCACACAACAATTAAAAAACATTTTCTCTTACCTTATTTTATTCAACTTCCGTTCTACATGGCCCCACATAAATAATAAAAAATAAATCCGTGAATTTTGCACCTAGGTGGCCAGGTGTACTATGAACACAATGCACGAGCAGTTAAGATAGAACATTTATATTATGCATTTAGAAGATCCAGTTATGCGTAAAACATTCATGACATTGAATTTTACAAAGCAAGTGTACTAAAAGAAAAACATGAATATTCTAAATGCATACTAAAGGTGAGCAAGGGCCTTGCTGGGATGACCCGAGTATCGGGCCTGCATGTCTCGTGCCCTTACAGGTCGTACCTAAAACAGCCCAAGATAAAGTTGTGTAGTGTTGGGCTCGTATGCTTTATGGATTTTTTCTCATAATGAGGGTCCGTTTACTTCAACTGAATACAGCTGAACTGAACTAAACTGAATTATCCTGAACTGACATGAAAGTAATATCTTATAAGAGAGAAATTGAGAGCTGAACTGAAGTGAACTGAATTGAATTGTAGCTGAAGTAAACAGCCCTGAGTGTGCCAACTGGCACAAAAGGCCGGCCCGTCGTGCTCGTGATAGACTCGTGCCAAGTTTTAAAAATGTTTTCAATGCACGGCCCATGGTCCATGAGTGTGCCTCTCATATTGTGTTGTGCCACTGACATGTTCGTGCGGGATCGGGCCTAACTCATGTTGTGCCCATCCGAATCTCGTGTCGGCCCGGCATAGCCCATGCACACCTCTCTACATAACAAATTGTTCTAAATGCATAGTACAAATGTTCAATGTTAATTACAGGTAAATAATGATCACCCTGCACCCGGGAGCACAAAGAAATTTTCCATAAAAAATATCATCAAACCAATTAATACACCAAACCAAAAAAAAATCCTAGGGTCCATGATTTGAAAAGTGCAACAAGTTTTCAGAAAAGGAGGAAGTAACAATACTTAGGAAAAATATCAATGAGAATAGAAGAAAAGAAAGAGATCAAATGAAGAAAAGGAAACCTAGCATCAAGCATGTGAATGGAATACCAAGTGCATTATATGCATAGTGCCATAGTGGTACACTTGCGCATACATCCACAGTCACGCTCACACATGCCCACTCACTTTCCTCCCTCTAGCCCCCCCCCCCACCAACACCAAACAAAAGAAAAATATTGGCCTCATTGGGGTTAGCATATGGACATATATGAGTAAAAAGTAAAGAAAAAATACTACCTCCGTTTCTTATTATTTGCAACGATTTGACACTTTTCCTCTCTACTTTATGTCACATCGTTGCAAATAATAAGAAACGGAGGTAGTATTAATGGGTCAGTATGGCTTGACATGTGAGAAAAAAGTGAAAGAAAAAATCAAAATAAATAAATGGAATTAGGTACAATCTAAAAAGAAAGATTGGGCAAAGAAATAAGGATGGGGTAGGGAGTTACATAAAGAAAACACGCCCATTCACCTTCCTCCTTCCAACTCCCCCCTCCCCACAACAACAACAAAAAAAATCCACATTTCTTTGCCTCATTGGGTTTAACATATGGATTTAGGAGTAAAAAGTAAAAAGTAAAGGAAAAATATTAATAGGTTCGTACGGCCTGTCATTAGAGAAAATATTGCCAAATAAAGGAAATTAGGTACAATCTAAAAAGAAATTGGGCAAAGAAATAAGGATGGAGGGATGCAATTCTAGTAACAGCAAAGAATTAGGGACCACCTAAAAAATTAAGAATGTGCAAAAAATAAGAAATTGGGGGGGGGGGGGGATATGAACAAAGGAAAACATTATAAATATTTTATTTTAATGAGAATGATATCCAATTCTAGTAACAGCTATTAGATCTCCCACAAATAGAACCCTCCTCCTATTACCCCAAAACAGTGTACCTAATTCCCTAAACTCACTACTAATTGTGAACTCAAATAAGCAAATTATGGTCGTTTTTTGGGCCATTTTTGCCCCATTTTGAGTGAATTACAAATTGTAGATGCGGATTACATAGCAAATAAGGTAATGTTCCCCTGAAAAAATTAAAGCATGATAAAGACATGCATATACCAAATGTTTATAAGAACAAGTTACAGACAAATAGGGGCAACAATTTTTCACCTGATACTCTATCATAAGCTTTCCTCTAACTGCAAGAGCACATCGAGTAACAATTTCTTCTGTCAGAGCCATCATACTCTCATAGTCGGAATATGCCTCATACAACTGAAGATTAAGCAAGTTAATCCATTTACATGGAAATAATAATTTCCTACCAAGTGTTAAATCATACTTAATTACTTAGGGCTTAACAGAAGGGGGAAGCAAGACAAGATTGGAGAAGACGAAATAAATAAAGATAAAAATCATGTTAATTTGAGTTTACCACCTCTATAGTAGTGAACTCAGGATTGTGACGAGTCGAAAGGCCTTCATTTCTGAATATTCTTCCAATTTCATAAACCTTTTCAAAACCCCCAACCTAATAATCAAAATACAAGGCTACTTCAATAGGTTAAAACCACAAAATGGAGTGAAATGGCTATAATTAGTACTTGGAGTTAGCAAAACTAAGTACAGGCATTTTAAACAAAGACATAAAAATGGCAGAAATTACAAGACTTCTATACCTAACCATCAAAGTTAGACAACACACAATATTAACTTGCACAACTTCAAAAGTTTGCTTTGTAATTGAAAAGAGAATACCCAAAGCAATATGAAAAGCATAGAAAGTGTCAACTCTCACCAGCATCCTCTTTAAGTGAAGCTCAGTAGCTATTCGTAAATACAGATCCCTTCCCAGTGAATTATGGTACGTAACAAACGGTCGCGCTTCTGCTCCACCAGCTTCACCCTATTTGATAAATCAAATAAATATCCACACCAAATTTTGAAATTTACCTTTTAACTATCAAGTGGGAAGAATTTATGAACTTATCAAAATTTAAAAGTGATCATAATTAGCAACAGTGACAAAAGAGCAATCCTGAGAAGGTCATCTATGCACTGGGCGATATTATATTTCCTTATTTTTCCGTGTCTTTCCACAGTCATCTGATTCAGGGAATTTAAATTTAAATTCTGTAAATATCCACAAATTACCATCAGGAGCAAAACCTTTAAGTAGAGACTGGCTCATGAAAAGGTAGCTCTAAGCTCCCTTGTCATAACTAAATTCCAATAAGATTAAAGTGCTGAAACCAAAGACAGAAACGAAGAGATCTATCTTCCTTTCCTTTAGTAGCAACATACCAACCATAGGGTTGAATATCAATAACATTGTATATTCCACTAATTAAAAGCACTTAAAATACATTAAAATTGTATGTGCAGAAATTTTTTACTGTGTACTCAACCGTTGTATCCAGGGACAGCACTGACTGTGCCATTACTGTATGGTATACAGTTGAAGTTGTAACAATTTGATTACACACCTGAAGAACTGGAGTTTCAATTTCAACAAAGCCCAATGATTCCACAGTCTTCCGTATCTCTGAGATAATCTACTGAAATATAAAAAGTTCATCATGCAATTAATAAATTAAGAAGCTTGCACTTGTAAGCATTAAGATTTAGCATATGAAACACATTCATTTTACATATTGAGATGACCCAAGAATTTCACTATTTTGATTTTGCTAGTCCCTACAAGAAACATAATGGTAACAAAAGATAGTTCGGAATCAAAATATGTCCAATCTAAGGGACAGGTCAATGTAATCAGAACAAGACTCAAAGAGTTCCATGGGCATTCTCTTGATCGTCATATATCATTTAAAAAAACACATGTGCTTCTTCCCAACCCAACTGCATACCTATACAAGGTTTCAAGTTGTGAATGATATTTGCAGAGATGGTTAACCTTCTCGATTCTCAAAAACAAAGATTTGAAGAGTTCTATAATTTTCTGAGTAATCAGTAGAATTCAAGATGACCTGTCAAGATGCATGGCTTATTTTGTTGATGAAAATGGATGTTAGAAGTGGGACAAATGTGGGGCATCTCTTACTAGTAGCACCATGCCTTAAAATAGCAGGCATTTCGCAGCTTTCTATCTAGCTCTTTCAAAGGCAACATGCAACTAATGACTAAGATCATATAATACTAGAAGAAAAAAAAATCCATTACTCTATCCAATCAAGATATAAATGATCATGTTTCTAACTTGGGCCATCACACAAAAAAAAGGTTACTTTCTACATTTTAAGTAATTTGAATTTTCAACTTCCCCGATTATTCCTTAAACTTAATCCCTCCTCTCCATTCCAGCCCCTCCACATACCCCCCCAACTGCATACCTATACAAGATTTGAAGTTGTCAATGATATTTGCAGAGATGGTTAACCTTCTCGATTCTCAAAAACAAAGATTTGAAGAGGTCTATAATTTTCTTAGTAATCAGTAGAATTCAAGATGACCTGTCAAGATGCATGGCTTATTTTGTTGATGAAAATGGATGTTAGAAGTAGGACAAATGTGGGGAATCTCTTACTAGTGGCACCATGCCTTAAAATAGCAGGCATTTCGCAGCTTTCTATCTAGCTCTTTCAAAGGCAACATGCAACTAATGACTAAAATCATATAATACTAGGAGAAAAAAAATCCATTACTCTATTCAATCAAGATATAAATGATCATGTTTCTAACTTGGGCCATCACACACAAAAAAAAGGTACCTTTCTACATTTTAAGTAATTTGAATTTTCAACTTCCCTGATTATTCCTTAAACTTAATCCCTCCTCTCCATTCCCTCCACATACCCCCCCCCCCAAAAAAAAAAAAAAAAACTACAAAATAATTCAAAAAGAAGGGTATATAATATTTAATACTTTAAAAATGATCTCAGGTGAAAAATCACATATAGCCTATCATGTAGGGCGAGAGAGCAACAAGAATCGACCTTTGCTCTCTTTCGAAATACGTCACCAACTTCAGGATTTGCAATCATATCTACATACCTGGATAGCAAGTACATTATCTAGATATTAGGTAATAGGAACGCAGGTTCCTGCTAAAAAAAAAAAAAGACCATTACAATAATGGCAGAAAATTTGGCTGCTTAACTTATATGTGAAGACAAAAAAAAAAAAATTTAAAAAAAATTTTAAAAAAACAGCTGCAGGAATTAGAAGAATAGTCACTAGGGAAATATCAGAACTAGCATGCTACTTTGCAACAAATGTTATACTCTCTTTATATCATAAATATGCACCTAAAGCTGCCTCCATGCTTTAACAAAGTCAATGAGGTCACCAAAAGTAAGTTATTGCTCAGTATCCATCTCAACTACCTTAAATCTAGAAAGAGTAAAAAGCATGGTTACCACAATCAAAAATCATAACCAGAACTTATGACACAGGTTGACTTGAATTTTAGGAAAGCATTTACAAGAGCAGAGGACAAAAGAGAGATTAAAACATATCTAAAAATACTAAAGCTTCAAAGTTTTAACTTGCCGTTGACGGTAACGCTTATCTACATCTAGCAGTCCATGGTATTTGTCTGGAAGTGGAAGCAAGGATTTCGTAAGAATTGCAAATGAGCTCATATGAACTGAGAGCTCTCCTGCAAAATAAAGCCACTTGTGAATACTGAATACCTTCGAATTTAAGATGGTCATACAGCCACACACAACAAAGTTGCTCTCATCCAAAAGATTTTCCTCAATATTACTACATTTAACAGTGTCAAGCACTCTTAGGCATTAAGTTCAGGTTATACATTACCTTTTTCTGTCCTTTTCATTGTGCCACTTGCACCAAGTATATCGCCAATATCAACAAGTGTTTTTAACTCCTCAAACTGATCTTCAGAAAGTTTATCCTTTTCGCAGTAAAGCTGATCACTCCAAAAAAAAAAAAAAAAAAGCTAAATATTCTGTGTTGTATATACACATTGTGAAGAGATAGCAGCCAAGTGTAAAGGAAGAAAGAAGACCAATGCTGAAGGCTCTAATGCTCTATTCTCCTCAGCTTAAAACAAGTTATTTTAGAGAAAAAAAATTATACATTAGTAACAATAAGACAGTGTTTAGTTTAACTTAATACTTCTAATTTGATTTCTCCTCACCTTCAAACAACTTTTACTGCCCATCTTTACCAATTACCGATATCTTTAACAATTACAATGTGTCACAAACTCACAATGCAGGATACATGCTTTGTTGGCCATGATAAATAAGGGTAAAGCACATAAAAATATGACCTAGTTAAGGAGATGCACCAAGAAGTGAAAACAAATATAAGGACATGGACAAGTAACAAATATATATTGTGGTGTTTATTGATTGATGTGCACTATTTAGCAGGCCATAGTGTGCCTCTTTCAAAGTGCCTCACCCAGCTTTAAATTATCATCTGACCCCATTCTCCTTTCATCTTAGTGCCTAGGTACACCTTTTACTTGTTTGCGACAATGTTAATAGAGAAATTAACAAGGTCTATCCAAGATGCAAGACCAGTGTTACCTAGATCGAGGTTTGATTTGCATTGCAGCACAGGTAAGGGAATGCAATTCGCCGAATTTAGGATCACCGGGAGTGTTTTTTTTAATTTAGGTTCGGGATCATGGTTTGCTTTTGATTATTTTGGTCCGATGATGCTATTTTGTTTATTCATTTTTTTTTTTAATACAGATTACAGTCTACTGCATAATCAGAATGTTGAGAATCAGATTAAGATACCAACATTGTAAATATTGTAGGCCTATAATAAAAAGAAGTAAATATAATACCAAAGAAAATACATGTTTAATATTGTAGCCTACTAGCCTGAGCATTTATTACGTTTCTTTGAGGGGCAGGGGCGAACCACAAAAATCTATGCAAGATTGTTATTTGAGCTTCTAATACGGGTATGATTTGGGTTTGGGTCAATGTGGGTCAACACCCGACCCGATCCACACACACCCGTAACCTGAACGTAACCCGTAATTAAGACACCCTAACATAAACAACACCTAACCCTTGAAGTCAAACATAACTCCATGTTATTGCATAACTCCTGTTGTGATACAGGGGCACAGGGAGAGGGGGAGCGGGGGGAACCTCGGCCCCCGCGGCCATTTGTCGCGAGCCATTATTTTTTGAGTTCACCCCCCTCAGAATTTATATATAATTATTATGCTATTATAATAACACAAGAAACAAATTGGCTCAATGGTTGTGTGCTTAAGAAATGAGAGGCATGTCTTAGGATCAAACTCCCCTACTTATTTTCTTAGAGACTAAAACTAAACCCAACAAACTATAATGAAATTCTTTTATTTTATTTTTTAAAATTTAATTAATGGCTTTATACCATTTATACATGATAGTATGATTAATATATAAGTAGGTATCGTAGAACCGTACAAAAAGTATTTTTTTATTATTTAATTTAAATAAATCACTTAATGTAAGTTTGTGATTTACAAGAGCTATATTAGTTAATTTTTCATTTTTTTAATGTTTTCTAAGATCAACTTTTTTTATATGAACATATGATAGGTTCAATCATGAAATTAAAATTACTTAGTTTTTTTAATAAAGAAGTTGATATTCAACATCAAGAGGGTCCTAAACCAATTTCAAATACAGTGGAGAATTCGGATTTGGAAACAAATTTGATCCAAAATAATGATCAAAATCCTAATTTAAAAGGGAACAAGAGATTTGAGTCTCCCACTATTGAAATTTATCAGTTTCAAAAGGTTCCAAGATTTGAATCATGTTATATATTTATTTTATGCATCAATTCATGTAAGCTGATCATTATTTGATTAAACCGCCCGCCCCACTAGCGCAAAATTTATGCCTTCACCCCTGGTAAGATGGAACACTAGTTCCCTGTTACCCAACCTTGAACTCATTAATGAGGATGAGATATGAGCTATGTTTGACAAGATAAGGAAATAATAGTATTGGGATTATGAGGATTTATAAAGAAGCTGAGAGAGGCAAAGACCAATGGGAGAATGGAAGAACGGACTTCATGTTATTGAAACGGATTTATAACCAAGAGTTCATTGCTGTAGTTTGAAAAATTTTATTCGTGCATCTGGGTGCATAAAATAATAGAAAATTCATTCACGGATTAGTCTTTGTGGTGTAGAATTCCTAACACAATAGGCTGCAGTTGTTGACTTGTCGTAAGTAAGTTTTTGCACACACTAATCTGCATTCTTTTTCACCAAAATAAAACAAACAAACAAACAAAAAAATCTGCATTAGTCGTTACTTAATATTCAGGAAAAGGGATAAAAAAAACCTGGATAGTTCCGGAATGATCTCGCAAGGTGAAAAAGGCAAGGCTTCCAAAAGCCCGACGACTCATAATTCGGCCAGAAACGGAGACATAATCAGAAACCTCCTCACCACTTGGAAGCTGCTCATAAATTGACTGAAGCTGCCTTGTTGAATGACTCCTGTCCCATTTGTACGCGTATGGCTCGCATCCTTTGTTCCTCAATTCTTGTACCTACTTCCAATTTCAATGTCAACCTCAATTTCAACCTATTCTAGACATTAAGTTTTACTCAGTACTCGTTCTACTTACCTTGTTAAGCCGGACAGAGCGGACAGCTTCCCTGTCAGAGGTAGAAGACGATGACTGAGAACGGCGCCTACGATTGTTACTGGGAGCGGCGCTGCAGATGCTGCTCACAAAGCGCCGGGTTTTCCACAATGGCACGCTGTTATTGTTCGCCAAGAACAATGTAGAGTTGAAATTTGAGCTCCAATTCAAATTCAAAACTTTAGATTTGAAGCTTGAGTTCCAACTCAAATTCAAGTGTAATAGCTGCTTCAACTGCTGCGACGATTGACACGTCATCTTCATCTTCACCTTCACCGTTTCAGCTCCTCTATTTTATTTTTATTTTTATTTTTTTTAAGTTTGAGGAAATGTGAATGTCTCAGACAGCTCCTCTATTACCAAAGCCCAGAGGTACACCAATTACGACTTACGAGTAGTATATTATATCTCTGCAAACGGGCCACTTTCATTTACCATCAATTACTAGTATTGTAAGGCCCGTTGTAGCTTTCCCCTTTTTCCATTTAAAATACTCCATCCGAGGCCCATCTACATTCCAACTCTACTAAAGCCGTGTGGACTATGGAGAGTTGGAGACGTTTCACGGTTTCACCCGTACATAGAGCTGTCAAATCTAATTTGAACTTTAAGATAATCTAAAATTAATTTGTGATTCAATCCATTTTAACCTGAAAATTTAGTTACTAGAACTCAATCCGATCCATACACACCCGTAATCTAAACGTAATCCGTAATTAAGACAACCACATTGACCTACACCCAAATCACACTTGTATTAAAAACACCCACATCACACTTCTATTAAAAACACCCAAATTCAAACCCATTTTAACTCGACCCGATTCGCACCCGACCCAATCCACACCTGACCAACATTGTACCAGACTTGCGTTTGAATTTAAAACTGGATGTCTTGTTTTTTTGAACCAGATCCTAATTTGTCGGATGAGGTTCGGTCTGGTATACGAGAATACACACACCTAATATAGTCCACATATTATTGATCACCACTCCAACATGCATTGACTCGACCTATAATCGATCTAAACCATACGAAATGACCCAAATAGACCCAATCTAGAATCAATTTAATCCAAAATTTTACACACCCCAATAATGACCTTACCCAAATGAACCTAACCCAAGAGGACCTGAACCGGTTTCAAGATGAACCCGAAACAACCAACCTATTGCGACCCAAACCACTCTATGAATGTAACGACCCAGACTTTTATAGGCTGTCGATTTACGAAGGAAATCAACAAATGGATCATTACCAATCAAAACATGCTAAAACATTATTAAATTCAAACTTTTAAACTTAAATTGAGAAATCTCTTTATTAATTAATTAACTAATGAAAGGATAAAAATGTTCATAAATCTGTATTATTCAGCAAACTACTACATAAAGAGTCTATTCCCAACAAGCTGGGTGGAATTTAAAAAGAAATAGACTAAAAAATTAAAATAGAGTTCGGGTTTCTTCTATAAATCTTGCAAAACACTCAACCCGATCCACACGTAAGCCCACTTATTCTTCTACATCATCACCTGAAATGGGGGGGTCCACCGTCAGTGGCGAGTAACTATGTAACAACCCGACTCGCTTAAATCGGCGCGGAAGAAACCGACGAGTTGGATAGTTAAAAACTACAACTCAAAACTTAAGAAATTAAACTAATTCCTCGAAAATATTATTAATCAACCAAAAACGTACAAATTCCCACAAGTTTGTACATAACTAGTCCCAAAAGTCAAACTAAAAATACTAAACATACGAGTAAACTCCAACTACATGTCAGAGTTATAAACAACGTAAAAGAGTCCATACAATACTCCAATACTATCTAAAAACAACAGTAATAGTAAATACAACAGATAGCAGAAATAACAACATCGCTCGCCCAACCCAAAGCTAAGCAAGAGTATCGTCAACAGAAATACCTGAAAAAAAATATACAACAGTCCACCATCAGTGGCGAGTAACATAACTGACTCACCCTAATGGGAATACACATGTACATAGCACAAATCAAATAATCCATATCAATAAGCAAAGTACGAGAACAACCCAAAACGTGAACTCGACTCAAACCAACCTAATCAACTATCTTTGGCGCAATCAATCATATTCTAGACCGGACTGTGCTCGTACGAACGCATCTTACGCGTTCGAACTTTCTACTATGCTCGGATTTGAGAATCTTACTCCCAAACCCCATGAAACCAATCTTACTGGAAATCCATGTCCCGTGAAACCAATCTTACTGGAAATTCACAAAGATCACATAGTATGACTCCAACTATCCCAATACCGCGGATGGAATAGGGGCAACGTCTTAACCCGAATACAATGAATCTTACTCAAAGTATCAGGCGTCTAAAAATGAAATCAAGCTAATCATTAATTAAATCTTTTAATCGACTTAATCATATTATCATCATTACTACCCAACATAACTAAATTAAGTTCAAGAATTGCCTCTAGCCTTGATTCTCGAATTTAACTAGTTAAATTATCGAAGTTATTCTCAAGAACTGCCTCTAGCCTTAATCTTGAGTCTAACCAATCATAATCCAACATTCAATAATCATTCTTTAATCATATTAGACACTTTCTTTAACTTTCTTTATCATTTAAACCATTTTCATTAACTTTCAAGATTCAACCAAGAACTCATCCAAACTCAAATCATCACACGCATAATCACATGATCCTACGAAAATTACCACTTAAACTTATCCAAAATTCATCAAACTTTAACATAATATTCATGATCATAAAACGTCATATAATCGATCATAAAATCATGAAAAATCATCATCAAAACACCATGAAAACACATAAAAATCATATTATAAAATCATACATAAAATCATAGGTATTCATCAACAATCAACCCAAACATGCATTTAATTCATACTATAAACATAGTATACCAACAAGGTTGAGTAAGTATGTTACCTTATTGAAGATAACACACAAAATCAATACAAAAAGCTGCTGCCCGGAACACCAAATACACGGCCCAAGCAACACGGACACGGCACCACCACCACGAGCACCTCACGGCAACCTCACGGGCACAACCACCACCGCACGGTCTTCACCCAGTCATGGCACCACTGCACGGCTGCACCACTGCCCGGCCACGGCTTCACACACGGCACACCACCACGAACCCACGCACGAACACGACCAAACCCAACCCGAACCAACGATCTTGATTGAAATGATTGTGTTTAAGATTGTGTTTGAACACCTAAAGATCAATGAACTTTGAATCTTTAAGTTTTGGGCTAAGAAAAATGATGAACAATTTTTTGTGCTTTGAATTGATGGCAAGTGCATAAAATGGCAAGGATGAAAAAAATGAGCAAAAGCCTTACTAACTCCCCTATATATAGAGTTAGTTAAGGTGTGAACACAAGGCAAGTGGCAAGCCTTGCCATGCCACATGAGAACCGGCCAAAGAGAGGTAATGGGCCTAAAAATGGGCTCTCGTGCTCAATTGGGCTAATTTGCGAAAACCGCATAATTAATCATGCATAAATCAATTTAGCCCAAAATATTAAATAACTAATTAGAAAATTAATCAAAAATTCTAATTAATTAAATAATAAATAACATAAATAATAAAAACTGAAAAACAAGTATTTCGAATTAAATCAAAATTATTCACATAAAATAAAATAAATAGTTCAAAAATAAATTTGAACTAACACAACAACACACATAAATACACATAATTATCGGCAAAAATACCAATAAAATCTGGGTCATTACAAACTAGGCTGTCCCACTTAAATGTGGAACCATAAATCATATAATAGCATAGAATCAACCAGGTTCATACCACATGCAAGAATAATCATCATAAAATACCAAGCAAAATCAGATATACACAGCGGAAGACTTAACATATCATGCATAAGAATAACTTAATCCATACGAAAATAATCAAACCAACCCGATGAATTCTTATCTTTCCAAATTATTACCCAAAACCCATCTTTTAACCATCTTTCTTAATCCATGGACCGGTCATTATAACTTGTAAGGATGTCCGTGTACATCCCAATTTTCCTAAAATGCGCCGGAAAGATCTGTGTATTCTACCCATAGCTCTTGTAATACCCCGTATTTTTGTACATTTATACATGTATTTTTATACGTAATTTATAATATATACACGTATTTTATACGCCTAAAGGAATATTTTATATGCTTAAGAATTGGGATTAATAAAATGGTTTAAAGTCAATATTTACAAAATATTATTTATTGGGTATTTAAATAGCTTATGTATATTTACAAAGAAATTTTATAAAATCATATTTGAAAATAATACTAAAGGTTTTTATTATGTATTTTGGGCGTCGTTTATAAAGTAAAATATTCCGGTTTGGAAAGAGTAAAAGTATTTATTCGTATTGTCGCAAGCCCAAGAAACTCAAATTGGACCCAAGCTATATATATACCCTAACGTAAACCAAAACAAGTCGAAACCCTAAATCAAAAAAAGGAAAAAAAAAACAAACTGTTATATAATATATTATATGTGGATGACCATTATACCCCTTGCTATACTCTAGTAATATTCTGGAATTAGGGTTTACTGTACTGCTGTTATAACTTGTATATATACCCCTTACACGGAATGAAATGATATACTTTTCCCACTTTTACAACACGTTATCAACACAAATTTCTCTAGGGTTTTTTAGGGTTCCAAGAAAGAAACAAAACAAAAAGGAAAAAGTAGCCGTCACTTGCAATTCATTTTTTCTTTCTCTATTGCAAATTAGATCAAAGCACCCTTAATAAATCTCTCTTTCTCTCATCCTCTCGTTCGAAGCAGAGCTTTGGAGGTTAAATCTTGAGGGGTTCGTAGCAGTACTTGTCTGGTGGTGTTATACGATTCTTTGTGTTGCGAATTTTCTTGGTGTTCAAGGACACGAACTCACCGATCTCCATAGACTGTCAAATGTCATTGGATTGCTCTTGTTTTGCTTATAATGGAATGGTAATGTGTTTTGTTACTTTTGTATTGAATTAAACATTTAATTAATTTAATGTGTCTTCCTGCTTTTTGTTTATAAAATGGAATGGTAATCTCTGTTTCAAATGTTAATGTATTCCTCTTGTTTGTTTGATTTTTTTTTGTTATGTTAATTTTTTTTATCAAATGTCATATAACAATTGGAGTTTATCAAATAATATAATTAACATACATACCCCATAGAGTTAGATAAGCACGCAGTGGGTTTAGAAGAGATGTATGATGATAATGATAGAGAAGTCAGTGGGCATGAGACCAAACGACAATTACTGAACGAGTTGAAATATATATATATATATATATATAATAATTATAATAATAAATACATAAATAAAAAAAATGATACGAGTTGCAATCATTTTGAATAGATGCTTTAATTTACTAAGTCAGAAAGTTGCAATATTATCCTGCTAAGTTGTATCAATTCATAGCTCATTAATTTACGGTTTGAAGTATTAGTCCAATTCACCACTGTTAATTTTATATGCATATTGGTTGTTTTGGTTTATGTTAAATTGAAATCTCTTCCATTTTGTTGTTGTTGATTGAATAAGAGATTTTTGTATACAATTAACACATCAATAAAGTATCTCGATCCAAAAATGGCTGCCAATTGTACATATTATGAATAACTTTGACTCATAAATTGATATTATTAATTTTTGTCTAGTGAAATATGACGAATCTTGCAAAGCTTGAATTCATGGCACTTGATATCACCGGAAACAATTATTTGTCTTGGGTATTGGATGCCGAGATTCACTTGTCGGCTAAAGGTCTTGGTAATACTATCAAGGCCGCAAATAAAGAATCAAACCAAGATAAGGCAAAGGCGATGATATTTCTTCGCCATCACCTACATGAAGCTCTAAAAATTGAGTATTTAACAGTTAAAAATCCAGAGGAACTTTGGGCTAACTTAAAAGAACGATATGATCACCAGAAAACTGTGATACTTCCCGCTACCCGTAATGAATGGATTAATCTAAGATTGCAAGATTATAAAACTGTTAGCGAGTATAATTCCGCCATGTTTAGAATCACATCTAAACTACGATTATGTGGAGAGCCGGTCACAGATGATGCAATGTTAGAAAAAACATTTACAACTTTTCACAAGGATACTGTTCTTTTAAGCAGACAATATCGTGAAAAGGGTTTTACTAAATATTCTGAATTAATATCTTGTTTGTTAGTGGCCGAGCAAAATGATCAACTATTAATAAAAAATCATGAGTCACGACCCACTGGTACTGCAGCACTCCCTGAAGCGAATGCTGCGACTCATAACACAAAAACAATAGATTATGGTAACCCTGCCAGCAGCAGTGGACGAGATCGAGGTCGTGGCCGAGGCGGATATGGACCTAATAGAGGTCGAGGCGGATATGGACCTAATAGAGGTCGTGGCGGATATGGACCTAATAGAGGTCGAGGTGGATACGGACCCGCCAGAAGTCGGGGTGGTTATTTCAAAAACAATTACTCCCACCAGAAGTGGAAACATGGAAAGGGTAATGAAAATAATGACTGTTATAGGTGTGGAGGAAAGGGTCATTGGTCCCGAGTTTGTCGTACTCCGAAACATCTGGTCGATCTCTATCAACAATTTTTAAAGCAAAAAGAAAAAAAAGTGGAGACAAATTTGATGATTGAAGATAGTCTAGGTGATTTTGCCAACAATGAAGCTATGACACATTTAGAAGCTGCTGATTTCTTCACCACTCCTGAAGCCCCTGAAGGGAATAATTGAGCTTTATTTTATGTTTAGACTTTTTAGTAATTCTATTTGCTCATTATTCTTGTATTAAACTTTAGTAGTTTTTTTTTAATTACCTTTTAGGTTTATGGATTTTATTATGCGTTTTTATTATTATTATTATTATTTATGTCTTTTAACTTAAGAATTTTAACATTTATTAAACATTGCTATAATAAATTTCTATAATGAAGTTTATCATTATAAATATTGTTATGTGACTATTACTTTATTTTCTTGAAGAACATGGGCACTCGAGCTCAGATAGCAATAAAAGGTGAAGATGTATGCTTAGCAGATAGTGCTACGACTCACACAATTCTAAAACACAAGAAATATTTTTCTACTTTGAAAATGCAGAATATTAGTGTGAACACTATATCAGGTAGTACAAAAATTATAGAAGGCTCCGGAAGAGCAAATATATTGATGCCTATGGGAACAAAGTTAGAAATTCATGATGCATTATTTTCCCCTAAATCTCAAAGAAATTTGTTAAGTTTTAGAGATATTCGTCATAATGGATATCATATTGAAACAATAAACGATAAAGATGATGAATATCTTCAAATTACAAAAATAACCCAAGGCACTAAACATGTGTTAGAAAAATTACCTGTATTATCTATTGGTTTGTACTACACGAAAATAAGTACAATTGAAACACATGTTATTGTAAACCGGAAGTTTACAGATGACTTTAAAATTTGGCATGACCGGCTGGGCCATCCTGGTTTTATTATGATGCGAAAAATTATTACTAATTCATATGGACACTCTTTGAAGAGCCGGCAGATTCTTCAAAGTCATACCTGTGCTGCTTGCTCACAAGGCAAGTTAATTACTCGGCCGTCACCAGCTAAGATTTATCATGAATCCATTAATTTTCTGGAACGTATACAAGGAGATATATGTGGTGTAACGACCCGACTCGCTTAAATCGGCGCGGAAGAAACCGACGAGTCGAATTGTTATAAACTACAACTCAAATTACTTAAGAATTAAAAACTAATTCCTCAATTATTATTATTAAACCATAAGAGTACAAATACCCACAAGTTTGTACATAACTAGTCCAAAAGTCAAACTAGAAATACTAAAATACGAGTAACTCCAACCACACGTCAGAGTCTAAAAATAACGTATGAAAGTCCATACAATAGTCTAATACTATCTAAAAATAACAGTAATAGAAAATACAACCAACAATAGCAATAAACGTCGCTCGCCCAACCCAAAGCTAAGCAAGAGTATCATCATCAGAAATACCTGAAAAATATACAACAGTCCACCATCAGTGGTGAGTAACATAACTGACTCACCCTAATGGGAATACACATGCACATAGCATAAATCAAATAGACAACATCAAATCAATAATCCAGAGTACAAGATCAACCCACACGTGAACTCGACTCAAACCAACCTAATCAACTATCTTTGGCGCAATCATTCATATTCTAGACTGGACTGTGCTCGTACGAACGCATCTTACGCATTCGAACTTTCTACTATGCTCGGATTTGAGAATCTTACTCCCAAACCCCATGAAACCAATCTTACTTGAAATCCATGTCCCGTGAAACCAATCTTACTGGAAATTCACAAAGATCACATAGTATGACTCCAACTATCCCAATACCGCGGATGGAATAGGGGCAACGTCTTAACCCGAATACAATGAATCTTACTCAAAGTATCAGGCGTCTAAAAATGAAATCAAGCTAATCTTTAATTAAATCTTTTAATCATCTTAATCATATTATTCATTTAATTATCTCAACTTAACTAAATTACAATCAAGAATTGCCTCAATGCCTTGATTCTTGAAGATAACTAGTTAAAATATCGAAGTTATTCTCAAGAACTGCCTCTAGCCTTAATCTTGAGTCTAACCAATCATAATCCAACATTCAATAATCATTCTTTAATCATATTAGACACTTTCTTTAACTTTCTTTATCATTTAAACCATTTTCTTTAACTTTCAAGATTCAACCAAGAACCCATAAAGACTCATCAAGAACTCATAAAGAACTCAAAGAACTCATAAAGAACTCATTCAAGATTCAAGATCTTCAATCAAGAACTCAATCAAGATTCAAGAACTTCAATCAAGAACTCATCCAACTTACATAAACCACACGCATGAATTGAAATATAACCATGAAATTATCAACTTACTAGTATCCGAAATTCGTCAAACTTTAACATAATTATCATGATCATGAAACAACATGTATTCAATCATAAAATCATGGAAACCATCATCAAAACATCACATAAACACATAAAAATTCAGAATATAAACCATACATAAAATCATGGATATTCATCATCAAACAACCCAAACATGCATTTAATCTATACTATAAACATAGTATACCAAAAAGGTTGAGAAAGCATGTTACCTTAACAAAGAATAACCATAAAAAATACCAAAAACTCGCTGCCCGGATTCGTCCCATACGAACTCAAAGTCTCGCACAACACGATGCACCTTCTTGAACATGCACGGCTTCAACGTACGGCACAACCTTCATCACGGCTTCATTACACGGCTGCCCCACGACCATGACCACGTTGCACGGCCATATTCGAACCACCACACAGCCATCTACGTGAACCCCACGAACCACACGAGAGAAACCCAAACAAACCAACCCGAACTAGTAGTCTTGAACAAGAACAATGAAGGCTAGTGTGTTTTAGTCACTTAAAGATCAAATGGAGGTTGAATCTTTAAGTTTGGGCTTGAAAAGATGATGAATCAAATGATGGGGTTTAGTTAGCTAAAAATGGCGTGAAGGGACAAGGCAAGAGGAGAGAGAGTTTTGTGTTTAAACTTGATGGCAAGGAATGGCAAATGAGCAAATGAATCCTCATGCCTTACTACTACTTCTATTTATAGAAGTTAGTTAGGTGTGAATGCATGGCAAGTGGCAAATCAAGCCACTAAAAAGAGTGAGAGGGCCGGTTATGGACTTGCTCAAATGGGCTCTTAAGATCATTTGGGCCATTTGCACTAATTCATGACTAATCATGATTTTTTTCGCACTTGGCCCAAAACTAATTAATTAATTAGAAAATTTAAATAATAAAATTCTAATTAATTAAAATAAAATAAAATTAAGAAATATTAAACCATTAAATAAAATGGTTACACAATAGCAATTAAAATAGTCTAAAATAAATTTAGACCATGCACCGCAACAACAATAATTACAAACTAACAATACGAAAATAGCCCAAAATCTGGGGCGTTACATGTGGGCCTATACACCCACCATGTGGACCATTTAGATATTTTATGATTTTGATCGATGCATCGACTAGATGGTCACATGTGTCATTATTATCGACTCGCAACCTGGCGTTTGCGAGACTACTTGCCCAATTGATTAGGTTACGGGCACATTTTCCTGATTATCCTATCAAGACAATTCGTCTTGATAATGCTGGTGAATTTACTTCTGAGGCCTTTAATAATTATTGTATGTCCATTGGAATAAGTGTTGAACAACCTGTAGCACATGTTCACACACAAAATGGTCTTGCAGAATCACTTATTAAGCGTCTTCAATTGATTGCTAGACCATTACTTATGAAATCTAGACTCCCCACCTCAGCTTGGGGGCATGCCATACTGCATGCGGCATCACTAATTCGCATCAGGCCAACAAGTCATCATAAATTCTCCCCGTTACAATTGGTTCTGGGTCACGAACCAAATATCTCCCATCTTAGAATTTTCGGATGTGTTGTATATGTCCCAATAGCTCCACCACAACGTAGTAAGATGGGTCCTCAAAGGAGGATAGGAATATATGTTGGATACGAATCAGCATCTATAATAAAATATATAGAGCCATCAACAGGGGATTTGTTTAAGGCTCGTTTTGCAGATTGTCATTTTGATGAATTGAATTTTCCAACATTAGGGGGAGAAAATAAACAGCTGGAAAATAAAATTGATTGGAACACATCATCATTACTTCATTTAGATCCTCGCACTAAACAATGTGAAATGGAAGTTCAAAAGATTATACATTTACGAAACTTAGCGAATCAATTGCCAGACGCCTTTACTGACCCACATCGAGTGACTAAGTCACATATACCAGCTGTTAATGCTCCTATACGAATTGATGTCCCAGAAGGACAAAACCAAGTGGCTAATATGCCCAGCGCACGTTTAAAGCGTGGCAGACCAATAGGTTCCAAAGATAAAAATCCTCGGAAAAGGAAAGGAGCAATAGATCATAATGGCCTATCCGAGGAATTGACGCATTTTGAAAGATCTCCAGAAGAGACAGATAACATGACGAGAGATATGATTCAAGAAGAATCTCAGGTACCTGAAAATGAAGAAATATCAACAAATTACGTCATGTCTGGAATAATGTGGAACCGAAATGAAATCGACGTCGACGATGTTTTTACTTATAATATAGCGCTTGAAATCATGAATAATGTAGAGGATCAAGAACCAAGGTCCATGGACCAATGTATGCAAAGAGATGATTGGCCAAAATGGAAAGAAGCAATTGATGCAGAATTAAAATCTCTTGCAAAAAGAGAAGTGTTTGGACCAGTAGTCCGTACACCTGCAGGTGTTAAGCCAGTGGGATATAAATGGGTCTTTGTGCGTAAGAGAAATGAAAATGGTGAAATTGTAAGATATAAAGTACGCTTAGTGGCACAAGGATTCTCACAAAGACCCGGGATTGATTATGAGGAGACATATTCTCATGTGGTGGATGCAACAACTTTTAGATTTTTTTATTAGTCTGGCAGTAAGAGAAAAGCTTGATTTACGCTTGTTGGATGTAGTCACAGCTTATTTATACGGCCCACTGGATAATGAGATATATATGAGACTTCCGGAAAGATTTAAGTTGCCAAAAGTAGCAACTTCAGGATCACGAGAACAATATTCTATCAAATTAAATAGATCTTTGTATGGTTTGAAACAATCAGGGCGCATGTGGTATAATCGCCTTAGTGAATATTTATTGAAAGAAAATTATAAGAATGACCCTGTTAGCCCATGCATTTTTATAAAGAAATTTGGGTCAGGGATTGTTATTATTGTTGTATATGTTGATGATTTAAATATTATTGGGACTCCTGACGAGATTTCAATAACCATATCATATTTGAAAAGGGAATTTGAAATGAAAGACCTTGGAAAGATGAAATTTTGTTTAGGATTACAAATCGAGCACCTAAAAGACGGAATCCTTGTGCATCAGACAACTTATACTGACAAGGTGCTTAAGCGTTTTTATATGGATAAAGCACATCCGTTAACTAGTCCGATGGTAGTAAGATCACTTGATGTAAATAAGGACCCATTTCGTCCTCGGGAAAATGATGAAGAAATTCTTGGTCCTGAAGTACCATACCTAAGTGCAATAGGAGCATTAATGTACCTTGCTAGCCACACACGGCCCGATATATCATTTTCTGTTAATTTATTGGCAAGGTTTAGTTCATGTCCTACCCGAAGACATTGGAATGGAGTAAAGCACATATTTCGTTATCTCCAAGGTACAAAGGATATGGGATTATATTTTTCTAACTTGTCCAAAGAAGCAATGATAGGTTTTGCAGATGCAGGGTATTTATCTGATCCTCACAATGCTCGATCACAAACTGGGTATGTGTTCACACATGATGGTACGGCCATCTCCTGGCGTTCAATGAAGCAAACAATTACAGCTACTTCTTCTAATCACGCGGAAATTTTGGCAATTCATGAGGCTAGTCGGGAATGCGTATGGTTACGATCACTGATCCAACATATAGAGGAGAATTGTGGGATGACATCTAAGAAGCTAGTTCCAACAATATTATATGAAGACAATGCAGCATGTATAGCTCAACTCAAGGAAGGGTACATCAAAGGTGATAGAATGAAGCACATCTCACCAAAGTTCTTCTTCACTCATGATCTTCAGAAGTGTGGAGATATTAGTGTCAACCAGATCCGTTCAAGCGAGAATTTAGCAGATTTGTTCACTAAAGCACTTCCAACAGCTACATTCAAGAAGTTAGTATACCAAATTGGAATGCGTCGTTTCAAAGATCTCAATTGATGTAATTATGTAGTTATGTAATTATGAGGGGGAGTTAATGCGCGCTGCACTCTTTTTCCCTTAACCATGGTTTTTCCCACTGGGTTTTCCTGATAAGGTTTTTAATGAGGCAGCATTACCTTATGCGCATTATATATAATGGCCATCCAAGGGGGAGTGTTATATAATATATTATATGTGGATGATCATTATACCCCTTGCTATACTCTAGGAATATTCTGAAATTAGAGTTTACTGTACTGCTGTTATAACTTGTATATATACCCCTTACACGGAATGAAATGATATACTTTTCCCACTTTTACAACACAAACATATTTTTGTCTCTCCGTAAAACATCACAGAAGAAAAAATTGAATCCTTCTTCTTCAACCAGCCACGCACTAACGGCAACCCAGCCCAAGACCATCATTGCGCCGCCTCTGCCGCCACTGTTGAGGAGTCGAAGGTCTGCCGCCGCCGCCGTCCGGAGCTCGTCGAGGACCGCCGTCTACTCCTGCTCGTGTCATACGTGAGTCTCCATCAAAAAAAAATAAAAAAATAAATTTGTTTTACTTAATTAATTCTATACCTTGTTATTTAATATGTAATTCATGGTTTATGATTGATGTAATAATGTTTTTGATTCAAGATTGATAGTTTTAACATGAGTATTTTGATTTAAATTTTGTTGGGTTTTGGGTACAAATTTCAGATTTGAATAGCTTATTTAAAACTTGTTTAAACTTTGTTATTTGGCATAATTTGATGATTAAAGTGTGTAGGATGGAGTATTGGGTGTTTTATATTGATTTCTTGAGTTTTTGGAAGTTTTAATGGAGGTTTGTAGAGTTTTAATGGAGGTTGAAGATGAGTAGTATTTGAAGTTGTCTAATTTAATGGGTTTTGTTCATTTATGGCTAACATTTGTTAGTAACGTTGATTATACTTTGGTTTTGATCTCTATACTTCAAAAATATGATTTTATAAGGTTTTAATGAAGTTCTCATTATTTTTACTAATCTGAAATTTTAATTAAATTAGTGTATTTTAATGGGTTTTAACTGTTTTGGGCTAAATATGGGTGTAAAGAATGTTTTTACTTGGTATATGAAGTTGGAACATTAAATCGTGTTTTGGAATGGTTTCATGGGGTTCTATTGATCCTTATATTGCTGTGATTTTTGGAAAAATAGTTTAATTTCAAAGGTTTTAATTGTTAGTTGCATATAAGGGTTTCCGGTAGTGTTAGGAACCTGTCAGGTGTTGTTAGAACTTTAAACTCTATGTTCGGAACGTTTTAAAAGGATTTTAAATAACTTTATACCCGCTGAAATTTTTATGGTCATACGATAAAGCGATATTTCAATTATTTAAATTATTATTCAATTTTTATTTTATTTAGAAGGCACAAAAACATAATTTTTGAATTAAAATAAAAGGTTAAAAGTAAATTCTGAATAAAATTTAGAGGCTGGAATTTTGTAATATATACTTAGGATAATTTATATATTCGAGGGTGTTAATTTGTAATAACCCGAAATTTTGGGCCAGAAAATTTCGCGGTTATTAATGTAATGTAACTGATTCAGAGTCCAAATGGCCCATTGTGCTTGGACTGTTTTATGCTATTCTATGTTATTTCTCCTCAAATTGGGCCAAAGACCCAACTCTCTTTCCTTTATTCTCTTTGGCCGGCCCTCTTACTTAATTTGGGTCAATTTTATTTCTTTAATTTAATTAGTAATAATTAAACTAGTTAAATTAATTAAAGGTATTTATTTAAAAAGGAAAACAAACCTAGTCTAACCTAACTAAGACTAATACCTATTTTCACTCCAACTTCTTCCCCCTCCTTCTCAAAACCCACGGCTCCTTGGGGCTTAAATTAGGATTGTTTTTTTTTATTTATTTATTTTATTTGTCTTATTTCCTCTTTTCTATAAATACGACCTAATGTATTCATTGGGTCTCTTAATTGCAAAAGCTTAAACCCTAACAAAAAAAAAATATTCTTTCTCTTCCTCTTGTGTGTGTGCCGTGAGGTTATATAAAAAAAAGAGTGAATTTTTGTTTAGAATTTAAGCGATTTCAGGTAACTTCGCTATTTCATTTAATTAAAGGGTAGAAAAACACATAGTTAATTAGGAACTGTATCATGAAAATTGTAGGAACTTAATGTTGTTTTTATATATATATGTCGAGTAGTATGTATGATTTTCTTGATTTATTTTCATGAATTTTTCTTGATTTCCATGTATGATTTATGCTTGTTTTGATAATTAAAATTTCATGAATTAATCTATGATATATATATATATGGTTCGAATTATTGAATGAAATTTATGATTTATTATCTTGAATAATTCTTGATGATTTTCGAGTATATGTACATGTTCTTGATATGTTTCTTTAATTTTTAAAGCATGAATCATGATTAAACTAATTAGTATAAATTAAATATTGAATTGAAAGTTTATCATGTTTGCTTCGAAAATTAAATGGAAATAAATAAATTATGTCCTTGAATTGTTTTATTATAACATGATTAATTTAATTCTTGAATATGAAAACTTGTTCCTAATTGCTATGAATTTGCCGTGAAGATTAGATGAATAAAAGCATGTTATTTTAATCTTATTCTTGAATTTAATCTTGTTGATTATTGTTAAAATTATGATTTTTATGTTTATTGATTTCTTAATTTATTTAAATCTTGATGATTGAATTTATATAATTTAATTGACAAAATTATGTAAATTAGGCCAAAATGTCGAGTGATATGATGAACAAAAAGCATGATTTTTGACCTTGTTCTAATTTAATCTTGATGAATGTTGTTGAGAAATATGATTTTTATGTTTATGTTTATTTTAATTTATTTAATTATTGTAGGTTTGAATTAAGTAAATTAAATGATGAAAATTAGTTATTATTCACCTAAAATGTCGAATGGAATAAATAAGGGGAAAATGTAATTTTTATCATATTTTGGTAATTTGAGCAATTAAATGGATTAATTAAATTAATTTAAAAATTAATTAATTATTGTTATTAATTTAAAGATGTCGTGTAAAAAGGAGTGGAAGTAGTCAATTTTTAACTAATTTTGACTTATTATGATTTTAGGAATATTTTAAGGACTGGATACAATAATTTTAGGGATAGGTTGTAAAGTGTAGGGATAAAAAGAATATTATTACTAATATATATAGTAGGGCCGAAAATAAGTAATAGTTTTAATATAAATATTTTCGGATATTTATTATAGATAGTATATGATAGGATGTTTAGATTAGTATAAGATAAGGTTTGAATTGCATAAGATATTACTAGGGATAAGAAAGGAAACAGAGTAATAGCTATACATGTTATGTCTCGGTCTCTGGCTAGGAAAGACTTGGTATTTAAGGTGGCCAATATACGTGCCGCACCTCCCTTTCCTGGGACTCCGAACATTTCATTTCCTATTACGGTCACCTAGTATTTCCCAATATATGATATGAAATAATTAAATAAAAGATATAAGATATAATATAAAGAATTGAAAGATATAAGATATGATAAGGACGCCCACCTGATGACCTGAGTAGTCAGACTGGGTTAAGTCGAAGCCACTGCTCAATGGGACGAACGCACCTGATGACCCGAGTAGTCAGGCTAAGTTCCCCCGAGCAGTTCTGGGTCTTAGGATATGTAGTCGTCTAGTAGTGGTACACGAGCCGCTATTAGGGGTTATGGCCATAGCTTAGGCTTAGTGGTGAAAAACGAGATCCGCTACGGGTTGAGTACACGAGCTCACCCCGGCATGTTCTAGGAAAGTTGTGGTGAAACACGGGATCCACAACGAGTTATAGTGACCGGTCCAACAAAGATGATATGATATGATGAGATCATAGGATATGACTTGATATGATGAAATCATAAGATGATGCGATATGATGATTTCGTAAGATATGATATGATATGATAAGAAAGATAAGATATGATCATTTGTGATAAGATACGATATATATATATAGAAAGAATATGATAAGTATGAATATGAAATACTAAAGTATAATATATGATGGGTATAGCATAAGTTAAGATCTTGAGATAATAATATAAGTATAAGTATTTGGGTATTCTAAGACTTCCGCTGTGTATGAATTCGTATTGTTGTTTGTATGTAAGTATATGATTGATGGGTGTGTATTTGTACGTATTCTAACCGTATAATGCAGGGGTGGTTGTACGTACAATGTACGTAGACAATACGTATTTCTAACCGTATTTCTGCAGGTGTATTTGTTACGTATTTTTATACGTACTTTTATACGTATTTTTATACGTATTTTTATACGCATTTTTGTACATTTATATAAAGGCATGTATTAAGTTTTTGAATTTCTATGTGAATTTCTATGCTATTATGTGAATTTCTATGCAATTATGTGTTTGGTGGTCCCTCGATTAAATGGGACAGCCTAGTTACTCGCCACTGACGGTGGACCCCCCCTCAGTTTCAGGTGAAGCCGCTGCTGAATAATCGGGCTTTCGTGGATGGGCTTGAGTTGCTAAGGGCCTTAGATAGTTAATCCTCCTAGATGATTTATGATTAAAGACATTCATTTAGTTATTTTATGATCCCAGCATGTTGGGACAGTATTTTAAGACCATATATGTAATAACATTTACTGGTTTATTTTGGACAGTTGGTAGTTTATTTAATAAAGGTTAATTTATCAATTCAAATAATCCGATTTATTGTTATTTAAGTTGGTAGTGATCCGTTTGTCGATTTCCCTTTGTCAATCGACATGTCTCAAAAAGTCGGGTCATTACATGATTAGTCCCATATTTCATTGTAGGGGACTTTAAGTTTGGTGAATTCCTTTAATTATGGCTAGTCGAGGGTAATATACCAGGTACGTATATACTCAGTAAGCTGCTTGCATGTAGTAGCATGTTTAGGGTGTGATCCTAATTGTGATGACTGGTTATATGTTATATCTGTGGTTGTGGAAAAGAAAATATATATTGTTACAACATTTTGTCCTAAGTTGCTTATTTTACCACAGTTTGGAATATGAGTTCAATTACGAATCATCTTACCACGTAATGTGGGGCCAGATGGCATTAATATTATCTTACCACCATTGTGTGGGGCCATGGGCATTAAAGGACTTAGTAATTATGTGATCGCTAAATGAAAATATAAATAAACCTGCAATGGTGTGATTTCAAGTGTGATGGCTTGTGTTGTAGTTTTTAGGGAAAATTAAATTAGACCTAACTTCTCTTAATAACATTGTAAATCATGTAAAGTGAAACGAGATTCACACCAAAACTCTTGGAACGTATATACCTTGAGTATGAACAATGGGGGGAGCTTATGCTCCTATCAAGAGGTACGAGACGTCGTTCACTCTTGTTTTATTTTCTTCTTTTTTTCTCTTTCTTCTTCTATTTTATTTTGGGATCCCAACCACCTTATGGTGGATGTTCCGCTCGGATCGCAACCGAGTGCGTGGTCAGGTGGCAGCCGTGGTAGGCAACTTTCTTTACATTTATCTTTCTCCCACCTTATGGTGGATATTCCGCTCGGATCACAACCGAGTGCGTGGCCAGGTGACAGCCGTGGTAGGCAACTTTCCTTATCTTTTATCTTTGGGAGCCCGTTCGATGTGAATCCAATCTCCTAATAAATAATCAATTAACCTACATTCCACCATTATTTAATCTGTTCACTATCTTTCTTTGTCTGATCATGGAGTCCATAGTCGTAGGTCAGTTATCACAAGTTATTTATTTTATTATTTATTTATTTATTATCGCCTGTAGTATATATGTACTCAGCAATATTGCTGATTACGTGTTTTTGTTTGTGTCTTTTTTGGTCATGGCCCTCGCCTTAATGACCCTGTGATGAACTAATTTATACACTTGTATTATTGGGGAGTAGAATTGCACAGGTTAACTTGATGATGTGAAGTTCAAGTTTTCAGCATACGCATGGTCTTGGGAATAGTGTGAAGAGAGAGTTTACGATTATTAATTATATCTAAGCTTATTTTAAAATGTTATTTCAGTTATTCCAAATAACAATTATTTTCTAAGTAAAGGATTTAAAATTTTATTGGATTGTAAGATTTACTTAGTTAGGTATTTTTTTGCGATTAAATTCGGTTTAAGTTTTCTTCCGCTGCAAAATTATGAATAAGCCGAAACGTTTTCACACGTGGCGGTAATACTTTGGAAATTTCCTTTCAAATATATTTTATGTCACAATTTTAAATAATATTTAGATTTTCAAGTAGGGAATTTTCAGGGTGTTACAGCTCTCCTTTACAATAACTAAGCCTAAGCTATGACCATAATTAACTCCTAAATAGTAGCTTGTGTACTACTACTTAGACGACTACACATCCTAGAATCAAGAACTGCCCAAAGATCGCAGTAGGGCAGTGGCTTCGACTTAACCTAATCTGGTGACCCGTGTATCACCAAACAAGCGTCCACTTCTTATAACTTAATCTTATCTTATCTTATTGACATGATCATCGTGAGATCAATAAACATCTTATCTTCTTTTCATCTTATCCTTTATTCAAAGTCAATCTTTATGTAATAACCCGGATTTTTAGCATATAAATTAATATATTTATATGCTACATTTTATGCCATAATATGTAAACTTACGAAAATAATGAATTTTATAACGTATTCCGATTTATTTTTATATTTTAATTCAATTCAATAAATATCGTTTTATCTCGTAGTTGAAAAAAAAGAAGATGATTTTATACTTCTATCGTTTAGGGCCGACTTTGATAAAAAAATTAAAAGGGATTTTTGAGTGGTTCCAGGCCCGTAGGGAAAATTTACAACAGCTCCTTTATATAGCCCTAGAGTTCATTTAAACCCAAAAAGCTGCCAAAAGGAAAAATTCACATACTCATAAATTCTCTCTCTCTCTTCCCTGTCACTCAACACAGCCAGAAAAAAAAAATTATTCGAACACCAGCGACAACCCAGCCGGACCACCGCAGGACCAGCCGAGCCGTCGCTGGTCTGCCGGGGAGCCACCGCCAGCCTATTCGTCCACCGTGGCCTCTTGCCGTTCGAACGGAGATTTTGAATTTCGTGAATTTGAGTAACTGTGGCTAGTCGGATCTATTATACTAGGTACGCGTGTACACATAACTTATCCCTGATATAGCAGCATGATTAGGGGATTGTGTGACTATGATGAAATGTCGTGCATGTATATGTATGGATGCATGTAGCTTGAAAAAAAAAAGGGGTTGTTTGTCTATATAATTCTCCATGTTGTGAAAAACTATCAAGTAGTGTGAATTCCCCAGTGTGGGTTGTTGTTTATGATTATGGAAAAGAAAGGATATATATGTTGCAAGTTAGGCAAGGGGTTTATGATAACTCACCTGTTGAGTGTAGAGGTATTTTTACTCGCTCCCTCTAGGAGATTGAGACTCGGTAGTATTTTGTTTTACTCGCTCCCTCTGGGAGTTTGAGACTCGGTAGTATTTTTACTCGCTCCCTCTGGGAGAATGAGACTAGGTAGAAAGATTGACTAAATAAAATTTGTTATGTGATCACCTAGACCTAGAGGATTTAAAAACGGAAAGTATATTGCGTGTTGCATTGATGTTGAGTAATGTCTTGTGTGGGGTGAGTCTTCACAATTACTAATTAAATATGATAAACCACGTAAAGTGAGAGGATTCACACCAAAACTCTTGGAACGTATACACCTTGAGTATGAACACATGGGCGAAGCTAAATAGCTTCCTACGAGGGGCACAAGACGTTGTTCACCCTTGTTTATTTTTATTATTTTGGTCTGGGATCCCGCCACTCTTAAGTGGCATCGTTTTTACCACTCGACTTGCAACCGAGTGGGGCTCTAGTGGGCATGGTTACTTATCTTTGGAAACCCGTTCGATGTTGAATCCAAACTCTCTCATAAATGGCATGATAACTGTTATTGTACGAAAACTCCACCAAACTCAGAGATTTAACCCAAGATTGCTGGAAATCCAACGCACAAGCCCGAAGCATATCTTCCAACGTCTGGATGGTCCGCTCTGTCTGCCCATCCGTAGCTGCATGAAACGCTGTACTCAAGTTCAGCTTAGTCCCGAAAGCCTCTTGCAACGACCTCCAGAACCGTGACAAGAATCGGGGATCCCGGTCGGATACAATGTCTTTGGGAACACCATGTAACCGAATGATCTCCCTCGAGTACGCCTCTGCCATCTTCTCCATCGACCAAGTTATCTTCATAGGAATGAACCGGGCAACCTTGGTCAGTCGATCCACGATAACCCAAACAGTATCCAAACCCGTAGATGTCGTGGGTAAACCTACCACAAAATCCATGGATATGGAGTCGAACTTCCATGTGGGTATCGATAACGGCTGTAACAAACCCCCTGGTCTCTGGTGCTCGATCTTCACCTTCTGACACGTAAGACATCGTGCCACAAATTCCGCGACTTCTTGCTTCATCTTTGGCCACCAGAAATACTCTCTCAGATCCCTGTAGAGCTTCCCACCACCTGGGTGCACCGAATATGGAGTATTGTGAGCCTCTCCCATGATCCGGTTTCTCAGACCCGAATTCCGTGGCACACACCACCTGTTACGAAACTTCAGACTACCATCTGCCTCAACCGTGAAGTCTTCTGCCTTACCCTGAAGTTTGGCTTCACGAATTTTCTCGAGTTGCGGATCTTCCTTCTGCTTTTCCCGTAACTCCAGGTACAAACTAGGCTCGACACTCATAGCACTCAAGTACTCACGGGTGCTACCTGGCATAACCACCTCAACTTCCATTCTGCGAAGGTCATAATAGATCTCCTTAGGTACTATCGCCACCCTATTGCATGAATGACGATCCTTACGGCTAAGGGCATCGGCTACTTTATTAGCTTTTCCCTCGCAATAATCCACCGAGAGGTCATAATCTTTGATCAGCTCGAGCCAACGTCGCTGCCTCATGTTAAGTTCTCTCTGAGTGAAGATGTACTTTAAACTCTTGTGGTCGGTGAACAACTTGCAAGACACTCCATAGAGATAATGTCGCCAGATCTTCAAAGCAAACACCACCTGTAACGACCCGACTCGCTTAAATCGGCGCAGAAGAAACCGACGAGTCAAGTAGTTATAAAACTAAACTCAACACCTAGAAAATAATACTAATACCTCAAAATATTATTATTAAACCATAAATGTACAATAACCCCCAATCTTGTACAAACTAAGTCCAAAAATCAAATGAACTAAAAATAAAAGGTCAAGTGTAACTCTAACCACATGCTAGAGTCTTATACAACAAATGTATATCGTAAATCCTGAAACAACGTTTAACAAGTCTAATACTATGCAACAACTGAAATAAACAATAGGAATAAAACACGCAAAACGCCGCTCGCCCAACCCAAAAGCTAAGCAAGAGCATCATCGTCAGATGTACCTGAAAACACAACATATCCACCATCAGTGGCGAGTAACATATCTGACTCACCCTAACTGGAACACACAAGTACATAGCAATAATCAAATAACATCACACATACAATCCTCGAAGACACGAGACCACCTCAAGCTCGTAATCCCAAAATCAACTCATCACTCGACATCATCAATCATACGACATCTCTATACTCAAATCTAACTCAGGTGCAATCATTCTAGTTCTAGACCGGACTAGGCTCGTACGGAAGCATCTTACGCAACCGAACTTCTACTATGTCAGGACCGGGCATAAGCCATACACCCAAATCCCACGAACCCATTTCATACTTGGAAATTCGTGTCCCTAATCCCCAAATCATTCTGAGCGTACTAGGAATAACATAGTGAGACTCCAAAACTATTCCGATACCGCGGACGGAATAGGGGCAACGTCTTAACCCAAAAACTAAGCATAAGCCATACACAAAGTCAAGGGCGTCTAGAAAAGAAATCAAGCTAAAGGTCTCATCATATCATCATCATTTCATCGAAGTTAATTAAAAACAAGAATACGCCATACTCTTGAAATTAATAACCAAAATATCGAAGTTAACCCAAGAACTACCTATAGCCATGATCTTGAGACTAACCAAACATCATATCAACAATCTTTACTCAATTCTTTAATCATCTCAACTCAAATCTTTAACTTTCAAGACCCTTTCTAAACTTTCAAGAACTCAAACAACCTCAAAAGAACTCTAAAGAACTTCATCAAGATCCTCAAAGAACTCATCTATAACTCAAAGAACTCATCAAGAATACATTCAAGATTAAAGAACTCAATCAAGAACTCCATTCAAGATTCAAGAACTCAATCAAGAACTCATACAAAACTCGAAAATCACACGCATGAAGCTCAACAACCCACACGACATTTTCAACTATTTTCATCAAAATTCAACAAAATCAAACCCAATCACCATGATCTCCAAAATATCATAAAATCATCTTAAAAACATGAAAACCACCATTAAAACATCATTAAAATACTTCAAAATCAGAATTAAAGATTTACTTCAAAACCATGCATAATCGTCAACAAATCACTC
The DNA here is from genome assembly GCA_951394345.1 of Salicornia ramosissima. Lineage (NCBI taxonomy): Eukaryota > Viridiplantae > Streptophyta > Magnoliopsida > Caryophyllales > Amaranthaceae > Salicornia > Salicornia ramosissima. The sequence continues at coordinate 58,830,427 of OX596236.1, read as the reverse complement.
AAACATGCATTTAATCAAAGCTATAAACATAGTACTACCAATTAAGTTGAGTTAGTATGTTACCTTGTTGAAGATCAACACACAAATCAACACAAATATGCAGTCCAAGAATTCGAACCACACACGGCACACACACGAGCACACGGTTCTGCACACCACTCGAACACGAACACCACACAAGTGCACCACCACACACGGCCACTGCACGGCCCTAGCAACACGGCACAGCAGCACGGTCACAGTAACACGGCCCCAACCACGTACCTTCACGCACGGCCACACTCGAACAAACCCACGAACAACCCGGAAACAACCCCCAACAAAAGATCTTGGTTGAAATAATGTGTTTAGGATGCTTAAAGATCAATGATGTTTGAATCTTTAAGTTTTGGGCAAGGTAAGATGATGAACAATGGAGGTTCAATCACCCTAAAAATGGCGTGAGAAATGATTTGAAGAGAGAGTGTTTATGTGCTTTGGCAAGTTGATGGCAAAGTTAGAATGGCAAAATGAGTAAGGGGCCTTACTAACTCACATATAAATAGAGCTAGCAAGGTGTGAACACAAGGCAAGTGGCAAGCCACTCCTTTCCTAAGACAACCGGCCTCTATGGGGAAAATGGGCCAAGTTTGGGCTTTAAATGGGCTCTCGGGATCCATTGGGCCAATTATTGAAATTTACATGAAAATCATGCAATAATCGATTTTGCCCAAAATTAATATTAAATAATTAATTAGAAAATTAAATAATAAAATTCTAATTAATTAAATAATAATTAAAATAAATAATAAAAACTGAGAAATAAAACATTTCGATTAAATCGAAATTACTCACATAAAAATTAAAATAAATAGTTCAAAATAAATTTTGAACTAGCAAATAAACACATAATTATACATATAAATACCGGCAAAAATACCGATAAAATCTGGGTCATTACACCACCGCTGCCAACTCTAAGTCATGGGTCGGATAATTCTGCTCATGAACCTTGAGTTGTCTCGAAGCGTACGCAATCACCTTTCCTTCTTGCATCAGAACACAACCTAGACCCTTCTTTGACGCATCGCTGTAGACTTCAAAACCTACACCTTCTGTCGGCAAAGCAAGAACAGGTGCAGACACAAGGCTTTGCTTGAGAGCTTGGAAAGCTTCCTCACACTGCTCGGTCCACACATACTTGCAATCTTTGTGCAGTAATTTGGTCATAGGCGCTGCTACCTTGGAGAAGTCTTTCACAAATCTCCGATAGTAACCTGATACATACAAATTCACAGGTAAGTATTCCAGCATAGACATTAATAAAAGCTATATCAAGTACTTCAATATACCTGCTAGGCCAAGAAAACTTCGAACTTCGGCCCCATTCTTCGGACTATGCCACTCAACCACTGCCTTAATCTTGGCTGGGTCTACCATGACACCATCCACATTAATTACATGCCCTAGAAAGGCAACCTCTTTGAGCCAGAACTCGCACTTTGACAGCTTCGCAAACCATTTCTGAGCCCGTAGAATACCTAACACCAAATGAAGATGCTGGGTGTGTTCTTGTTCGCTCTTCGAATATATCAAAATGTCATCGATGAACACAACAACACACACGTCCAGAAGATGATGAAAGGTCCTGTTCATCTGGTCCATAAACACAGCTGGGGCATTAGTCAGACCAAATGGCATTACTTCGAACTCATAGTGCCCATACCTCGTGCGAAACGCGGTCTTCGGAATATCTTCCGGCTATACTGGAATCTGATGATACCCTGACCTGAGATCAATCTTGGAAAAGACACTGGCTCCCTTCAACTGATCAAACAAATCCTCAATTCTGGGTAGAGGATACTTATTCTTGATCGTCACTTTGTTAAGCTCCCGGTAATCTATGCACAACCTCATGCTGCCGTCTTTCTTCTTTACGAACAATACCGGAGCACCCCACGGAGACACACTAGGCCTTATGAAACCTTTGTCGATCAAATCCTGCAATTGAGTCTTCAATTCCTTCAATTATGCCGGAGCCATGCGATAAGGAGCTTTAGAAATCGGAGCAGTCCCGGGTACCAGATCGATGTTGAATTCCACTTCTCTTTCCTGTGGTATCCCTGGCAACTCCTCTGGAAAAACATCCGCATACTCCCGAACTACCGGAATGGCTTCTAGCTGTTCTTCTTTAGACACATCTTTGACTTGACAGAAGTACACAGTCTCACCCTTGCGCTGCAGGCTGCGCATCTTCATGGCGGACACGATCTTCACACCCTTTCCTATCGGCTTTCCGACATACGTTACTCTTCTTGCGTTTGGACCACGCAAAGAAACAGCTTGATCTTGACACCGGAAAGTCGCTTGATACCTTGCTAACCAATCCATACCTAGGATTACATCGAACTCGATCATAGGAAACTCCTTCAGGTTGGCTTCGAATCGAACCTCCGAGATCATGATAGGAACATCCCTGAATTCCCGAAGACAAGCAAAGTCCTCTCCCGAAGGAAGAGTTATCATAGATTTGACAGGATACTCTCCCATCAGGTTAGCTTTCACAATAAACGAACTAGCAACGAAGGACACAGTCGCACCAGTATCAAACAGAACATAAGCAGGCATATCATAAACAAGAAAAGTACCCGTAACCACATCAGGCTGAGCATCTGCCTCTTCCTGAGTCATGCAGAAGATCCTGTTTCTGACCGGCGCTTGACCACCTGTTGTTGTTGTCAGTTTCTTAGGACAGAAGATCGACTTGTGACCAACTTCACCACAATCAAAGCACACTATAGGCGACCCATCACACTTCTTCCCCGGATGGAAGTCTTTCTTGCACCCTCGACACACTTTCGGACCCTGGTTCGGAGCTGGCCGAGAATTCTGTGGCTGTCTTGACGTAGACTCAAACCTGGTCCTCTTAGCAGGAGCTGGAGCTGGAACAGACGTAACCCTCTTCTTAGCCGAGTCTTCCTCAGAAACCGAAGACTGAACCTCTAGAGCTACCTCGTAGGCTTCCTGAAATGTCTTCACCCTACTGCTGATTACATGAACCCGGATGTTAGAGTTGAGCTTCTTGATATACCTCTTGACCCGCTCGGACTCTGAAGGTATGACCGCTGCTGCAAACCGGGAGAGTTCAGTGAACTTGTCCGTATAAGCCTGGACGGACAGATTACCCTGGGTGAAAGTAAGGAATTCCTCTTGTTTCTGCCACTTGAGTTCCTCTGGATAAAACCGATCCTGCAGCTTCTTCGTGAACACCTCCCAACTCATATTCAAATCTGTATCGGGATCGGCCCGAAGCGTACTCCACCAGTTGTCAGCTTCACCTTGGAGATAGAAAGTCGCTATCGGAACCCTTTCTCCTTCAGAACACCTTAGAACATCAAAATTTTTTCTCATTTCTCGAATCCAGTTCTCGAGAACGGTTGGGTCAGCTGCCCCATCGTAGGTCGGAGGACGTAAACGTGCAATCCGATCGAAAGTAGACGTCTGGGAACTCTGGACCCGCACACTATTCTGTGCCAACGCGAGGATTGCATCCTCTAGGTTGCGACGACGACTACGGAAACTTGACGGTCTTGGGGTCGACATCCTGAAATAACAGTCGAGTTAGGAAAACACACGACAAACGAAACGGCGCCAACGCGAAACGAATGCGATAAATCGTCTTAACCCTGGCTTCTACCCATGGTTCACTCATCTAGGTTTTCCATATTAGGCTAAGGTTCACTCGGGTTCAAAAAGCGCTCAACTTACGAAGTCACTTATGAAGAAGTAACTTAGGATTAAACCTATGACTCGGATACCAACTGTAACGACCCGACTTTTGAGACATGTCGATTTACGAAGGGAAATCGACAAACGGATCATTACCAACTTAAAATGAACAATAAATCAAATTATTCAAATAAATGGGTTATCCTTTATTAGATAAACAACCAATATCCAAAATATCTCAATATTCGTTATTACATAAGTTAACTTAAAACTGTCCCAACATGCTGGGATCATAAAATAAACTAAATAATTGTCTTGAAACTATAAGAAGCGTCTAAATAATCTAAGTAACTAAGGTATACTAAAGATCAATCCTCAGCCACTCAAGCCCATCCACGAAAGCCCGTCAATCAGCTGCATCTCCCTCTCCTGAAACTGAGGGGGGGGGGTCCACCGTCAGTGGCGAGTAACTAGGCTGTCCCATTTAATCGAGGGACCACCAAACACATAATATCATAGGAAAGCACATGAAAACCGTACAGAAACTTAATACATGCTTTACATACAATCATACAAAATACGTATAAAAATACGTACAAACATACGTAAACGTATACGTACAAAATACGTATAAAATACCTAAACGTATACGTACAAAGTACGTATAAAATACCTGCAGAAATACAGTTAGAATACGTAATGTCTACGTATAATGTACGTACAATCAGCCCTGCATCATACGGTTAGAAATACGTACAAAAATACACTCATCATTCATATAAATACATACGCATACATTTATACTTTCATACAAATTACAGAATTATACAGCGGAAGTCTTATATCATTCATATACTTATACTTATAGTATAATACAATCATAACTTATATTATCCCATATTCCTTAAGTCATAACTTATATCTTATCTTATATCCTATGTCATATCATAACATAAATATTATATATATATCATAACCCAAACTTTCCATCAACTTATCATATAATATATCTTATTATTTCATATGCTTATCTTATCATATTCATTTCATAACATTTCATATCTTTCGTTTCAAATTCATATCGTAACTTTCATTTCATATCATAATCATAACTTTCATATCAAATCATATCATTCGTTGGACCGGTCACTATAACTCGTTGTGGATCTCGTGTTTCACCACAACTTTCCTAGAACATGCCGGGGTGAGCTCGTGTACTCAACCCGTAGCGGATCTTGTGTTTCACCACTAAGCCTAAGCTATGGCCATAACCCCTAATAGCAGCTCGTGTACTACTACTAGACGACTACATATCCTAAGACCCAGAACTGCTCGGGGGAGCTCGTGTACTCGTCCCAATTGAGCAGTGGCCTCGACTTAACCCAGTCTGACTACTCGGGTCATCAGGTGGGCGTCCTTATCATATCTTATATCTTTAATTAATCATATCATATCATATATTGGGAAATACTAGGTGACCGTAATAGGAAATGAAATGTTCGGAGTCCCAGGAAAGAGAGGTGCGGCACGTATATTGGCCACCTTAAATACCAAGTCTTTCCTAGCCAGAGACCGAAACATAACATGTATAGCTATTACTCTGTTTCCTTTCTTTCCCTAGTAATGTCTTATGTCTTAAATCTTATAAAATACTATCCTCAAAACTTATCATATCCTATATAACTTATTCCTACTGATTCCTAATATTAATAATAATAATAATAATATTATCTATCCCTGATGATTCCTTCAATTGTAACTTTTATAATTATTTATTCCTAAAATATTATAAGTCAAAATTAACTAAATTTGATCATAATCACATGGTCCATTCGACATTTCCACTTACACAATAATAATTAAATAAATTCTATTTTCAAACATAACATTTAATAACAAATCAATATACTTATAACAAATTAAGCAAATCAACAAATATCATAAAAATTGCATAAAACAAGATAAAAATTCCACCTTTCATAAATTTGACCTACTCGACATATATATAAATATAATTTAGCAAAAGTTCATACTTTAAATCAATTAAACACAATCATCAAACATCAAATAAATCAAATTAAATAATCATGTAAAATAACAACTAACAACAATAATTACCTAAAACATGATAAAAATCCTATTTTTATTTATTCAATCTACTCGAAATATATATATATATATATTACCCAAAATTCATGCTTTAATTTAATCAAGTACAATAATCATCTATTAATCATATAAACAATTTAAATTACACTATTTTACGCAATCTGATTTTAAAGGATTAAATTAAGATCAACCATCTAAAGGTCTCGAATAGTCTGGAAATTTTAATGGATGTTAAATATAGGTTAAAGGTTTAACGTGCATAAATTTCGTTTAAAAATAACGTCTTTTACTATTTTTAAGTGATTTTATAACTAACCAGTCAGATTAGGCTGAATTCGGTTTCAGAATTTTCTTCCATATCAAACGATTCTTAAAAATTACGAAAAAATTACAAAAGCTTTAAAACAGTATTACTGACTTCCACCTAAAATTTCGTAGCCATTCGATTTTACTAAGTATACTAATAAATTCGTAAACCTAATCTGGACAGTTTTACCGGTTTGAAAGATTAAATTTTTATAAATAATAAGAGGACGAATTTTGCCACGAAATAAATCATGATTAATAATCAAACAGTAAAGGAACCTACACGAAAAATTCATCAAGAAATAACAAGATTTGATTAACCAATAAATTCATACAAGTAATTATACAATATAAATTTAAATAAATCAATCCATGCATAACAATTAATTAAATCATTTAAAGATTCACAAAGATCACAAGAACACATCAAAGATGACATGAAAAGTATTTCACATGGTTCGAAATTCATAAACAACATAAAAACCTACAATTTTCATGTTACATCCTAATTTACTATATGTTTTTCTACCCTTAGATTAAATAGAAAAGCGAAGTTACCTGGATTCGCTTTTAAATTCCAAAACACGAACAAAAATTCACCCTTTTGGTGATGATAACACACGGCCAAAGAAAGAAGAAGAGAGGAAAGAATATATTTTGTTTTTAGAGTTTTTGGAACAATTGCAAAATAGGAGCAAATATGAAATATTGATCCTATTTAAAGATGAAAAGCAAAACAACAAACCCTAAATTTTAAGTAGGGTTGCCGTGGGTCTTAGGAGCAAAAAGGGGGAGAGTTGTTGGATGATTCAACAAACTTTGAATGGGCAAAAACAAATTAATTTAATTAATTAATTAATTTAATTATCTAAAATTATAATTAATATTAATTAACTAAATCAAAATTAACATGGACCCACAAATAACCAAGAGGGCCGGCCATGAGGAAGAAAAGAAAAGGGATTGGGTCTTTGGCCCAATTCTGAAGAAAAAGATTGGACTAAAATGTAAACAGTCCAATTTAACGGCCCAAATCGGACTTAGAATTGAATAATAACGTTAATAACCGCGAAATTTTCTGACCCAAAATTTCGGGTTATTACACTCCTTCTCTTTGCACGGGCGCGCTCATGTTTTCCAGTAGTTGAAAATCCAAAAGGAGCGGTCGCTCCTTTTGTATGCAAGGCCGCTCCTTTGGACGGACTCAATTGCAGTAGCATTTTTTACAAAAGGAGCGGTCGCTCCTCATGCTTGCACGGCCGCTCCTTTTGACAGCTCTGTTTTTTTAATACGTGTAAAGCTGTTTTGCTCGACTTTTTGGGGGCTTGTATATATACCCCTCTTCCCCCATTTTTCACTCTTAGCTGATGTTAGAAGCTCATAGTTAGGGTTAGGCTTAGTTTTCTTGCTTTCTTCTTCAATCCTCTTGTAATTTTACATTTGTGCTTCAATTTATGCAAAGTTCTTAGTTTGTTCTTCTTCTTCTTCTTGTTCTCCATCTCAAGGTATTTTTATTTGCTTTCCTTCACTTGCTTTTATTTGCTTTATGTACTTAGTTCTTCATTGTTTCTTGTTAGTAATGCTTTAGATTCTCATGTTTATGTTGTTTTAATTTAGTTGTTATGCTTGATTTTGTTGTTTATATTGTTTAGTTGGTAGTTTTTGGTGTTTATATAATGTTCATGTTTTTCCATGTTTTAGTTGTTAATTTGTTTTGTTCATAGTTTTAGGTTTACTTATGTTTTTAGTTTTAGTTTTAATTATGTTTTTATTAATTAATTCTGAGTAGTTAATTTCTAGGGTTTGAGTGAAACTTCTCAAATCCCCCATGATTCTGGTTTAGTTGTTCTTGGCTTTGGTTGTGATAGTGTCGGTACCTTAGGATTCGGTTATGTTGAGTCTTGTGTGTAGCTAGCATAGGATTCATTGAAGAATCCCCACCGAAGGACCGAAAGGTGAACGTGGGTGATGACTTCCTTTGCCTGATTGATGGAAGCACCACGAAAGTTGGGCCTTCGATCAAGGGAAAGTTACCGGTCTTCGTGATTTTGTGCTTAGGACTCGTTAGATGTGTCGCTGCACGAAAGTGAGTTGTATATGTCTTTCCAGTCATCGTACTAGCTCGAAAGAGTGGTACGATCATAGAACGACCTCCCCTTGTCCACGACCTAAGTCGAAGTTCGATTGACTCACAACTCATGGTGGTATGAGTTGTGGATCTTTTACCCTAGTCCCTTTTATTCTTGTTTCCTTAGTGTAGTTTTAGTTAGTTCTCTCCGCTTCTCGCGACCATCACCCGACCTAGCTTGTTCGACGCTCATGCCTAGATTAGTGCAACGTACCTTCCCTGTGTTCGACACCCCCACTCATATTACGACGGGGGTTTTTATTTGGTGAAAATCCCTTCCATCAGCTGTGCAACTTTGAAAACAAATGCTGTAGTCGTTTGAACACGATGGCGGTAATACTTTGGGTTTTCCTTGCAGGTTTACTTTTATTGATACTAAATAGTTTTAAGGGAGGTTTGAAATAGGGAAAATTCCAGGGTATTACACTTTATTCTTATTATTTCAACTTAACTCCTTATTTCCTTTTAATTCATTAATTATATTAAATCCTTAAATCATAAACTAAAATTATTACAAGCTAAAACTTAAATTAAATTGATCATATTATTCTTGTATTACTCGGCATTCATGAAGGAAATAAACAAAAAATCAATTCTTTTAATAAATAAATCAAATAACTAAACAATTTGTCAAAATAAAACAAGAACTACCATTCATTAAATAAATTGCATAAATCATGTTAAAAATTACTTCTTTTTATTCCATAATGGTTCGACAATCAAGAGAAAATAAACAAAAGCCAATTCCTTTAATTAATACATTAACAATTCTTAAATTAAAATAATAAATCAAAGAATCATCAAACAATTAATTAATTAATCAAAATTATTCCTTTTTACCCATATGGCATTCGGCCATCTCAAGAGGAATAGTCCAAAAATTCACACTTTAAATATTATTCACAATTATCATAAATTAATTATTGAAAAGTTAAATTAATTCTAAAATTATGGACTAACAATTAATTATCAAATTATAACTTAACAATGGATCAAAAAAATTGTTCTTTTATTTCTTGTAACACATGGCCTTCATGGTCTAAATACAAGATCAAGATTAGTTTTCAAGAACTCATTACTTTATATCATTAAATCTTTTAATTGTTCTTAATTATTAATTAATTGATAAATCAAGATCAAGATTGCTATATGAACATAATCTAATAGTAAAGATCAAAACTTTAATTTCTTTTAGTCACCTAAGTCACTCGACTTTTTCGAAAATTATGGAACAAAATTATCAATTAAATTCAAGACTACAATTAATTAACTAAATAAATCATAATCACGCTTTTAGACCATGAACTCATCATAAAATCATCACAAAAATCATGCTTACATTCGACATATACACGCATACTTCAAGAAATAAACCAAGATTAATCTACAATTATTCTAATTAAAAACATGTAAATTAAGATACTAATATAAATCATGCATAGAAATAATGATAACACATAGATTTCACAAAAGATCATGCAAAATATCAAGAACAAACATGAACAATTACATAACATGGTTCAAAAAAATTCAAGACTACCATGATATTAATCCTATCAATTCCTAGTTTAATTCTAAACAACTATATGATAAATTAATCCAAATTCAAGGGGGTTAGTCTAGTTACCTTGAATTTAGGAAGAAAGAATTGAAACTAATCCTATGGCACACGAACGGAACCACACGGCACACACAAACACTTAGAGGATTTTATTTGAGGTTTATGAGAAATAAGGGAGAAGGAATAGAATAGTTGATTATTATTGTCCCTTATATAAATTTATAAAGAGCAAAGAATAAATAAAATAAAAGAAAGGGAAGGGAAGGGGGCCGTATAATATGAGTGAGAGTAGGAGGGAGTTGAGTCAATTTAGGAGACTTGGTAAGTGGATGGTTAAAAATAGGGTTTTTAGATTAGTTGAATAATTAAAATAAAAATTAAGGATTATAAATTAATCCTTGGCCATATACATAGAGAGGGCCGGCCAAGGGGATAATTATTGGGTCATTGGGCCCAATTTTGAGACAAGGGTGGAAAATAAGATAATACAGTCCAGATACCTGGGCCTTTTGGACTTAGAATTAAGAATACATAATAATTAACCAGGAAATTTTCTGGCCCAGATTTTCGGGTTATTACAGTGAACCCATTTCAAACTGCATTTAACTCAATTTGATTTGATCCGGCCCAGAAGATATTTGTCCCAAAGTTTACACGATTCGAACATGACCCGCTCCTGACCCCCCTCCCAAAAAAATGATCCGACTTGAAAATTAAGGGATAAAAACACGCAATGACCCGGCACACATTGACCCAACATGAACCCAACAAAAACACCCAATTTGACACCTCATCACAAATTTATGATGTATGATGTGTACAAATGTTAACGGTTCAACTCCAATCATATCATGCATAAATCCGACTCCGAACTTACAATAGTCTGAAATGGATTTTTCAAACGGGATCGGATACGGGTTTTCCCCCCTAAATTCAAGTCAAAGTACGGGTTTTTCGCCATAGATTCAAGTCAAAATTTTTCTATCGAGACGGGCTAGAGTCGAATCCAGACTAACTTGTCACCTTAAGGTTCGTACTGTGAATTTTGGTCAACAACTCAGTTTCAGTTTAACTAATCAATTTGGGTCGTTTCAATTCAGTTATGTTTAGATAATCTTTATTTTTGTTTTTTTACTAGCGTATTGTAGTGCAGTTCATTTTCAGTTATTTGTTTGGTTTAACAATTGAAGAGTCAAATGGTCTGGTTAGCTTCAATTCTAATTAAAATTTTGTGACAATTAATTTCAATTCAATTTCAGTTATCTAATGTTCAGTTAGTTTCGGTCCTTTTTTCAGCTATAAATTTTGCGTTGATAATTTTTTCAGTTCAAGTCATCCTAGTTCTATCTTTCATATAAAAAATGTTAATCGTTATTTCCGATTTTTGTTTAGTTTTTTCAATGTCAATTTTTAAAGCAGTTTTTTTCAATTTCGCTTTAATTTTTTGCGAGCAAATATGAATTCAGAAATTTGAATGGTCGAATAGAGTTGCAATTTACAAATAACAAATAAAACGATTATAAATTATAATAACATTCAACACAATTACACAAATGCATAATTATATTTTTATATTATATAATTAGAATTACATGAGATTATTGTGTAATTTTATACTTTAAATTAATTATTAAGGAGAAATTTAAATACATGTACTCCCTATGTAACGAATTAGTTTCACCATTTGTTTTTTCACACATTTCGAGGAAGCGATTTAAGGGTGTAAACGAAGGAATTAATCAAAATGGTTTTAGTACAAGCAAGAATGTGATTATCTATAACATATACTAAAACAGAACATGCTGACGTCGCCATATGCCACATGTCATGCGCGCTCTCATGAAAAAAATTCCCTCCAAAACAAATGATGATGTTATCTTTTATTTTATTAATTACTCTACTCAAGTTTCAAAATCAAATAATAAATGTTTCCTGCGAATTATAATTGCACTTTTTTCTAAAAACTTTTTAAGAAAATTATATTAAATGAAAAAGTGCAGTAGCTAATTCCAAATTATAAATATTTTTTTTTCAATTTATTATCATTTGAAGCTTTACATTAATCAAATTGCAAATATAGGAATGTTTTTCAATGCCTCCAAAAAATTGCAATGTTTCTTTAAAAAACTATATATAACAAAAAAACTATATAAATAATCGTACAACACACATAGCTCATTCTATTTGTTTATTTATTGATTAATATAAAATAATTTTTGAAACTTAGAATCCATCTCCCGACTTCTTAGGGCTATACAACTCATGAACTCATATAGTATCAAATTATCAACTTAATTAATTAGGCGCTTTCCAATATTTTCATTATTATTGTCTCAATGATAAAATTTTAAGAAATATTATAACAAAAAACTCTTGCCTTCTTGGGGGTATATGAATTTTTGTTAGAATTTAAAAATGTGAAATTATATTTTCAAATTTTTTATTTTTAAAAAAATAATCATATAATAAAATAATAGAATAATGAGAATTTAACATTAAATTACAATACATTTAAATATTAATAAAAAAATTGCCCATATAAATAAAAAAAATTACTTATTACTTTGTTAAAATCGTGCATCGCACGAGTGCTAACCTAGTAAGTTACTAATATCAAAATTATTTTGATTAATTTGGTCGTTTACACCCTTAAATCGCTTCCTAAAAATGTGTGAAAAAACAAATGTTGAAATTAATTCGTTACGGAGAGAGTATAAAACTATAGATTAAAAAAATAAAACGATGAAAGAATTATAATTTAGGGAAATTCCCAATGGTGCCATTGTACTTTTGGGAATTCCCAATGATACCATTCAGTTTTTTTTAATCCCAATTATACCATCACTTTTGATAATAATCCCAAATGTAAGATATAAAACAAAAATTTCTGTTAAAATTTAATTAAAAAAGAAAAAAAAAGGAAAAAAAGGCAAAAAAAAGGAACAAACCAGCCACCTCCCTGCCCCACTTCTCCGACCCTCCTCCCCGCCCCACCTCCCTGCCCCACCACCAACATCAATTCATAAATTTGTAGATAATTCATTCAATTCATGGATTCGACCACCCCACCCTCTGCCACCAACAAAGTTGCACAACCGTGTGAAGCACGAAAAACCCTGTTTTGGCCGTGTAATACTTAGCTTTTAGGGATTAGTTTAGAAGCTTACGCTTTGTTTTAGAAACTAATATTTAGAATTACTCTCCAATAGTATTGTAGTCTAAATCTCAAGAAGTGCAAAACCCACAAGAATACTTGGAATTTCAATATTCAAAAGTGAGATTGGCATTTTGTTCTTCAATTCTTTGTTCTCCATTGAATCTAAAGATTCCTTTGGCTTGATTTGATTTCCAATCCAGGTTTTGTTTTGTTTTCATTGATGTTTAGATTGTAATCTCTTAATTCTTGTTGTTATTTTAGATTTGATTGACTTTGGTTTGCTTCTTATAATAGAATTAATTGAAGTTCATGAGTTTTGCTTTAATGGCTTCCATGAGTGATCTGAGTATTTTTTTTTTCTAGGGATTGGATGACTTGATGTTATTAATTTTGGAGGTTAATCATTGGATTGGTTAGTGTTTGAATAATCTTGAATGTATTTTCTCTAGATTTCTTAAACCTTGCATGATATATTGGTGAAGAGTTCATGTTGAGTTGGTGATTGTTGATGGTTTTGATAATTGCTTTCAAGATTTCTATGAGAATTTCTTAATTGCTAGAGATAGTAATTAGGATTGTGAATTGATAAAAGTATTTGACGAACTCGATTTTAGGTTTTGCTAATTTGGCTAATCGAGAGAGGTTAATTTAGCATCTCCTAGAATTTCCTATTGCCTAATTTAGAGAGGGTTTGGGATTGAGTTCATTAGTGCTTTTTGAATATTCACTTTGCAATTGAGATAATCGAACATGAGTTTATTCAATGATTGTAATTCCTCCGACTAAGGTAACATTAGGGAGTCTAATCCTTGGAATTTTATTCATTTGGTATTAAATTCGTTTTAGATTTCAATTCGATTTCACATTTCTCTCAACATAAAATTAGACCCTTGGATCATTTTTTATTCCAACTAAATCTGTATTAGTTCCTTGTGGATCGACCCTAACCCCGCTAATACTGCGTGTTAGTTCGTTAAGTCATAATAAATTGTATATTTGTTAGACGACTAGGGCCACGACACCCTAGGAGCCGATCAATAGCAATAATCTCAACTTTTGCTACTCTGCTCATTTCGGTCTCTACTTTTGATTAACTAATTATAATCCCAAGTATCACTTTATCTTCTCATTTTGGTCTTAAAAATCAACAATATGTTATGTAGGTTAGCATTTTCCTTTAATCCTTCATTTTCCCTCCAAAACTTCAACAAATATCTAGTCTCACAATTCTCTTTCTCTCTCTCTCTACCGGTATTTTTTCCCAATTAAACTCTGAAAATTCCATTCAATGAACCCAAATCAAGACTAGCCTCGTGAAGTGACTACCAACTGAACTAAGGTAGAAGAAGAGTTGAGTTTTTGTTTTTAAGAAGGTTTTGTGTCAAACATGTCGAACGAAAGTATTATGGTCATAGAACTTTGATTGGGTCTTTTTCCCTTCAAGTTAGTTTAGTTTTCATTAAGCTTAGACTCGTTTTCCTGTAGGTTAAACTTGTTTTCATCCAAGTTAATATTTTTTTTTCTCCAAGATAGTGTTTTTTCATCCAGGTTAGTATTTTTTCTTCCATGTTTTTGTTTTTTCCCCTTCAGGTTAGTTTTTTTCCCCCTGCAGGTTATAACCAACCTGGAATAAAATAACTAATCCCATAGCATAAAATACAATATTCACCAAGTAATAAGCAATATTTATAACTAAAGTACAATCTTCACCAAGTTTTAAGTAATATTTAAGACTTATGCTTTGTTTGGATAACAATGTTGAAGGGAAGGGGACGGAGGGAGAAAATGAGGTTGCATTTTCCCTCTAAATCTCTCTCATTAGTCATTAGAGAGGGAGGGAAGGTCAATCCTCTTATTTCCCTCCCCTTCTCTCCCTCCATATGCGATATAGAAACAAGGGAGCACAGATCCTTTTTTCTCTTCTTGTTTCCTTTCTCTTTATTTCCCTCCATCTAAACATATTATTAAAGTACACCATTCATCAAGTAATAAATAATATTCACAACTTAAAGTATTATATTCACCAGATAATAAATAATATTAACTAAATATACGATTTATAATAATTAACTAAATAATAAGTAGTATTAGTGGGATTATGGTCGATTCACGAGAAAAGAGTTGGATTAAAATTGATTTTTAAAGAGTTGGAAGAAACTTAGGATTTAAAACTTAATTGCAAAATAGAAAAAAGAAATAATAAAAAATTAAAATTCTAGGAATTAGATTTTATGGGTTGGGATATATTCAACTTAGGACAACTGCAATTGCAAAATAGAAAACAGAAAAATAAAGAATTAAAAGTTTAAGAATTAGATTTTATGAGTTGAAAAAAAATTAGGGTTTAAAACTTAATTGCAAAATAGAAAAAGAAAGCGTAAAGAATTAAAAGTCTAGGAATTAAATTGGAATAATAAACTTATATATAATTTTTATTACTTCCTCCATTTTTGTATAATTTTTTTATTACATCCTCCATATTTTTTTTATTACTTCCTCAAATTTTTTTAGAAAAAATTGACAAGAATAAACCAACCTTTGGTCGATTAGTATTAAGCTAATCTTTTTATCATTTAAGCTAAAAATAGGTTAAATGATTATTATCCTATTATTTTCTTTATTGTATATCACTATTTTATAATCATTCAACACACTTTTGGCTTAAATGATAACAAAATTAGCTTAATTATGGATTTTGAAAAAGTTAGCTTAATTGTGGAAGATCGGATAAACTTATTTTTACTTATTTTTAATGTGCATCATTTAGTTAAAGCAAAAAATTTTATTTGTGTGCATCAAATGAATGATTTTGCTTTTTTGCATATCTCATTTCTCTCAATTTCTCTACATCACAAAATCACATGATTGTTTCCCTCCGTATGTCACGTCAAAACAATTTAGTTTATCAAAATAATTTCGATATTAATAATTTATAATCTCATTTTTATTTGTATTAAAACTATTTTAATTAATAATTTTGATATTAATAACATGTACTCTAACTACAATTTTTTTTGTTAGGAACAAAATAATACTACCTCTGTTTCTTATTATTTGTAACGATGTGACATAAAATAGAAAGGAAAAATGTCAAATCGTTGCAAATAATAAGAAACGGAGGTAGTAAAAAAAACGTATTGGATTTTTGTGGAAACCGGTGTAAGATCCCTACCCTCAATCCCCACTATCTCATTGTCACGCACACAGTCTCAGTACTCTCTCTCTCCCCTGAAAAGCACTAAAAAAAAGGCAAAAAAAAAAACCCAGAAATTTCTGAGAGGAGAAAGAGGGAGGAGAAGAAGAAGAAGAAGAAGAAGGAGAGAGAGAGGGTAAGGTTGGAGGTTGGAGATGTGCATTTGAAAAGTGAAGGGTGGGTGGGGGTGTCCGTGTGTGTAAGTGGAGATTTGATGTCCAGAGCCAGAGGGTGACTGGATCTCTCTCTCTGCCTATCTCTATCTATCTCTCAATTTGCTGTAAATTTAAGTGGAGTTTGAATAGTAGCAGTAACCATGGGAATAGCTGTTAAGCTCTGTGGAGTTGCGTGTTTGTGGCTTTGCCTGTTCATTTCTCTAGCTTCCTCGTCTAGAGTCTTTTCTTCCTCTCGCCAGAAGCTCCAACTCCGGAAGCATTTGAACCGTTTCAATAAGCCTTCTCTCAAAACCATTCAGGTTGTTCTTCTACTCCAATGCTTCGTCTTCCTTCGTGGTCTCTCTTCTGCTTGTTTTGATTCATTTCATTTTAAAAAAAATAAAAAAATAATAATAAAAATAAATTAATGTTGCTGCTGTGGTTTAATCCCCTTTCCCTTTTCCGGCTGATTAATAGCAAGCAGTGCTGTGTAGTGTCCGCTTGATCTTTTTGGAATAATAATTTAAGCATTGTCTTTTTAATCTTTTGCTGAAGCTGTATTACTTTACTGCTCGTATAGCTGGGAAGTAGGTTGGTTGGGTTTGTTCGTTCCACTTCCCATTCCTAGTTTCAAAACCAAAAAATGCAGGCCAAAAATCAGAGCATAGGCCTTTCTTCATTTTCCTTTTCCATCCTATTTTTTTTAAAAAAAAAATTTAATTTAATTTAATACAGAGGGAGAAAGGGGTTACTTCACTTACTTGTGGAGTATTCCTATCCGGGTTAGTGAACAGTGATTAGTGAGTGGGGTTATTTTGCTGAGTTTATCTTTTATTTCGTCTGCCATTTTCTCACAGTCTCACCCTTCATGTATTGTTGGCTATATATTTTTACAATTTTACAGTAATTAACACTGGTTTAAATAGGATTTTTCTTTTTCTTTTTTGAACTTTTTGATGATTAGTACTGTAGTGAATCGTAGAAGCATTTACAATTTGTCCTAGTAAGTTGCTGTGTGGCTTGAAACTAGGGTTTGTTATAAACTGTAATGTGACGTTATATGCAGAGCCCAGATGGTGATACTATAGACTGCGTTCATATTAATCATCAGCCAGCATTTGATCATCCTTTCCTCAAAAACCATACCATTCAGGTAAATCATTCGTTGTTGCATTTATTTATTTATGCAGAAGAATGGGTCAGTTGGGTTTGATTTTGCTATCATCTGAATCTCATAGAGAGAGAGTGTGTGTTTGGGTGGGGATAATATGACAGGTAAGGCCGAATTATCACCCAGAAGGGTTGTTTGATGAGAGCAAATGGAAATTGGAAACAGGAACAAAAGCGCGAAGCAATCCAATAAATCAGTTGTGGCATGTGAATGGTAAATGTCCAGAAGGAACTATCCCCATTAGGAGAACCAAGGAGGATGATGTGCTCAGGGCAAGCTCTATCAAGACTTACGGAAGAAAGAATCGCCGCCACATCCCCAAGCCTCCTCGTTCTCCCAATCCTGACCTTGTCCATCAAAGCGGCCATCAGGTCCCTTTCTTTTCTTTCTACTCTTCTTAACCTAATTCTGATAAACAAGCAAAAGAATCTAAAACGCCCTACTATCAATAATTCAATATAAAGCTTCATATTTCACTTTTGATAACCTACTATTAATATGGAATATAATGGCTTCATACTTGCTCCGTAAATGAATTCTTGCAGCAATTGTACTTTTGACACTATTCACAATTTCTACTTTGATCGTAATTTGTCACTTATACATAACGAAAAATATAGTTATGTGGAATCTCGTTGGATTTGTCTCAACTTGTAGCTTTTTATTATTTAATGATTATAATTTTTTAAAATACATAATTAGAGATATTAATCTTCAAAGTTTTGTCTCGATATACGTTAAAAGTACTTTGTTGCAAGATTCATTTATAGATGAAGTATTTCATTTCTACTTCTGTACTTCTCATTAAAAGAAAACAGCCTTTTCTCTTGTCTCCCGCTTCTTTATTTCAATCTTTTCTTAATTCCTATTCTCTTTGAATTTTCTTTCACTTTTTTTTTTCATTTTTTTTTTTGGTGAACAGCATGCTATTGCATATGTTGAAGGGGGCAAGTATTATGGAGCAAAGGCAACCATAAACGTCTGGGAACCTAAGATACAGCAGCCCAACGAGTTCAGCTTATCTCAAATCTGGATTTTGGGTGGTTCCTTTGGTGAAGATCTCAATAGCATTGAAGCTGGTTGGCAGGTAAATACTTTTCATCAATTTAATTAAGTGGCAATTTCTTTGACTAACATTCCATCCTGATGAGTAGGGGTCTTGATGAGCCGAGCCAAGCTGGCTAAGCCAAGCCAAGCCTGAGATCGAGCCCAAGATTGGGGTTATTCAGGCTCGGATGGTGACAATTTTACTCGAGTTTGAGCCCAGCCTCGAGATTTTTCGAGCCTAAGTTATCAAGTTCAAGTTCCACTAAAACTAAACTGTAGTTCGAAAATCTTAACGATATAAAATCTAATTTTAAGCTATAACATGGTATAGCTAAGTTTATATTCTATTTTTACGTTCAGCTCGCGAGCTTTTGAAGGCAAACATAGTTGTGTCTCGGCTTGTGGAAATTTCGAGCCGGCTCAGTTCATTAAAACTCCTACTCATGACACAAGGGCCTCACCCTCCTTTGTGTTATTGTTCCCTTAAAATCTCATTTATAATCAGGAACCCAGTTATTTATTTACTGCATGCATAAGTTTTTTGTGGGAATTATGTGGAAACAGGTCAGCCCAGATCTTTACGGGGATAACAACACCAGACTTTTCACGTATTGGACAGTAAGGCTTCCTTGCCCCATCTCAATTTCAAGTTGCATACTATAGCTAATTCCCTAGCTATAATATGTTTCTGACTTTGTTTCTAAATGCAAATTTTATAAACAACAGAGTGATGCATATCAAGCCACGGGGTGCTACAACTTGTTATGCTCAGGATTCATACAAATCAACAGCGAGATAGCAATGGGAGCAAGCATCTCCCCTGTTTCTGGGTATCGAAGTTCCCAGTATGATATTAGTATCCTTGTCTGGAAGGTAAACTCCAAAATCTCCACTCAATCATACTTTTTTCCCTCCATATATTTGCTTGGTAGCAATATTTTAACATGTACGGAGGAATTGTATAAAATTTAAAGAAATTAGTGAGCTTGGCTGTCAAAAGTATGCATTTCCAATGGCTTTCCGATTATCTATAAAGAGTTATTCTCTTACAATGTGTCCTTGAATTATTATATATATAGTAGGAAAAAGTATTTGTGTTCCCTGAAATACTAGGACCGAAGGAATCACTTGTATAGTTGTATCTGTAAAATATAAAATAACATCAGGGAGTGAAGGAAAAAGGACGAGGCTATGGTTTGTGGATCATATGCAAAGAGTAAATGTTTTTAAAATGTTTCCTAACACAGTAGTGAGAAATGCTAGCATTACTCTCATTTTTACTTAGTCACTCACTTTCATTTTACTCTCACTCTTTATTTCACATGTGGCATGGAAGTTATATTTAATTTAAAAATAAAAAAGTAGGTTTTAGTTTTTCCATACTACATAAGTGGAAGTGAGAGTGATACTAGCATTACTTGAGGCTGAGCAATTGGGAGGACTTATTATTTGATGTGGCCTTGTTGAGTTGTTGTGTAGAGCCATAAACTCTAATTTTCTTTTTATTTACTCTGTGGGACCCCCACCACCATACCTTATTGTTCTCTCTCTAATAGTCTCTTTGTAAATTAAGAGTGAGGACAATGAAAAGCTATTCATATTAAGCCTTTTGATGGATTAATAAGGACAAAAGATGATCACATGCAGTTTTAACTGTGAATAATGGGAACTGAAACAATCCAAATTCTCTTTTGACTTGTATATTTCTGAGGTGGTGGGGACTATGTGAATGATGATAGGTGGGTGGTTGGGTGGGATGCCAAGAAAAATTACTACCTTACGTGGCTTTTGCTTTCCTTGTGTAATTGATTAATGGAGTACCCCATTAGATTTTGATTTGATTATTTAAAACGGTGCTTATGATATACGGAGTACATGTATATATAATATACTTTCTAGTTTCTTCTTGTAATAAACTATTTTTCATGCATTTTAGGAAGAGATTTAAGGGTGTAAATGTACAAATCAATTAACATAATTTAAACATAGGTAAGAGGAAGATTAGAGTTTACCGGTGTTAATTTTTTTTGTAATTATCTTGTCCGTTTACACCCTTAAATCTCTTCCTAAAAATGATTTGTTGCATTTTAAAAGAAACGGAGTAAGTATATATATACTCCCTCCATCCCATAAAGAAAAATATAGTCATGATGGATCTAGTTTGATTCGTCTCACTATGTACTTTTCAAACATATAATTTTTATAATTTTTTTATTATGTGTAGTTCAAGATATTTTAATTTAAAGTTGTGTATTGGGAGATGTAAAAAAGAGAATGTAGCAAGTAATTTGGGACAGAGGGATTATGTATGTATTATTACTAATTTACTACTCTGTATTTATGAGTTCTATCTATCTATTTATCTATCCATTATTCCATTTATATGTAGTAAGAAATATATGGTGAAGTAAAATAGGAATGTTATGGTGGGTGTAGGATCCGAAGGAAGGGAACTGGTGGATGCAGTTTGGAAATGACTATGTATTGGGGTACTGGCCATCGTTCTTGTTCTCATATTTGACGGAAAGTGCTTCAATGATAGAATGGGGAGGAGAAGTGGTAAATTCGGAACCAGATGGACAGCATACATCCACTCAAATGGGGAGCGGCCGCTTCCCAGAAGAAGGCTTTGGCAAGGCAAGTTACTTCAGAAACATACAGGTGGTCGATGAGACCAACAATCTCAAGGCTCCTAAAGATATTGGCACCTTCACCGAGCAATCCAACTGCTATGATGTTCAGACCGGCAGTAACGGTGATTGGGGTCATTTCTTCTATTATGGAGGCCCTGGCAGAAATCCTAATTGCCCTTAGCGCTTTTTTTTTCCCTTTTTCTTTCCCTAATCATAATCAAACTGTTTAGTTACATCCTGGAAATACTGCAAAGTGGAGTATTATAATTTTAACCCAAAAAAAAACAAAAAACCTGCATGATGATGGATGGGGAGGCAGAGGCAGGCATCCCAAAGGGAAAGTAAGTGGCCTCTTCTGTCTTTCATAATTCTCTCACCTGTAAAATTCGATCGATCGGTGGAGGAGTTTGAAGTTGGTCATAGCTTCAAATTCTCAAAACCATATATGGTCCATGCCATGCCATGCCATGGGGGTTAATTTGTTCCATGTCAATGTATACAGTTAATTTTTTATGTGTATGCCTGTGTGTAAGTGCAAGTGTATCAAGGGGATTTGGTATTGGTTTTGAAATTACCTCTCCATGTAAAGTTTATGGGGGGGGTGGGGAGGGGATGCAGCCTGAGTTTCTACTTCTCTTTTACTGTTCTCAGAATGAGTGGGGTCTGCTTTCAATGCTAGTTGAGTTCTTCATAATTTGTAATCAAATATTAGTGTTAGCATTCCACAAATTTTTTTCCCCTTTCCTCTCTCTCTCTCTCTCTCTCTCTGTCTCTCTGTCTTTTCTTTTTCTTCTTCGCAAGGACTCTGTTCTGGTTGGTTTGTGTGATTTGTACTCGATTATCAAAGCTCTTTTTATGTGCATTTAATTATGTCGAAACTTTGTTTATCAATTCCTTTTCCATGAGTGACCTTTTTCTTTTGGGGGTTTGGAGAAAATGCTGCCCATTTGTCAATAAAGTTAGCTTTAGATGTTGTAAACAATGGTGTCTATTTATGTAAAGTTGATACTCCTTGAGTCCTTGTATTTATTTAACATTTTTATTGTTCGTGAGTGTTTACTAGGTAGATGACCCATGACCCATCTGGTGATGGGATAAGTAGACTCTATCACACTAATTAATCATAGTACATTTCTATGTATAACATATTCATTATTGATGTCTAACCAGTAAGGTAGTAACATGTCTATGTTTCTATGGCTGAGCAGAGTGCGGTTTGAACCGCATCAAACCGTAAACCGTAATTTTTTTTATTATTCTACAATATTTAATTTCTTACTTTTTATTTGACTTACTACCTTAATCAAGTTATGCCTTCTGTTTGTGTTGGGTCTTATCTAGTTGTTTAAGCCTGCAAATCTCTAAGGCTTCTTTAACTCTTTAAGGCTCTAACAAAAAAATAAATCTAGGGTTTTTTGTCTTTATCAATTACTAATTATAAAATAAAAATTTTAAAAAGGCGTTAAATCGCACCGCACCAAACTGTATTTTGCGGTGCGGTTTGGTGCTGATTGATATAAATTCTGGTGCGGTGCGGTTTCAAAAAATGGCAAACCACACCGCGCTCAGTGCTATATGTTCCACATGATCCATATACGTTTTAGCGTGTCCTCAAGTACAATCATTAATATTTTGTTATATTATTGTTGTTCATTTTACATAACTACCCCTCTTGCCAATTAATTCATATTACATGTCAATGTATAATATATTATGTGTCAATGTTCAACTAGAAATAATCTATGTTTCAACTGACCAATGTTCATCTTAGTTCGTTCTCCAATCTTTTTACATAATTGCCCCTTTCTAGACCATATTGGACGAGGCGGATTAGGGCCAGGCCAGTGTGGGTCGGGTCAAGGCCAGGGTCGGCTAAAAAGGGTTAGTAACAGATCGGTCAAAGCGGATCGCGAATCGTTAGCGGTCGGACCATTAAAATATTAAATATAAATAAAATTCAAGGTAGCCAATAGTTAAAAAAATGTATACGAATATATTAATATAGTTATTTTTGTGATTGTTTTTTGGAAAATTTATTAAACTATTATTTTTTGCCCGGTCAATAAGGCCTTATCTATTAAAAGTCTTATCCAGTAAATACCTTAAAAATCTTGACCATAACCACATTTCATTAGCCTAAAATCTATACATTATTTAGATTAAGATAAATTATATTAAATATACATAATTGATTAATAAATTTTGAACCAATTAGAACAAAATACCCCATTAACTTGTTCTACAAGTTATAGATAGATTTTAGTAGGTCATGGACCAAAATGAGTAGATTAGAATGAAAGGTCAGATTATATTGGGTTAATCTATAGGTTGAACCAATTCAATATGAGAAGAGTGGTGAAATGTGAGATTAATTATTGGTGTGAAATTTTCCTTTTGGATATTTATGATTTATATTTAGATTTTTTTCTAGATTTAAGTAGTTTAAATATCAAATATAAATGTTTTAAATGCTCAAAGTAAATGTTTTACTATATTTTACATTATTTTCAACAATTTGACATAAAATAAAGAGTAGGATAAATTTTTTAAACAATATTTAATTTTAAATGCAAATATATAAATTATGATGTTTATTGTCCCGAATAAGTAAAAAAAACAACGGGTCTACTATACATTCGGATGTACATTGAGTATGTACATCCAAAGTATTTTATTGCTCATTAAAATGAGCAAAAAAATTTATAAAATGAGCAAAATTATCCTTGGATGTACCCTCTTCATTTTTTAATTGTTACATGTTAACTTTTAACACTATTCACAAAATGCATTTTAACCATCGTTTGTAATTTGTATGTAAGAAAAACAGTCATATAAGGTTTTCTTAGATTCGTCTTAACAAGTAATTTTTTAATATCTAATTTTTATAATTTTTACAAATACATAATTAGAAATATTAATTATTTAACTTTTGTTTAGACATGTGTAAAAAGTAGCAGGGTAACAATTTTAAATAAATAACTAAACTTAGGGAGTAACATATTAACATAAGAAATTTCTAGTTCCTAGTAAAAAAAAAGGTGTGTAAACGGAGGAAAGAAATGCATGTGAATACTGAATAGATGACAAATTGACAAAAACTTTTCAGTAGGCAGTCCCATACTCCCATCGGGCCTACCACCATTTATATTATGTGTCTTTTTGTTTTGCGAGGTATTCGGACCATCTATCTATAACCTATACTAAAATAAAATAATGTTGAGAAGGTATTATGTCAGACTGGTCTGATAGTAATGTTTCTGTCAGATCAGTTTTCTAGATCTAGACACATATGGTTGAATCTGGATCCATATGTGTTTAATCTGGACACATGTTGTTAAATCTGGACATGTATTGGTAGACCTGGTCACATATTTGTAACCCTGGAAACATATTAGTAAACCTGGACACATATTGTTGGACCTGGACACATATTATTAAATCTGGATACATATTGTTGAACCTGGACACATATTGTTAAACTTGGACATGTATTGGTAGACCTGGATACATATCTGTAAACTTGGACATAAATTTGTAACCCTAAAAACATATTTGTAAATCTGGACACATATTGTTAAATCTGGACATATATTGTTGAACCTGGACACAAATTGTTGAACCTGGACAAAAATTTGTAAACCTGATGAAAATTTGTTTAACCTGGAAACATATTATTAACACTGGACACATTGTGTTACCCCCCGGACACATATTGTTAAACCTAAACACATATCTGTCTAACTTGGACATATATTGTTAAACCTGTAAATCTATTTATAAACCTGATGACATTTGTAAATCTGGTGAAACTTGTTTAGCCTGAAAAAATATTGTTAAACCTGGACAAATGTTGTTGGACCTGGACACTATTTCTTTGATCTGGACACATATTACTAAATTTGGGTCCCCTCATGAGTTGTTAAAAAAATACAAGTGTTGGACGATTCGACGGTCAGATTGTCCGACACAATACTTTCACAATAATGTTTACATCATTCACCCCCATTTTTGTCCACATGTCATGTTGTGGTTAAAAAATTTCCTTCCAAAACCATTGCTTATGTCATGCTTAAAAAGTTTTACTATATATACTACTATTAATTAAACCCAATGTGAAGTAATAAATGCTGTTACAAAATTCTCATTATGGTAAAAGTAAAAAACTCATTCCAACTTCACTTATTACCTTTTACCTAAAATATTATAATTACAATTGGCTTTTCAAATTTCTTAGAATATTTCACAGTACATAATTCAATTAAAAAGTCAAACTACGTTACAATTTACAATCTACTTCATCCTTTTTTTAAGTTTACACACTTGAATTTTTATCAAAATCAAGAAATTATTGGAAGTAAGAGAAAAAAAAATGATTGATTAAAAGTTGTATAAAAAGTAAAAGAGAGAGAGTATGGAAAAAGAGAGAAAATACAGTAATTTTATTGAAGTTAATCAAAAGTATAAGAGAAAATATGGAAAAAACATTTAAGAATCATAAATTAATAAATGTATAAGAATAGTAAATTGGCCAATTTACTGCTTTGTTTTTATCATATTTCCATGAATATATATTGCATTCATTCTATATTATTTAAATGCATTTATAAAGAAACAAAAAAAAATCAGTTGCCTAAAATAAATTGGAAGACCTATTATTATAATTTACAACTAAAAAAATTTAAATTATACAGTATATGTAGTTTCATTTTTCATACCTCATAAAAAGGCACATGTCATTTTCACCATTTGTAAATATTAAGTATTTTGTTTGATACACTTTTTATGTGCACATAAATTATGGTTGTTGGTGACTTATAGTTTAACAAGAAAGTATTTTCAAAAATTTTACTACATAAATTTTAAAAAGGTAGATAATAATATAAAATTAGATTTTTTTTGTTGTTTCTTTTTCAAATGTATTTTTTAAAGTTTGATAATATGTAAATATTATTTTTAATCTCACTAAGTATATAAAACTTTTACAATCGTGCATCGCACGGGATACTAATCTAGTTTATATTATATTTGACGAAGATGAGGTTTAAACTAGCGATCGTAATGGGTTTTGGATCCGATCCAGATCCGCTAGGACCTAATTTATTTATAAGGGTTTGGGTCTGAATTTTTTTAGATCCAATGGGTTTGGTCTAAGCAAATATTGTTCGGGTTCAAATAGGAAACAATAAAGAAAAAATAGTTTAAACCCTAAAATTGAAAGAAAAAAATAAAAAATAGTCTAAAGACAAGTTACATGGGATTACAAATGGGTATTTATAAAGAAAAATAGGAACCACACGTTTTTTAATGAGGCTCACACAGTTTCTCGGGCTCATATCTGACCAGCAACTTCAAATAACATTATGCTATGTTTGGATACAAGTATTTCATTTGAAATGATAGATTTAGGCCAAATTACATGTTTGGCAAGTAAAAAAAATTTGGAATTTGATTTGACCCAATTCCCAACTCAAATGCTTAACAAGCAAATGTTGTGTATTCCAAATACTTAGCAAAACCATGTCATTTCAAATTCTAAAATCAACCCAAACAAATAATTGTCATTTGAATTGTAACATTTCAATTTCAGAAATTGAATTCATCAATTTGAAATGAATTCCACATATCCAAGCACTTCCTTAACTTCCTTATTTCAAGTCGAAATTGAGTGTATGACCTACTGTTGGAAAGCCTTTTGAATATAGTTTTCAATGCCACTAGAATCACCTAAATCTGATGTGTGTATTACAAGTTATGCCCAAAACAGTTAGAGGTGGACAAAATCCTTTGAACCAAACCGAACAACTTTGAGTCAGTTCTTCACCAATTGTTACCACGACCTCTCCAACACTAACCATGACTTCTTATTCCTGCTCCGGTTTCTAGTTTGACCTACTTTGATGATTTTTCTTCCATGTTGAGCATCTTTTATCAAAATCATGTCAAAACACATGGAAGATATACAAAACACTCAAAACCGACTTATTAGCGGTAAAGTGGCTTCTAAGAGCATGGTTATGTAATACCCCATATTTTTATACTACTAAAATTATTTATTTGAATTTTAAACTTACAATTTCAAGTTTAAAATATTACATTAAACCCCAAAATTTCGTATACGTACATATGTCTTTCGGATATTTTAAATAAGCTTTATTTACATAAATTACTATGCTCTTATGATTAAACTAAATTTCTTGAAAAAAAAAGCTTTTAAGCTCAAATACTAATGATGATTCCACAAAGAAAAAAAAAAAAAACACTAAACTCAATAAGTCCAATTAGTGGCCCAAAAGGAAAACAACTTTTTAAAAAATGAGCTATGAAGCCCATTAAACCTCACGACCAATTAGCTAGGTTTAGAGAAGATTTGGCTAAAATAAAAAGGGGAAATTGTAAAAAATAAGTCAATTTATAGTCGATTTTCTCAAATTAAGTCAACCTTCTAATTAACTCAAAATAAGTCAACCTAATATATGTCTTCTCAAATTAAGTTTTTTCATTAATTGTTTGTTGATTAAAATAACATTTTCAATGAAATATCATATAAACAACATGTTAATGCATCGCTTTAATTTTGTATTGAAATTATTAACTTTTTCCACCAGTAAATTAGTGCAAAAACTTAATTTGAGTGGATATGTGTAATAGGTTGACTTATTTTGAGTTAATCAAAAGGTTGACTTAATTTGAGAAAACCGGCTAAAGGTTGACTTATTTTTTACAATTTTTCCAAATAAAAAAATAAAAACCTTAATGCAAATATTCTAACTACACATTCATAATTTCATATCTCATAAACTTTCCACTCTAACAAATTCATGATCATCAATTATTCTCTAAATTATTTTCTTTCATATTATGAGTTCATTATTTGATCACCAAGTGTCACTAATTACTTAAACTCTTACACCCATTAGCCTATAAATACCCACTTATATTCAATGCTTAAACTTGCACAAACACTATCTTTCTTCCGTTTCTCTTTTCTTTTATTCATATTGGTATTTTCTTTTATAAATTAAGATTAACTACGAGGGTTTTTAAATTAAATGCTTTCAATATTTATTAAATCATAATATTTTACTAGCATATTTCCAATATAAAACTAATTAATATTTTAATTTATTAACAATAAGTTTATGAACCTATGAAAACATATTCATCAAATATTTTAACTAAATAAAAACATTAGTTTTAATGTTAAAAGTTTCATAAAGAATCATGCACATATTAGAGTTTTATTTTAAGTTATGTTAAGTACTTGAATGACCTTATATTAATTAAGGTTATATTATGTGTGTAGGACGTCGTCGGTAGAAGTTCGTAATTTTTTCGGTTCAAGTTCTATTTTCTCCGATTATATAAAAGGAAGTTACGTTAAAGTGGCTTGATACTTTAATAAAGTATTTACACGAATTTATGTGCTTGTATGAATAAATAAAATGATATTATGTTTGGAATGGTAATTTATTTCGTATTATGAATTAAAGTTTGTTAACAAATTATTTTAGTATGTTGAATCATTATTTGTGTAACAATATATTTCATATCATGTAATTTACTTATGTTAAAAGATATATTGTGAAATTTACTTATTTTTGGAAAAGATGTATTATGATTGGAAGGACTCAAGATTAATTTTATTATGAGAGTAATAATATTATAAAATTTATTCTATGAAAAGATTTGGGATAAATATATTTTTTAAGCTATATGGTCATATCAACTTACTAAGGAGATAAGGAATTTTGGAAAGTTATGATTTTATGAGTATATTTTCTTTACACTCAACTCTTATTATATTAAAAATTTATTTGTGACCCCATAAGCTTTATAAGCTTAATTATTGTTTTGTAATCTCGCTATGTGGATTTGGTTGATAAGACTATGAACTTTGTATGATTTAAGCTTTTCTCAAGAATAACCTTTTTACATAAAAATACTAACTTTGGGGGGGGGGGTGTGTGCACATTTAAGAGAAGAATTGAGGTATAGAAAAAATTTATTTTCGATATTTGAATATTTATATTCAATATTCATGGTTTGAAATATTATTACCGAATATCAGAGAAGCAGATTATGAAGATCAATAAACTGCAAACGCGACGCAAGAAACACATAGTGTCAAACATCACCCCATTGAATAAACACCCAACCCTCCCGAAACAAACAGTAAGGTGGAAAATAGACTTTTGAAACCCCAATACACAAATGAAGTAGCAACAATTCACACTTCAGATCATTAAACTTAGCCACATCAATGAGTGATAACTTGGTTTATTTTGTGTTTTCCCTTTATTTTGTATGGTTTTATTTTGCTAACTTATAACACCCCAGATCTCCTTCAAAGGAAAAACTAGAATAATACATGTAAAATATCGTGTCCAGGTTTCACAAATTTGTGTTCAGGTTTAACAAATTTTCACCAGGTTTTACAAATATGTGTCCAGGTTTAATAATATATGTCCAGATTTAACAAATATGTGTTCAGATTTAACAATATGTGTCCAGGTTTAACAAGTTTTCACCAGGTTTACAAGTATGTGTCCAGATTTATAAATATGTGTCCAGATTTAACAATATGTGTCCAACTACAGTTGAACTCATCTGACAGTAACATTATTGTCAGACGAGTCTGACACAATACCTTCTCCATTAATAATCCAATGAAACATTTTTTTACGAAAAATGTTCTGTTTGTAGACCACAAGAAGTTTTATATAAACTTATAACAAACTCATTGTTGCAAATGCGCTAATTATTAACACTAGTACTATCGATGCAAAAAACGTTTTTTATCTCTCGTATATTTTATACTAGGGATTTCCTTACAAAAATCCAGTTCTAAAAAATATATTTTTGCAAATATTTTTTATAAAAGACTTTTTAATCAAGTTATAAAGTATTATTAAATAAAGTAAATATAGTAACTTAAGGTAATCTTCAAGATCACAACTTAATATTCAACTTTAATTTTACTAAATTTGTATTGAATTTTGTATATAATAAATAATTTTTAAAAAATATTGGAAAATTGAAAACTAATAATTTCACCTTTCACAGATTTTCAATTAATAATCTCACATTTCAAAAATTAAATAATAATCACACATTTTCTTGTTGTATTCATTTGTTGAACCTTTTTACAATACGAATCGATCAGACTTAAAGTTAATTTTGGAGGTCTGTATGTTATATAATTAGCACACCAAATTGAGCTTCATTGAAAGACTTGATAGATTTATTACGTATTAGTTGAATAGGTGTGGAGATGAAATTATTAGTTTTCAAATCTATCAAAAAATTTTTTATTTTTTGTAGAAGAAAAAAAAAAAACATATGTATATATCTAAATTCAGATGTTCCGTAAAAAAATAAAAAAAGAGTAAAAAATAAAAACCATATGTACAAATTAAAACGTACTCCGTACTAGGTATGAAGTTAACGGGGCTGCTATGAATACAGTGCTTGTTGTTCCCGGTCCGCCTGCCTGTAAGTCTGTAACCTGAAGGAGTGAACACATTCCCAAATCCCAATTTCCGTTGGTTTGAAACCTCCAATTACATGAACAGTGTACTAGCTAGGGTTTTAATATTCCAGAAATTAGTCGAAGAAGCTCTGCTCAACTACCCTGTCTAATAGAGAGAGTACTAGTAATACTGGTAGTTACTGTGGTACACCTCTAGATACACAGATAGCTTCAACCTTGTAAATCCAACCTCAAATTTGGGTCTAATGTTTATTGGTGTTTGCCCAAATTGATTTTTTTTTATTTTAATCTTCCTATTATTATTATCATTAATATTATTTCTATTTTAACAAAAGTTTGGTGATGCAGAAACCCTAGTTTGTTTGTGGGTGGTGAAGTTCGTTAGGGAGGGTTAGCAGGTAGAATATGAAGGAGAAGCAGTAGATAAAGAGGAAGCAAGAGGCCATGGAGCATGGCATTGTTTTGGCTTGTGTAGTATCGTCTTCTCTTTTTGCCCTTGTAGCTTCTTCATCCTTCTCTATTCTTTGGGCCGTCAATTGGCGTCCTTGGCGGCTTTACAGGTTTCCTTTGTTCCCTCCCTATTATCTACTGTATTGAGTAACTCTTATCTCTCTCACTCCAACTTTAGAGTACAATTACTAATGATTTTAGCCATTTTTACAATCTGGAGAGGAGATTAGGCTACACTCCCATCCTCATTGCAGATTTACAAATTGTTTTAAGTTCACTTTTGGTCAATATATTTTGCCTGCTTACTGCTTACTGCTGTTCTATTTATTGTCCTGTGCTGCATTATATAAACAACACTTTTGGCTTATGTGATAATGTTTTGCCATGCAGTTGGATATTTGCCAGAAAATGGCCAGATATTTTGCAGGGATCTCGACTCGGTATAATCTGCGGTGCGCTCACTGTGTTTGCTTGGTTGATTGTTGTATCCCCTCTCGTGGTACTTGTTGCATGGGGATCCTGGCTAATTGTAATTTTGGGGCGAGATATAATTGGCCTTGCAGTGGTCATGGCTGGAAGTGCTTTGCTTCTGGCCTTTTACTCTATTATGCTTTGGTGGAGAACACGGTTACAAAGCTCAAGTATGTTCCTTTTATATTGCACTTTATCATGATCTTTTAATTCCAAGCCTTGCAATATTATGGTATGATGGTAATTAACGTCTGTAAATGAAGTTTGTTTACTTATTTGTGTCTGATGTCTTGTTGTTGTGTGAGAGCTTACAATGGTATCAGAGAAGTGTGAGCTGGATGATTTGATGGCCTTTTGATGTAAGGATGGGATATTGATGTATAATTGAATTCAACTGTACATATGGGTGACCATTTAGAGGCCTGTGCACATGCACCCCGTTTTAGTTTTCAAAAGTTCTTATGTTGTATTGTTTTTAGACAAAATATTCCTAAAATAATGAACTTTAGCACCTGAGGTGGGTTTTTTGTTGTGTAAAGAAGGAGGATTATGATGTGGGGGTGCTCTTGTGTATAGAAGGAGGATTATGATGTCTAATTTAATACGTGAAGGAGGGAAAGGCACAAAAATAATTAAAATTGGAATTTGAACTCTGCTTGGTTTATTCACCAGTTCAAGAAATAAAATTGATGCTCAGTATTGACTATTGAGTATTGAGTGCTTCTAATGGTATGCTCATAGCCACATATGCTTCATGATGAAGGGATTTGGCTATAATTTATAAAAAAGTGGATGCTGTGGTTGATGATTGCAATTTGTTTAGTATTTTTTTTTAATTGAATTATAATGCAAGATGCTGGCTCTAGTTCTTCAAAATCTTGCATATGATGAGTTATACTAGTATAGTTTGGAAATTG
Organism: Salicornia ramosissima; assembly: GCA_951394345.1. NCBI lineage: Eukaryota > Viridiplantae > Streptophyta > Magnoliopsida > Caryophyllales > Amaranthaceae > Salicornia > Salicornia ramosissima. The sequence continues at coordinate 58,797,931 of OX596236.1, read as the reverse complement.
GAATCATGATGATTTTGGTACTTGACTGGTCCATTTAGTAGATTGATTGGATGAATTACTTGGATCATTCAGGAGGATAAGTGTGCTTAGTTTTGATAAACAACCTTAATGTGAAAAATCCTTAGGTGTTTACTGCTTTGGAAATATTGGAATCTGATATCTTCAAATTATATGTTCAATGTTTTTAGTTTAAAGCGCTTTATTCTTGTAAAAGTTTGAGCACATGGGCTATTATTGGCTCCAAATAATTTAAACCAAAATTTGTCACTTCAATTTGTGTATTAGTATTCTAGCTCTTTTTACAGAAAATTAGGTTGGGGGCTTCCTTAGCATATATTCTAATAAGAGCAATTGACACTAAGCCTAGACAATGAATTGGAGCATTAGCCTGGATATCTTTTTCTATTTATTTTTGGGAAATTTTGTACACATGGGCTATTATTAGCTCCAATAACGTCAGCTAAAGTATGTGAGTTCTATGTTGGCTTTGAGTATCGGACAATGGCACATGTTCATTTGTCTATTTTGGCACACGAGGGTTGTATTTGGGATTTGACATGGACACGACAACAATAAGTCAATAACTAGTCAATATATATGCTTTCTTTATGCATCCTTTTACCAAAAGGGATCATACCTTTTTTTCACTTCCTTCTCTCTAGTGCTAAATGCTTTCTTAAGCCTAAAATCTCTATATCTTAACTTTTTGCAGCTAATTCACCTTAGATGACCCGGTATGGACCACCTTAAAATCCCCTTAGATTCCAATTTTCTATACTGATATACGAGCAACAAAATTTATAGGATATCTATCATTCCAATATTATTATATGGACAAAATGTTATGTATTTAAGAAGGGCCACTTCAAGAAGATGTTGTCCTGATGTATAGACTGAGATGGATGTGGAGGAACGCTTTAAATAATAAAATCAGGAATGAAGCTATGGAGTGGAAAGTTCAAGTTGTGAGTATTGAGGATGAAATAAGGAAGAGTGGATTCTGTTGGTTTAGGCGTATAAAACGGATATTGCAAGGCGTGTTGGTATAAGAGTAGTGCGTTGGGAGCATGGTGATCCTAAGAAAATATGAGAAAAAGGTTTACAAAAGTAGGTGACACTTCTTCGGTGGGTGGGGCGGAGGATCTTGATGATGAGATTGATGACCATATAAGGTAAGTCAGGTAACATTTTTGGTTCATGTAGTCAAACACTTGCGTGATTAAGGTGTTGATTGATTGTTAGTAGATGAAAGTAATTGATAAAAACAATTGTTGGAGTGATAATATTTGAATTTTGGGGCATTGTCTTAAAGCTGGTATTTTACTTCTTTTCTGCTGAAAATTGACATTCTTATTTAAAATTTTACTTCTTTTCTGCTGAAAACTGACATTCATATTTATGTATAAGAGTAGTTAATATTATTCATTTTGGTATTTTGGTGTGCCTGGGCGCTATGCGAGTTCGTGTGCTATGAAAAACGCCTCAGGCTTGAAAAGCCATATTACCAAAAAAATTACCCACAGAAATAAAATTGTGGTGTTGTGTTGTTAAGCTATAAACATAAATCAGTTGTGAAAAGCTTGAGAGGAGCTATGCAATTGATTTAAATAGTTGGAGGGGTATGTTGTTCATACAATCATACCTTTATCAATCAATCAATCAAAGCTTTATTCTCATAAGTGGGGTCGGCTACATGAACCAAAGTGATTATCTCGGATGACCGTCCACAAAAATTTTCCTCCTCCATCCCCTAGTATCGGGAGCCTCAATCTCTTGTAAATCTGCTTCATGTCTTTTTTAACTCCTTCCCGCGAAGTCATTTTCGGTCTCCCCCTACCTCGTTTGAAATCTCCCTAGGGTCTCCGTGTTACATGTCCAAACCAACGCACACGATTTTCTCTTAGCTTGCTCGCAATATCCGCAAGACCGCAACACCAACTTTCCTACTGATATCTTAATTTCTGATTCTATCTCGTAGAACGTTGCTGACTTGCCGGTAGATCCATCTCAACATTGGCATATCTGTAACCCCTACCTTTTTAATGTGTTCCTTCTTAGAAGCCCAACATTCTATGCCATAGAGCAACACTGTTCTTATATCAATCCTGTAAAATTTCCCCTTCAACTTTAAGGGGATGCTTCGATCTCACAACACTCCTGTGTCCGCTGTCCATTTAAACCACCCCGACCTAATTTGTGAGCCATCGACCTAATTTGTGAGCCATATCTTTGTCAATATCTCCATTCACTTGGATAATTGACCCAAGATATTTAAAGCACTCGCTCATGGCTAGATCTTTCCTGTCTAACCCCTCATCATCATTTGCCTCCGTTTGTGACCCAAAATGACATTTCAGATACTCAGTCTTAGTCTGACTTCGCTTAAAACCTCTAGATTCCAGTCGTTGTTTCCATTGCTATCTGAAAATAAGTTCTCTGAAGTATAGAGATGAACACAGTTTATATGTTTGCCTCATCTATTTAAGAGAGGATTGCTGCTTCATACGTTAAAAAAATTGCATTTTTTCCCAGAAGAAGATGGTGATGTTGAAGCTGGTCAGGTTGTGGGTTTAGATTGAATTCTTTAGAATTTTCATTTGTGTTGGTTTCTTGCTACACATGTATTGGTTTTGCTTCTAATATTGTATGTTTGAATTGATAGTTCATAATCTCAGGTAATGAAATCAGTCTGATGCTGTTTCAATTTACTTTGTGCTTACAGGGGCTGTTGCTTTTCTTCTTCTTCTTGCTGTTGCATTACTTTGTGCCTATGAGCTCTGCGCTGTGTACATTACAGCAGGTTCTAGTGCGTCAGAGCGATATTCACCTTCCGGGTTTTTTTTTGGTGTATCTGCTATTGCTTTAGCAATCAATATGCTCTTTATATGTCGAATGCTATTTAATGGTAATGTTTTTGAGCATTGACTTTGGTTTTGTAATTTGTTGTCTAGATGATGTCTTCATTTTTAGCTATTCTTTTGTAGCATTAATTATTTAAAGTTCTTGAGATTCCTATCATTATCCATGAATTTATTTGTAGAAATCTTTGCAGGCAATGGTTTAGATGTAGATGAATATGTTAGAAGGGCGTATAAATATGCTTACTCTGATTGTGTTGAAGTGGGCCCTGTGGCTTGCTTGCCAGAGCCACCAGATCCTAATGAATTATATCCTCGCCAATCTAGTAGGCAAGTTCCCTTGCATTCTTTTGGCTGTTAATGTCTAATTACTTTATGCTGAAATTGCTGATTCCCCCAGACACACACCCACACATCCCACTTATGTTGAACAAGAAACTGAGGCTTAAGTATACATTAGATTTTTCGGTGTATGACTGTATGTATTATGTTGTTTTGGATCTATTGTAAAAGATATGGATTTACCTCCGCAGGGTTTCACATTTGGGGACTTTGTATCTTGGATCTTTATTGGTGCTCCTTGTGTACTCAATCTTGTATGGCTTGACAGCGAAGGAGGCACGTTGGCTGGGAGCCATTACTTCAGCTGCCGTAATTATCCATGGTATATTTGTAGGATATTGCATTTGTTCTATGCCTTTTCTTTGGATACGCCTAATGAACAGTACACTACATTTATGCCCTATTTTGGTGCAGATTGGAATATGGGAGCATGCTTGTTTGGCTTTCAGCTTCTTAAGAGTCCTATTGCTGCATTGTTCATTGCTGGAGCATCTCGCATATTCCTTATTTGCTTTGGAGTACATTACTGGTTAGCCTCAATTCAAATGTCTCATGATCTCATTTACAACACTCATTTGTTTTCTAACGCTAATCTGTTTGCTCTCTTTTCAGGTATTTGGGACATTGTATAAGTTATTTGGTTATGGCATCTGTGCTTTTTGGTGCTGCTGTCTGTCGTCGTCTCTTGATTACAAATCCTTCAGCTGAAAGAAGAGATGCCTTACAGAGCACTGTTATGCGCCTTAGGGAGGGGTTTCGTCGGAAAGAGCATCATACTTCATCAAGTTCTTCTGAAGGATGCGGTTCAAGTTTGAAGCGCAGTAGTAGTGCTGAAGCTGGTCAACTTGGACACGGGGTTGAAGCTAGTGGCAGAAACAGCGGACATTGTGCTGGTGAAGCTGTTGGCTCTAACAGTTCTGCTTTGCACCGAACCACAAGTTCTTACGAGGGTATAAACAGTGAAAAGAGCATGGACAGTGGAAGGCCTAGTCTAGTTTTACGCAGTAGTTCATGTCGCTCTGTTGTTCAAGATCCCGATGTTGGTCCATCCTTTGTAGAGAAAAACTTTGATCACAACTCAGTGGTAGGCTATTCCAGTGGTGGGCTTGAAAGTCAAGGTTATGATTCAAGTACACCAACATCAGTGAATTGCTTTCCTGATGGTAATTTAGCTCTTGCATATCAGGAGAAACTGAATGATCCAAGGGTCGCAGCTATGCTTAAGAAGAGGGCTAAACAGGGTGATCGGGATTTGAGCAATTTGTTGCAGAATAAAGGCCTGGATCCAAATTTTGCAATGATGTTGAAGGACAAAGGTTTAGATCCTACGATCCTGGCATTGCTGCAAAGAAGTAGTTTAGATGCTGATAGAGATCATTGTGATTCCACAGATATTACTATTATTCACTCAAATAGTGTTAACAATGCTTTACCTAACCTAATTTCTTTGTCTGAGGAGTTGAGGCTTCGTGGTTTAGAAAAGTGGTTGCAACTTTCAAGATTGCTTTGGCACCATGCGGCTGGCACTCCAGAAAGGGCATTGGCTCTTTTTAGTATTATCTTCATTCTAGAAACAGTAGCTGTTGCCTTTATTCGTCCAAAAATTATCAGAATTGTCAATGTTAATCATCAGCAGGTTAGGTGCAGTTTCTCCTTTATCTGTAATACTGGCTCACGGAAAGTTTCATTTCTGAACTTTAAGGTTGACTCCTGTAGTTTGAGTTTGGAATCTGCGTGCTGCTTCTGTCACCTGTGATTTGCTTGATTTTTGCTTACCTGCGGTCTTTACAAGCAGAAGAGATGGCCATGTCATCTAAACCTCGGAAGGTAAACTAGCGATGCCTTCTTTTTTAACTCTTTTACAAAATCTAATTACTTGAAAGTGTGAATTTGTCATTATAGGACTAGGATAATGTAGATTTGCTTATGTAATTTGTGCCAATTGCTTCAAGTCACATCTAAATCTACCAAGTTGTCTTAGACTCTTAGTTTAGTTATTTTGAGTATTTGGGCTGTACTTGTGTAAATGGAGGGCACCCATTTGGGAAAGGGTAGATTTTAGAGAAGTTTGGGCTTGGTTACAAGAGTACGAGTGTAGGACACAAGGTCTATCCTTGTGTGATAAAGCAAGTCAAGAACACATGATAGGAATTATGAAGTTAACAATTTATTATATCATTAACCCTTAAAGTGGTTGTTGAAAAAAAAAACCCTTAGACATTGTTAGTGCATATTGTCAGTACACCAGTTAAACTAATGCCAGTTCCTGTAGTCTTAAAAAGTGCACAAGGCTCTTCCCGTCGCTAGGCGAGCTAAGGTGACAAAATATTAGCTTCTAGAAGGTTTGGAAGGTGACCTACAAGTGTTGCTTCAAGGCACGCTCTTCCAACCACTTTTAGAAAAGCACGCCGCTTGTCACCAAGGTTTTATATATTACTTTCAATTAAGTAAAGTTGGCAATCGGGTTGTGTTGTGTTGTGTTTGTGTTCGTGTCAAGCTGCATAAATAAACGGATTGAATCCTTGACCCAAAGCCGATCCTTTTAATAAACGCTTCGTATCTAACTTGTTTACTTAAACATGCCAAAGTCCTTGACCCAAACCTAGAAATTTCATGTTGTGTTGAGGTCGTGTTACTGTGTTAGCATGGCATGTCAATTTCTGCACTATAAAGTTGATTGTCGATTGTAATCGTGTCATTTCAAACCACTTACATAAATGGGTTTGAATACCCTTGACCCGAACTTGGCCCTTTTAATAAGCACACCGTGTCACGTCAACCCGTTTACTTAAACGTGTCAAACTACTTGACCCAAACCCACTAATTTCGTGTCTTGTTCGAGTCTTGTTATGGTGTCGTACTAGTTTGTGCTAGCTGTAGTTTGAAGTAAATATTTGCAATTTTCTTGGTCAATTTCAATTTCAAGGCGCTAATGTGGAAAATCCCTAAATTACGAGTCATGTAATTCACAATCACCAACTTGCCAGCATTAACCCCCATCTATCTCCGACACTTTGTTCACCGTGTTCAGGAAGTTTCTAAGTAAGTTCCATTTCCCCCTGTTCTTTGTATGTTTCTAACTCTTTTTGATATAGTCTTTTCTCTTTTATTTGCATTGTTTTCTTCTCTAATTTGAAGGATGGCTTCAAATTTATTTATTTATTTATTTTTTTAATGATTTTATATTTCTTTTTCAAAAAATTAATGTAATCCTTCTGTTTTTTTATTAATATAAAATTTACTCACTTTTTTTATTTAATTTATATACTTCATCCGTTTCGAAAAAAACGTAACAAATTGGATGACACGAACTCCTAGTCCATTTTTTTATTTTCAGAGCAAAAGAGATAGAGAGTTGATGTTAGATTGGGAATTGTGGAGGGTGAAAGTATGGGTTGATGACTTTGATTCCACTTATTGATTCATGTCTAACCGACCCCAAATTATTTTGGACTAATAATTTGTTTTTGTTATTGTAATAGAATATTGTAGTTCAGTTTTTCCTTTTTGTTTTTAAACCTTTAATATAAAAAAATAATAAATGTAAAAGTGTGCCCTATGTACTTAAGATGCTCCCATTTGCCTAGCACCTAGATTCCAAGGACCCTTAGCCATTAAGATGCTCCCATAAGCAAAGGATGGAAATTTACATTGAAAACCTATAGGAGACTCTATAATGTATAAATTTTCTCTCTGGACCATAATACATAACTGCTTTTAATTAGATTTGCAAATACTAAGGCATTGCTTTGTAGCCAAATAAAGTACACATATCTAGCACGAAAGTTTCCATTGTACTGTTGATTGGTAGCCGTTATTCTTACTTGCTCAATTTAGTTTTTATATGATCTCGAGTAGTTAAGCTAAGCATCTGTAGTTATTTTTGACACAAAGATGTTAGTTTTCAATTGTAAAGTATCTCCACTCCTAGCTTTATCACATAGGAATTATACTTATATGACCTACGGTGAGATCAACGTTTTATAAGGCGCAAGGTGCACCAAGGTGCACTAAGGCGCAAATGGTTGTTGGAGCCTAGGTGCAAGGTGAAGGTGCGCGCTTTTTGTAAGCGAGACGCATGTATTTATTTACTACCTTCGTATCGCAATACTCGCTACATAAGTATGCGATACAGACTCGTAGGCAAAAATTAGATTTAAGGAGAGAGAGTTTGTAAAAAGAATAATTAATTAGGTCCATTCCAAGAGTAAAGTTAAAAAAAAAAAAAAACTACACATGGATATTCTTATAACTAAATTTTGTAAACAAATTATTTGTTGCAAGTATTGTGTTACAGCCTAAAATGGAAAAAAATTTGCGAGTATTACAATATGGAGTATTTCAAGTTTATTTTTTTCTTTGATTCTATTTACATTAATTAAAAAGATCCCTAATAATTTTATTAATGATATATATAAAGCTAAGCTATTTTCCTTAATGCGCGCCTTACCAAATGCGCTCTGAGGTGCTCACCTTGTGTAGGTGGTTGAGCCTCACCTAGCTAAAGCGCATTTCCCAAAGCCTTGGAGTGAGGTGCGCTTTTTAAAACTAAGTGTGAAATCACATATAGAAGAAGATTTGAAAGAGTACCTCAACCTTCAATTGATTTGTTGCACTAAAAGAAAAAAAGGAACAGATCTGATTCTGATGCCCAGCTGGACAGACACATGTAAGCTTACTCAAAATTTTCCACCGGGTGGGTCTGTAATGAAGGCTGTTCACAATAGCTAAGCATCTTATAAACAAACTTCTTGAGCTTGGTTTCCTGTTTAAAGAATACACTCCTCCTACTCTCAAAGGCTTTTTATGAAATGAAATGTAAGAGCATACAACTTTTGGATGGAAAAATCCTTTGACTTGCTGACAGTGTTATTAGGTTTTGGGTTGTTGTGATTGATGTTTGATTGTTCTTTGTGACCATGATGATTGTCCATGGGAGATCCTTGATTTTTGTATATTTTTCTACATGGTGATGGAGAAACTAAACTAACTTGGAGTGGGACAATGGGTAGCTATTCTAGGTAACTATTATAGATTTATGGGAAAGTGTTTCATTGATTTTGATGCACTAGGCTTGTATCTATTTCTATCCTTTCCATCACCTTGATTCTTGATGTTCTATTTTACCATCACAAGTTTAGTTTACTGAAAGTGAAAGTTTATATTTATTAATTCAGAAAAATCTTAAGGCACTAGTCACAACACTAAATCGTGGACAGGAATGGGCTATTACTTTTTGACATTGTCATCCTTGAACCAAGTTATGTTCATTAATTTCTTTGTTCTCTAAAAAGGAAACTGGGATAACCGATAACTCTACAAAAAGATCAGTCTAATCCTTCTTCTTCTTCTTCTTTTTTTTTTACCCAATTCATATATATTGTTGATTGCTTTTCTAATGCGCAATTGGTTTGTAATATTAATCTTTTTGTTTCAGAGTCAAAACAATTGCAATTTTCCAGTTGATTTGGCTACATTACAAAGCAGTCCAACATTGCTGGTGGTTTTTTAACCAAAAAAACGCAAGTCTCATTTAGCAATAACCTCTTCAGCACGAGAGCTGTCTAATGTGTATCTTTAATGAGATGTCAGTTGGCATATCATGTCATAAATCTGAACCTTTTAGCTGTATTCTGTGAGCTCTAGCATTATTGTGCTAACTGGTAATGCTCAATAAATTGTTGAGCCAAAACATAGGAGACAATACAATACATAAATGAGGGACACTGGGCTAGTCACTCTCTTAAAATGCTGGACATTAAAAAATAACTATACATGGTCCCGCATCTTAGAACTTTATATCATTTAAGCATAGTACTTAGATTGTAGAAAGGCTCTAAAATTTATGGGTATTGTTATTCACTGTCATCTTTTTCTTTCTGATTTATGCCAATCATTCTTCTATTGTTAGAGATATTTCTTGTTTGGGACACGTTGACATTTTGACAGCAGCTTATTTTTCTGTTGTATTCAATTGTTGAAAGTGTGTATATATAATCTCTCTTTCTCATGAACCTTTTTTAAATAGGTGGGTAATGGCATATAAAACTTCATCAATGTTTCCGGGACACCTTTTTGTATTTTATAATGCCTTCATTTTGTCTATTCTTCTTATTGAAGTTCATCTCTTTTTGCTACCCTCTGATTTCAGTATGGTTTCTTCGCATGGCTGATGAGCACTTGTGTCGGGCTCTTACTTTCTTTTTTGAGGTATTTCATTTTCCTAAATGTTTGAACATTGCTTCTTTACTCAAATTTGGTTGGACTAGGGAGTTGCTGTTATTCGAACATTGTTGCTTGTTGCTTTTCATACTGATTTGGCATTACCACTTCAAAGTTTTCCACGTTAGATTAAAATATATAACAGAAATATGGTTAAGATTAGGTTATTTTGAGTTCTGGAACAAGGGAATGTTGTCTGATTTGTCTTACTATGTGTCTTATTCCACCATTATTATGATGTTGACAATGTTTCATTCTAGTATGTGTTAGCATGGTTCAAAAATGCGCCCGCATCAATGCTTTGCGCCCGATTTGTAACGGGTTTCAATTTTACCGAAACGATATTGTCCGGTTTGTCACGTTGTGTTAAAATAGAGCGATTTATAGACCGTACGGGCCGATTCGTACGAGTTAACCCATAGAACTTTTTAGAAGGAAGGACTAGAAAGCGAAGAAGCATTCGTAGTTAATCGGACGCCAAAATTGATATGGGGCTTTTACTCGAGGGGTAAAGACGAGTCATTTGGTGTATTTGCTGTAGATTTTTATTCAGTTTGCAGGGTGTCGCCATGGTTGAAGATGAGATGAACAGATTGAGATTTCAGAATTCAGACCACCGTATATTCATATTGAGTAAGGAGGGTGGGTAGAGAGAGAATATAAATATAAATAAAGTAATACAATATAAAAGAAGATAGTAACTATATGTGTGGTTAAAGTTAAAGTTGCTGCCAGCTGTTTTTTTTAATTTATTTTTTTTATTATACTTTATCCTTGCACACTTGCATAAGGGATATTTTTTGTTACCCACGTGACCACAACTTTTCCTAACTACAACACCATATTCAGCTATTCACAAATTCTTAATTTATCTTTAATACAATAATAACATTTTCTTTTTGAGTTTTTTTTTGTACTTTTTGTAGTATTAAATTAACTACGGAGTGCATTATGTACTCCCTTATAATTTTATGTTTTGGGCTCCAATCTAAGTTACTTCTTGAGGTTATTATTAATAAATATTAGAATTATAATAATAATTGTTATTAAAATGAATAAGTAAACAAATAATAACTCAATAAAAAGCCTTTCAAATTAGTGTTCTGACAACCGCGACCCGATCCGCGACAAACGCATCAAATCCGTTACCGTGATACTGCGACCGAAACCGCATTTTCGAACCATGTGTGTTAGTGAATAAACATTTCGTGCTTTGCTGTTTGTCTTAAGTGTGCGTATTCTGAGTTTTTGTTCTTTTGGGGGAAGGGGTGAGACTATCAGAGTTTGCACTTTGTGTATTTTATATCTATAGGAGTATGCATAGGAATCAGTCTCGGCTGCCTCACTGCATTGTGACTGCATTGCAAAGGCTTTGGATTTTACCATAATATGATATGAGGTTGCAAGAGCTGCAAGCCGTCAACATTGCTCAAGAAATTAGTTTCTTTACCTTTATTTAGTCAGTACTCACTACTATTACCAAGATGTAAATCCTGTGTGTATATTCATGCATGCAGTAGGCACCTTTATATATGTGTTTTGACTTTGTTGTTTTAACTTTCAAACGTTTTTTTTTTAATTGTTTCAAGATGTAAATCCTGTGTGTATATTCCTGCATGCAGTTGGCACCTTTATATATGTTTTGACTTTGTTGTTTTAACTTTCAAACATTTTGTTTTATTGGTTTACGACCGGGAAATGAAACTTACAGAATTTCATTTCTATTCTGTGTTTTGAATTTTATATGTTTGTTGCTGCAGCAAATCATCTGTTCTTCTTGGATTGTCATTAACTGTCCCACTCATGGTGGCATGCCTTTCTATTGCTGTCCCCTTGTGGGTTCGGAATGGCTACAATTTCTGGGTCATCCAAGACGATTCAGCTAATCAAACTGAACATCATCAAGCTCTTGGAAGGAAAGAGGTGTTATTTTCTAATAGCAAATTGTACCTGATGCTTTAAGTGCTTTAGTCGTGCGTTGTCTTTCTTTAGTTCTACAGTATTCAGTAACTCTATAAGCATAAGTTTGATGTATGTTTTGTAGTTGTGGGTGGGGAAAGGAATTTGCTGGATATGAAACTTTCACAGCTGATACCAAACTCAATTAATTTCTATGTCGATTTTAGATTTGCTGTTTCCTAAGCACCCCATAGGTCCAAACCTGAAACATCAGAAGACATACCTTTTGATGGAGACTTGCGTAAAAACACACTCACACAAGATGGGGTGTAAACGTTGGTAGGTAAGTATGGAGGAAACAATGTGTACAACAAGAACGTCAACTGGCTGTTTGATGCTAATGAATCTAATGTAGACATCTAGTGTTAACAAGTTGGGAATTAGGCACACGTATATCAGTGGCATTATGTGTAAATTTTATCAAGTTTGAGTGAAACTTGACTTCTTAAGGGCCTTAGTTTTAAAAAGCGCGCCTCGCTCTCAGGCTCTGGGAAATGCGCTTTAGCTAAGCGAGGCTCAGCAACCTCCGAGCACTTTTTGGTAAGGCGCGCCTTAAGAAAAATAGCTTAGATTTAAGCTATAAGTTGAAGAATGATTGATTTTTTTTCAAATTGAGACTACCTTAGCTTTACAAATATCAATATTTAAATTATTAGGGATTTTTTTTAATAGATATTAATTACAATCAAAGAAAAAATTAATTTGAAATAAGTATATAAATACATGCGCCTCACCTACAAAAGGCGTGCACCTTCGCCTTGCGCTTAGGCTCCAGCGACTGTTTGCGCCTTGCGCCTTTTAAAACTAAGTTAAGGGCAATGAAGGTGTTTTTTTGTTTTTGTTTTTTTCATGTTTATATTCCACATTCTCCTCTGCAAATATGTAAAATGCCGATTTGATTGGAGGAACCATCCTCGAACTGATCTGGCCAACCCCTGGCAGAACCATTCAACTTATTTTTTTTTGTCATTTATCCGGTCAAAATTATGGCTGTATTTGATTTCAACCCGTGACCAAGTTTACCTAAAACCTTGTCGATTTGATTTTAGATGACTACCTAAATTTTGTTTCACAGATTCATTTTATACAATGAACTACCTCTTATGATGCTAATTTTTAGTATATGTCTATATTTTCTGAATAGATTGGGTAAGTGTTATGATGTCCTTGTTAGCTTGTGATTTTCATGAATACTCTAGAAGTCATTCATTCTTGCACTAATGATTATATAGGATGTGATTTATACTTAATTTGTCTCATTTTGGACTTCTTGAAACTAAACTCACCAAATCCTTTAATGTTGATTTAACTCAAACCTAAGACCTTTCATGCACACCCTCAAACAATATGTCTGAATTTGACCCTTCGGATCTGACCCTTTACCTAAACGTGAAATTGACGCACCTTTTACTGAAGTTGACCCTGCTTGAAATGATATTCAGCCCGTCAACGTTGAACCAAGAGGGCCCCACCAAAACATGATCCTGTTTAATTATTTACATTGAATATTACCTGCATACCTGAATTGACAGTTACCAGTCTTACCACTATATTTCTGCACACTGGGCCAAGAATCAGAACGTTCCTCTTTGAATTTGTTATTTCAATAAGATTGCTACATTCTGGCCTGAGGTCTTAGCTTGCATATCAGCGAGCTCATTAACATTAAGGAAGTTTATTAGCTAAGGTTGAGTTGCATCTCTTTGAAAGGGTTTACTGCATTACAGTTTCAGTTTATTGGTCAAGTTGGTTTTTAGATTTTGTTTCAACCCTGTTCTGCTTTCATGATTAATTTTGAAGTTTTTTTAATGTTCTCTACGTTGTTAGCTTACTTGAAAAACCAAAATATTGATAGGTTCTGTTAGTTAGTTGTCGTTAAGTTCTAGATGCTGGGATGCAGGTCTTTTGGTCTTTGTTAGTCATTCTAGTCTACTGCAATAAGTTGTTGATGGTAGAAAGCAAGGTAAAGGGAAGGTGAAGGAGAAAGATACAGATCATTTTTGTTAGGAGTGGGAATGTTGTCATGTGTTTATTTCTGCTTTCGTTTGTAACGGGGTTGTTGCTACGTTTTTCTTGTAGTTTTATTTGGAACGCTATTTAACTCGTGTTGACTCTATTTTCATGTATCTTCCAATGGAATTATGCTGCATCATTCTAGAGAACAGTCTCGAAAGCACAAGTCATTAATTGTTTTGATCCTTATTTATCTTGTACTAATTTGATGGTGATTTCCAGGGCATTGCTTTTCTCGTCTGTGTCGCTGTTTTTGTTGGATCTGTGGTATCTCTTGGTGTCATCGTGTCTTCTAAACCATTGGATGATTTGTCATTTGGTGGATGGAATGGAGATGGCAAAAGCTATATTTCTCCTTATGCATCCCCCGTCTATCTTGGATGGGCAATGGCTTCCGCCATAGCTCTTCTTGTCACAGGTGTGCTGCCAGTGGTATCATGGTTTGCTACTTATCGGTTTTCTATCTTCTCTGCAGTATGTTTGATTTTGTTTGCTGGTAAGTATATTCTTGCTGTCTTCATTTACCTAGGGTTTTCATCTGTTTTAGGACATTTCTTTTGATTCTGTTCAATTTAATTTTCCCAACCTGGTGCAGTTGTGCTTGTGGCATTTTGTGGTGTGTCATACGTGGAGATAACAAATTCTAGAATTGATCACATCCCAGCGAATGGCGATTTTCTTGCTGCTTTGCTTCCCTTGTTGTGTATACCAGCATTGTTATCCTTGTGTACTGGCCTGCACAAATGGTGAGCAGAACGTTCAACATTATTAGCCTTCCTTTCTGAATTATGAAGTCACTGTTTTTCATGTTCCATTGATAAATTTGCAGGAGAGATGATGAATGGAGACTCTCTCGTGGTGTCCATATTTTTATTAGCATTGGTCTTCTTCTGTTGCTTTGTGCCATATCAGCTGTTATAGTTATTGTGAAGCCATGGACGGTAATTTAGCTCCACTCAATAGTTCTTCAATTATGGAAGTTAGGGCTAAGGAATATCGTGTACAAAATAGAAACATGTGACAACAGGGAAACAAGAAAGGAAACATTAGAATATCTTTTTGGATTAGGTCTGGATTCTGGAATAAATGAGTAACTTAGTGTTTCTGTTGCACAGGTAGGAGTGGCATTTCTTTTGGTTCTTCTATTAATAGTGCTGGCTATTGGTGTCATCCATCATTGGGCTTCAAATAATTTCTACTTGACCCGGGCACAAATGATCTTTGTTTGTTTTCTTGCGTTTCTTTTGGCTGTGGCAGCATTTATGGTTGGGTGGTTTGAAGGTGAGATAATACTAGTTTCTGCTAGCTTTCTTTGTGACTTTATATGATTGTGCTCAATCATATATTGATTAATTCCCTCCCATTCTAGCTAAACCCTTTGTAGGTGCTTCCGTTGGCTATTTTTCGTTCTTGTTTCTCCTTGCTGGTAGAGCGTTGACTGTAAGTTTCTTTTTCCTTATTAGAATTACATCTTAAACTTCTTTTTTAGGTTTTTCACGTTTCCCTCTCGCTCTCTCACTCTGTACAGGTTTCTATTTGCTCCCCTTTGTGGTTTTTACTTCAATTATTGATGTTGTATATTTCCTTAGGTGCTTCTTTCACCTCCAATTGTTGTCTATTCGCCAAGGGTGCTTCCTGTATATGTATATGATGCTCATGCAGACTGTGGAATAAATGTTAGGTTTGTATTTTCTGCCCATTGTTTTCTTGGCTGCCAATTATATTTGCAGTTTTGGGGAAATCAGCATGATTTGCTGAGCATAATTTGCTTGATTGACAGCGGTGCTTTTCTGATGCTTTACGGCATTGCTTTAGCAACAGAGGGATGGGGTGTTGTTGCCAGTCTGAATCTTTATCCGCCATTTGCTGGTGCTGCCGTCTCAGCTGTTACACTTGTTGTTTCCTTTGGATTTGCTGTCTCTCGTCCCTGTTTGACTCTTGAGGTGAGGGATGAGTTTCAATCTATGATATATTCTATATATATACCACATAGAGGAAGATCTGCTGAAAACATAAATTAATGCTGAACGGTTTCGGCTTCTTCGGTTGATAAAAAGTATCGGATTGCATCACATCCAATGATTAATGATTGTGGGCATCCCGGGCAAGAGTCCAGCTCACAGTTCCGAGCTTCACTCCTGAGAATTTGACCGTTATTTTGGTATATTGAAACTCATGTTGTATAGCGAAGTAGAAAAGCAGTGAAACAAAAACTCGGAAAACTATACTACGTTAGTGAAGAACAAGTATCCAATTGACAAAAAAAGGGTGCATTTCGTCAAAAACGGCGAGTTAACATTACCATTATATAAACTATGTAGGATTTGAACCTAATCATTTGTACAATTGAACAATGTCTCTATTAATAACTTAAGATGAATTTAGTCATTGCTAATCCTATATAATTTACCTTTTTATTCTAAAGTAATACATTTTTATAAAAATACTTTATAATAAAGTGACACATTCATACAAAATCATGCTCCATGAATTCCTGTTCCTGAAATGTTGACGTTGTACAACAAAAGAGAGGATAGATACTCGTGACCACTAGATCCTGAGTCATTAAAACCTAAAGTAGTTTAAGGCCAACAATAATAACGAGAGCTTAAGGATATAGTAAAATTGAGAGCTCATTCAATCAATCAATCAAAAGCCTTATTCCCATAAGTGGGGTCGACTACATGAACCAAAGTGATTATTCCAGGTAGTCATCCACAAAGATTTTCTTTCGCCCCTTACGATCGAGTGCCTCAATATCTTGTAAATCCATTTGCTCCATATCTTTTCTAACTCCTTCTCACCAAGTCATTTTTGGTCTCCCCTACCTCGTTTGAAATCTACTTGATTCTACTCTTCCACTCTTCGTACCGGTACTCCATGGGGTCTTCTTGTTACATGATGAAGCCATTGCAAGCGATTTTCTCTTTGCTTGCTCGCAATATCCTCAACACCAACTTTCCTACGGATATCTTCATTTCTAATTCTATCTCGTAGAGTGTTCCCGCACCAAATTAAAAGATATAATATTGTGAAAAAAAAAGTAACGAGAGCTTAAAGAAATGAAAAGCTATAATATGGGGTAAAAGTGATATATTATGGGAAAAGATACATCGACAATAAAAACTACCACAAAACTAATCAAAATAGCTACATTATGCATTCTTCAACATTGGAATATAGAAGTATCTATTAAATATAGAAAAATTGTTTTAACATCATATTTGATGAAACAAAGCCAAATGCGTGCCCAACAGAAAATACTAAATCAGATTCTTCTACTAAAGCCTAATATTTCAAATGATGAAGGCATTAAAAGAATTGACAACATCTCTAAGAACTAGCCTCATGAATATTGATATGGTTTGGCTGGATCAACAACCATTGATAGTATTTGATAACACAATTTACACAACACTTAATTAACAGTGTTCATGTGCATCGAAAATGAAATCAAACGCTGTAAATCAACCACGAAGTACATAGTGAGATGTAGAGGGAGAATGAGGAAGTGTGGCTTTTAATTTCGCCAAGAATTTATTGTGAGAAAGAAAACGGGGAATAGCCTATGGAGAGATTAAACATGAGTTGTTGATGTAAAAATGGACGAACTGAGATTACCTGTTTTTAGTATTTAGCATATTAGTAGGTACTAGGTTATCATGGGATCCCATTCCTTTATGTATGTGTGTGTTAGTGTGTATTGATGGGTATCTGGGCCATATCTGGGAACAAATATTACTTTTAGGATTGATTCTAGTTTAGCTATTGTTGATATCAATAGCTATGTGAGTGTTCCTTTTTTGCTCACTGATGAGATATGCCTGGATTCAAAAGTACTCATATTGCTCTGACTGTATAGGAGATTAGGAGTCACATGTGCTAACATGTAATTGATAATTCGATAGTTGTGGTCTCTGATGAGTTAGTGTGTTCATTTATTTGCATCTCCATGCAAATTCTTCATGATGCAGATGATGGAGGATGCTGTTCATTTCCTAAGCAAGGAAACTATTGTTCAGGCGATTGCACGATCTGCAACAAAGGTATGTACGACAATAGCTTGAGTGAACATTAGGATCTGTTAACAGTTTTATTCACCGAGCCCATTTTTAGCACATTTTATGGCTTAGTGTTTTTATGTGCAAAGATAATGTGTTCTTGAATATATTGTATTTATTTTTTTTTGCTGAAAAAATGGTCAAAATTATCTATTAAATGTCATTTTAAAAAATCAAGGTACCTAATAAATAAAAAAACTATTGCCTTTTAAGATGTTTACATTTCTAAATCACTACCTTGTAATGGAATAATTAACGGAGCCGTTAGTGCAGTTCACCTCTATTCTTTTGTCTCTGTGTGAAATACATAAAATAACCTTCCTATTCAATCTTCCTAATGGACTCCATGAACACCCGATTTAACCTTTATCCACCCAATTTTTGCTCTATCTTATTATTTCTCTAGGAACATGGGGGGATGAGTGTCCCCCCAACTTTTTTTTTATATATAAAAAAAGGTTAAAAAAAGAAAAATAATACAAATAGAAAATCATTTCCGTGTTGATAGTGATTAGTAGTAACAATCTTGGATCAAAGGTAGGTGCATTAGTTTAGAAGTGTGATACTGCTTGGTCGGGTGTTCAATTCCTGCAAACAACGTGTCTCCTTTTTTTGTTTTATTTTCGAAGTTTCTTTTTTTTTTTTTGTTTTAATTTTTAAAGTTTCCTTTGGTTTTATATTATTTGTTATTCCTTCTTCTAACCTAATTTTAATTTTCATGAGTTGAAAGTATGTATTTTATGTTGTAGAACCAAATTATTAATTTTATATCTTTCTTTGAGGGAAATTAATCTTAAATCTAAATGTTCAAAATCATGTTAAAATGTGTAAAAACATTATTGGTAAATTTAAACTATAGTTGAGATTTCTCGTATGTTATTTTTTTTTAAATTTAATAATATTAGTACTAAATCGTCTACTTAGGTTCGGTTTCTTCTTGCTATTGAAGGGATAAATTTTTATAAAATGACGAAGACCATGTTCGACTTATTTGATAAATTTTAAATGTTTACCTCATAATATAATCATGAATTATTTAATAGAATAATAATTATTGAATTTTGTTGCTTATCAAGCCATAGTTATCCAACAATGTTATGTTGTATCTTTAATTTCTCATCTTTTGGTTTATGAATTTGAATTTTTGGGTTCTGACGTTGGAGCTTAGTGCTCCATTTCAAACCATTTAAGGAAATACGTTTAAAAAAGATAATTGTCGAATTGTTGCAAATTTGCCCCCCCCCCCCCCAAGTTAACAAAGTTGGCTTCGCCACTGGAGTTTATGATGGATGATTTACTGCTTCTTTCTTTCTCTCTATTATACCGGTCTCTTTGTCTTCCAGTAACTTCCCCAGGATTTTCTTTGTATGTAAAATATGAGGGCATGTGTTGATTAATAAAGGTGATCCACATTTAGAGTGTAAGTTGAGAATTTGTGAGATGCACCTCCACAAATCTTGTCTGAAATCTTCACCAAATTAAGAGCTTGATTAGAGTCTGGTTACTCTGGTACGATTTGAGGTAAGAACTCATCACTTGTGAATTTGGTGGCTCCAATTGATTTTACAGGTGGCACAAATCCTTTTTTAACTTCCAAATTTGGGAATTCACCCAAACCTGAGCTCAATTACTACCAAAATTTGAAGGAATCAATTGGTCATACGCTATTTTGCAAACCCCAATTTATGAAACTTTTACAAATGAAATCAAGTATTCAATCCTTTATACTGACTCATTGAACACCAATTTATGAAAGCCTAACAAATGAAATCTTAATCAAGTATTCCCTCCATTCCATATTACTCCCTCCGTTTTTTCTTATTTACTCACTTTCCTTTTTGGGATGTTTTTTTTTTTTTAATTTACTCACTTCTTATATTTATTTTTCTACATTTATTAATTTATGATTCCCAAGTGCATTTTCCATATTTTCTCTCCTATTTTTGACTAACTTTATTAAAATTAACTTCTTTTTTTTCCATACTCTCTCCCATACTTTTTGTATAACTTTTAATCATCATTTATTCTTTTTCTCCAACTCCAAAATTCCCAATAACTTTTTGGTTTTGATAAAAACTCATGTGAGTAAACTAAAAAAAAAAATGGAGGGAGTATTTTTGTGCATTTACTGCTCATACGTTTCCCATGCACATTTTATATCATTAATATATATAATTTCATAAGTCATATATAGTTTTATACAAACCCAATGAACTCTAATTTAACCAAAGAAAAGAGACGGGAAGATCATTCAATAATGAAGGAAATATTTGATAAATTGATTTATATAGGTTAGTTTGTGCAAAATTGGAATCTAGAAGTGAAAATTGTAGGAAAAAAAGAAGAAAGGAGGAATCCCATTTATGGTTTTGTCAACTGTTCCGTTACCGGGTATTTTTCAAAGTTAAAAAAATCGAAGTAGTTTTTTGTTTTTTGTCATGTTATTGGATTTTTTTAGTGAGATTTATAAAGTAGTTTTGAACCTTTCTTTTTCCTGGTTTGGTAATACCCCCCCCCCCCCCCCCAATATTTGTATAAGCTCTGTGATTGATTAAATTTGAGGCTATTCTGTTCCAAATATTTGTGTTAAGGTATGTATGTCTGCTTTGTAGAAATTATACTCTGTGCTTTATGCTAGATGGTGTTAGTTGATTTATGAGAGATATGAAAAGAGTATAGACTTAATAGGAGATACATTTGCTAATGTTATTGGGAATTTTGTTGCTTGTTTTAATCATGGGTTTAGCTATTGCATTAGTAAAGTGTTTCTTACTATTATTAAATTTAGTTGCTTGAAAATTTTCTACTTTATATCATGTGATCAGTGAGATTTTCAAATTGGATGCAGACCCGAAATGCTATTTCAGGAACTTACTCAGCTCCACAAAGGTCTGCTAGTTCAGCTGCACTGTTAGTTGGTGATCCCACTATTATGCGTGATAGAGCTGGGAATTTTGTGCTCCCAAGAGCTGATGTCATGAAGTTGAGAGATCGTTTGAGAAATGAGGAGATGGCTGTAGGTTCTGTTTTTGCAAGATTCAAAAGTTGTTTAAATATCCAGTGTGAATCTACTGGAAACATTGGGCAAAGAGAGTTATGTGCTCATGCTCGTATATTGGCTTTGGAAGAGGCGATTGATACAGAATGGGTGTGTATGTGGGATAAGTTTGGTGGTTATCTGCTTCTTTTGCTTGGTCTAACTGCAAAGGCTGAGCGCGTACAGGTAAAAAACTTCATTTCCTGTTAGAGTCAGCATACTTTTCTTCCTCTCTTTTATCATGGTTTTGATGGTTACTCTGGGCTCCGGTTTGTAATAGGATGAAGTCCGTTTGCGGCTCTTTCTTGATAGTATTGGGTGTTCAGATTTAAGTGCCAAAAAAATAAAAAAATGGATGCCAGAGGATCGAAGACAGTTTGAACTTATTCAAGAGAGGTGGGTTATGAAACCTATGAAAATTTTAAACCATTTGCTGTTATATGTTGCTTGATTTTGCTATATTTTTCTGTAGTTATTTGAGAGAAAAAGAAATGGAAGAAGATATCTTTTTACAGAGACGTGAAGAGGAGGGCCGGGGCAAGGAGAGAAGGAAGGCCCTTTTAGAGAGGGAAGAACGCAAATGGAAAGAGATAGAGGCTTCTCTTCTGTCTTCTATACCTGATGCTGGAAGTAGGGATGCTGCTGCAATGGCGGCTGCAGTACGTGCGGTTGGTGGCGACTCTGTTCTTGATAATTCCTTTGCACGAGACAGGGTTTCAAATATTGCACATCGCATTCGTGCAGCTCAGTTAGCTCGCCGAGCACATCAGGTGATTTTATTTTGCTTAATACAGATATTACCTTATGTAAACTATTCTCTATATTTGATGATGGTGCTGAAGTAATGTTATATCAAAACATTAGAACTCACAACGCATGGGCAACCAAATCATCTGGGTACAAATTACAGGTCAGATACGTCCAAATCTATTAATAATCTCAGAAGTTGATAAATCGGCTCAGACTAACTTAATAATAGTATGCCCTAATATGCTACAAAATTTTGCTGTAGCCAGCTATGAATTATCCAACTAAGTTGAACTTTAGCATCAAATTTCTTAATATTATTTGCTACTTCCTCCGATCCAAATTAATCGCAACAATTCCTAAATTTAGAAGCTTCAAATTAATCGCAACAATTTCATTCCTTCCTTATTCAACAACTTTTTTTGTATGAAATGACCAAAATCGTCATGCTTATTAAAACATAGCCCCAATTAATTTTTTTGGGTCCCCACTTTCTCTCTCCATAATATCTATTCACATACCCCGCTTTTTCCTAATTACCCCAATGAAATTTTGCCTAGGATTTTGTGCTACCAAATTTGTTGCGGTTAATTTGGATCGGAGGGAGTATTAGAAATGCATTTTTTAACATTTGACTACGTATTACTTGAGAATTGAGCCGCACACTTGAAAGAAAACCCACAAGTCTCATTTGTTGGTAATGAATTGTGGTAATGAGAATAAATTGTGAAGTATACTTTACATTTAGTAAGGGAAACAACATTACCATTACCTTGGAATTGGAAACATAATCTCATCTTCAAACATGTATTTTCTTTATATTTACCATTACCATCCATTACCATTTGCAAGGATGGTATTGAATGCAGTGATCTCTAGCCTGATTATCTTCTCCTGTGATGAGTCTGATGACCATTGTTTTCTTTTTATACATCTGTCTCCCATTTCATCTGGCTGGCTTCTATTTTTTTTTTTTTTTTGCTTCCACACAAAAAAGTTCTCCTTGTACTCTTTAGTCTTTTTTAACTGTCAGTAGTCAGCACAGTAAAAAAAAATACGGATGCAGCAAAACAATCACTAATATTTTTATATTTTGGTAACAGCAAAAGAGGGAGCCTACAATATTAATTTGGAATTTCAAAAGGGAAACAAATTTTGAGTGGCTTTAGTATCTTTGGTGATCCACTTTCTCACAATTACCAGGACCTACATAAAGAATAATAACAACATGAGAATACAAAACTGGAAAGACATTGCAAGTCGATGACGGCTGGCAGTTTGAAGCCTGATCACACTGGCACTTCAAAGTCCACCAATAGTTTGATGTTTAGGAATAAGGAGGATTGGAGGAAAGAGTAAAAGAAATTTGAAGGTTGAAGCTATCAGGAGTCAAAATGTCGCAAAAAAGCCCAAGAGTCCCATTATTTGCCTCGGGTTTGTGTGAAGAAGTGATGCAAAGCAGCTCAAAAATAATGTCTTTCCCTTTCCTCTTTGTTTTCTGTATTATAAATTTTTTTTGGGAAATTCTATATGGTGGCCATCAACTCCCATTTTTTCCAAATGGTGGCAAGCAGCAAGCCATTAACTTTTCTTACACAAAGTGATCTTTAACTTCTAAAAAATCCATTAAGTGGGCTTATTTCACTTATCTATGGCTAGCCTACCTTTAAGCTTTGGTTTACTAACTAATTACTGACCTGCCATTTTAAGAATACTTTATAATTTCTAAAAATAAAATTAAAAATATACATCTTATTTTATATATATTTTAAAAATTAACTGATGCTAGTGATTATTTTCAGACCACCACCTTCTTCCATCGCCACCCTACTCCACCGATACCCCCTCCAACACCACCACCGAAAACAACTACAACTGAAATTCAACCCAAAAGGCCACCTCACCATCACACAACTCCAGATAATCAACATAACCACCATCACAACAATTGGAAATAAACTTGAAAACTATCCAACAATATGAATAGATCTTTTAAGGTTTTAATTCAATGAAAAATACGATGACTCCCTAACATGGAAGCTTTTAACATTAAATTTGCCATTAAAATCTCTTAAAATCAAACTTCAAGGCTTGTGAAAGCTTCATGGCCTAATTTCATGGCGCCTTTTGGGATTCGAATTCGATTAATTGGGTTTTTGGGGGGTTGCAATTCAGCTTTGTTAGTTTTTGTTGGGTCGAAATCGCCTTTTGGGTTTGTTGAGAATTGGGATTCGACATTATGGGTTGTTTTGGGTGGCTGACGAACTGATTTCATGGTGGTTTTTGAGTTTTCCTGGTGGGGTGGTGGTTGTCGTCAATCACCGATGGAAGAGGTGACACTTGTAGGTGTGTTGGCCGGTTCAAATGATGGTTGTCGGTGCAGTGGGAGGTAGTGGTGGTGGTTTGTAATTCACGGTGGTGTTGAAGGGTTTTTAATTTAATGCCTTTTTTCTTTTAAAAAAAAGATTAAATAGGTTTAGCCATGTAGGTTAATAATTTCGCAAAATAAAGATGGGTTAGACATAAAATTAGCTTAATTAGTCACTTTTTGTATTAAGTAAAAGTTAAAGGTCACTTTGTGTAAAAAAAATAATGGATTGCCGCCATAGAGAAAAAACAGAAGTTGATGGTCACCATATAGAATTTCCCTTTTTTAATTTTGGTCAATGAGGTCTATAACCTATTGCCTTCCCCAAAACACATTTGGTCAACCTTTCCCCTTCCTCTTGTCAATCCTATCCGGTTGGTTTGCGCTGTGAGCTGTCACAAGATATCCCTCCAAACCCATATCCGGCATGTATTTTCATCACTGAAATAGTTCCGACTTTGAAGTAGGGATGGGAAAGAAGATTAAATACTTGCTTATTTTCCTTGGTAATCAAGGCAATATTCTCAAATTTTGAAGGAGATTTTGCATGGTTGTCTTCTCTGCTACTTATGATTGAATATTAAGCAATTAATGAAGCTTGATTAGGCTCTACAAGATAAAGCTTTAGTATCCGGTGATGATCATAAAACTGTATTTCTTCCGTTCCTCAAAGTTTTGTACATTTACTATGTGGGTGAAAAAGTAGGAATAATATATTATTATAATGAGTTTGGTGTCAAAAAGAAAAAATAGACAGAAGAGAATGCATAATAGGGGGAAAAGTGAGGGAAAGTGGGAAAGGTAAGGTAAAGTGGTAAGACCACATTATTTAAAAAAAAAAAAAAGTTGGAGCATGTCCAAAAATGGAATAAAGCACAATGTACAGATGTTTTAGGAACGTCCATTTGGGTAAATTGTCCAAAATTTTGAGGAAAGGAGGGATGAATTGCAACAAACACCTTTGCATAGACTCCTAGGAAAATTTGGTTCATTGTAAGTGGATAATGGGCGATAATATGGCATGTGATGTAGAAAAACAGAGTGAAATGGCATACTTGTACTGTCCCTATCGCTAGTGCTGTATGTGTGCATGGATTGTATATCTGAAAATTTTGATATTTGTTATTCCTATCCAATCCGAAATTTTCAGGTACCTGATGTTTGAAAATGTTAGGATTGGTTACTTTCAGATATGCAAGAGCTAATTTTATACTTTGGGTTTCTTTTACTCTAATAATGGCTGAATTATAATTGTAGCAAATTTATATATATTTTTTTAAAAACAGCAACAATAAATTACAGCAGTAAGGAACTCAGTAAAACCAACAATAGCAACACTAAATTAAACAGCAACGATAAAATCCATCTCAAATTTTCATTTCTAAAGTGTCCATAAGTCCATAACAACAACAAAATGCAGAAACTGAAACAAAAATGGAGAAGAAATGCAGAGGGAAATTGGGGTCGGTTTTTGTTTTTTGGGATGATTGAAAGAAATGTGGATTATGGAATACTTAGTTGGGACTTGGGAGTTTAGGAATTAGGAGTCAAGGATGCATCTAGGTTTGTTTCCCTTCTAACACACTTTTGGGCTTTTACATCACTCATGAATATTCAGCATTTGGATATCCAAATATCTGATATCTGTAGCTTTTTTTGGTTGTATCGGATAAATGATAATTCTAAAAGATATCCGAGCTGGTATATGATATTCAGCATTTTTAGATCGGATATGAAATACAATTTTGGATCCAATAACCAAAATCGGATTTTCAGATATTTTAGTGCGGCCTCACCTATCCCTGTAAATTCCTATATTCATGACCAAATTATTACAACTTCCTCTTTCTGAAATGTTAAAATTTTATATCAGAAAATCAGATTTGTATCCTTAATTGATACCCTACTTAGTGCAGGTAACATGGTTTGAACTTTTGCAGGTGTTGTAGTTCACTATGAATCTTAAAAATGGTAAATGCCTGTCTGATGAAATTTCTGTATTGACCTTTGTCTTAAAATTGACCAAAACACACTTGGATGAGGGTTGTCACGGGGGATATGATGCTTCAGTGCTGGAGGAGGAGCTGGCATTAGATAGGGAATTATGGAGGGATAGAATATTGGCAAATGATTTTTTCGATTTCATATAATGATTCATGCCTAGTAGACCTCAAATTATTTTGGGTCTAGGGTTTTGTTGTTTGTTGTTGTAGTTGATATGAATACACACAACTTTCTGTTGGCAGACTGGAGTTCCTGGTGCTGTCTGTGTTCTTGATGATGAGCCTAGAGCAAGTGGCAGACACTGTGGACAGGTGGATCCTAGTGTGAGCCAGAGTCAGAAGGTTACTTTTTCAGTTGTGGTGATGATACAGCCTGATTCTGGGCCAGTTTGCCTTTTAGGGACAGAATTTCAAAAAAAATTGTGCTTGGAATTTCTAGTGGCGGGTTCTGAACAAGGTTTTGAAGCAGGTCAAGTTGGGCTAAAATTAATAACGAAAGGCGACCGGCAGACAGCTGCTGTTAAAGAATGGAGTATCAGTGGGACATGTATTGCGGATGGAAGGTATGCCTATCAATCTCAGTTTCAGGAAAGATTTATTGACAGAAAAATTTCTGTATTTCTGCATTTGTTCTTGTGAATATGCTCTTGGTGGTGGGCATTTTGTGTATTGATGGTGTGGCCATCGTGTTAATTGTGTCTCTCTTATAGCTGTGTATGACTGTAAGAATGTCTTATATCTGCTGTTGAACATTTTGTGATTTTTGTTGTTGGAACATAGTTTATTCAGATATGTAAGAAGGCTCAGTTTTAGGCAAGAGATGCAGAAATTGGGTCATAAAATAGTATGCGATGCATGGATTAAGCTATTAAGGACATCAATTACTCTCCAGGTCAATTCGTGCATAACACTGAATTTTGTTAGCAGCTTTTTAATCATTCCTCTTTCACATCTTCAGGTGGCATATGATAACAATGACAATTGATGCTGACCTTGGTGAAGCAACATGTTTTGTTGATGGTGGTTTTGATGGGTATCTGAATGACTTACCACTCCAAGTACTGAATGGTATTTGGCAGGAAGGAGCAGAAGTTTGGATTGGTGTTAGGCCACCCACTGACATGGACACATTTGGTAGGTCTGACAGTGAAGGAGCTGAATCCAGAATGCATGTGATGGATGTTTTTCTCTGGGGAAGGTGCTTGAGTGAAGAGGAGATTGGTTCTCTTCATGCAAATGTGGGTATACCTGACTATGATATGGTTGATCATCTGGACGATAATTGGCAATGGGCTGATTCCCCTTTGAGGGTATGCTTTATCTGCCTTTTGGTTCATTTCTATTATACAGACTCAGGTGCTAGTGTTTAAAATTGGTGTATATACAGGTGTTATGTTTTGACTAATCAACTGGTTACCTTTTATTTTTTTTTTTAAAAGTCAGAGTTGAATTGCTATATGTTCAGGAGTTGCTGGTTTTTTTATATGTATTTAATTATTATTATTCTTTGGTTTTTGTGTAGTTGAAATGTGAATACTGTGCATTGTGTTTTGTGAAGTTGCAGTGTGAACACTGTGTGTTATTTATATGGTTCAAACTCCAGAAAGAAGTATGACGTGTTAATTTCATTGTTGGAATGTCCAAGTGCTTCTGAGTAACACTGCCACCCAGGATCATTTCAGGTTCATTACCAAGTACATTGAGTCAACCAAATTGGCAAATTCAACTTTTAAAGTTGAATTTCTGTGTGTTCAGGTGCTGCTGGCATTTTTTTTTTCCTCGAATTCTATTTCACTATCTCAGCTGCTAGTGTTGAGCATTGGTGTATATCTAGGTGTTATATTTTTGCCATTCTGTCAAGAAATTATTTTATGTGGTTCAATCTCCAGAAAGAAGTATGACATGTGTTTTCATTGTTGGAATGTCTGTGTATCTGTATAACGCAGCCACTCAGGCTCATTTTAGATTCATTACCAAGTACTATATGTTCAGTTTCTGCTGGATATCTTATACGGTGTTTTTTTTTCGGTTTTTGTGAAGTTGAAGTGTGAATAATGTGTATTGTGTTGTTGGAGTTATTGAATGAAGACTTCATGTAAGTGATGTAACATAGGTTTGTTACCAAGTGTTGAGACCTCCCATTTGCTTTTGGCAAAATAAGTTAACTGATGAAACTCTTTCGTGTGACTTGTGTAGGCTGATGAGTGGGATAGTGATCCTGCAGACGTGGATCTGTATGACAGGGATGATGTTGATTTTGATGGACAGTACTCCAGTGGGAGAAAAAGGAGATCTGGGCGTGAAAGTGTAGTTCTTGATGTGGATTCTTTCTCTAGGAAGTTGAGGAGACCAAAGATGGAAACAGAGGGAGAGCTTAATCAGCGAATGCTCTCGGTCGAAATGGCTGTTAAAGAGGCAGTTGTTGCCAGAGGAGAAAGGCATTTTACAGACCAAGAATTTCCTCCAAGCAGTCAGTCATTGTTTGTGGATCCCGAAACCCCCTCTCCGAAGTTGCAGGTAAATGTCAAGAACTTTAATAGTTTAATGTTATAAGTTGTCAAATTGTCAGTGTTGTCGCTAACCAGCATCTACTCATATAGGTTGTTTCTGAATGGATGAGGCCGAAGGAAATTGTTAAAGAAAATCGAGTGGATTCTCAGCCATGCTTATTTGCTGGTCCGGCAAATCCATCTGATGTTTGTCAGGTTTGATCCTGTAGTCCCGCTTTAGTTGTTGCTTTTTTGTAACTTTTAATGATATATTCTCAACTTGATTTCTTAGACCCTTATATGATTTGGTTTGGTTTCCAGGGACACTTAGGTGATTGTTGGTTTCTAAGTGCTGTTGCTGTTCTTGCCGAGGTCTCTCGGATATCCGAAGTTATTATCACTCCGGAATATAATGAGGAAGGAATTTATACTGTTCGTTTCTGTATTCAGGTATTTCCAGGGTTTTATCACCATAAATTTTGTGAATCATGAGTTTTCACTGAAGTTTGTATACTTCATCCTGTTTAATTATATACATTATGTATTAAAAATCAGAAAATCTATGTGGACGACCACCCGGAATAATCACTTTAGTTTATGTAGCCGACCCCACTTATGGGAATAATGCTTTGATTGGTTGATTGATTGATTAAAAATCAGAAAATGTGTTTATATATGGGAAAAATATATGTTGAGACAAATCAAATAAGTCCTCACTTAACTATGTTTTCCCCTCGCCCTTGATGGTCAAAATAAACAGTTCTAGTATGAAAGATGTTTAGATAGATCAAAGTCAAAATGTACAGATTTACTATGTTTTTGTGGCACTGTATATGATATGCATTGACATAGAGCTTTAATGCAGAAGCTTAAGTGATAAACTGAAGTCGCAGGGAAAAAAAAGATATAACAAAGCTTTCAAGTGGCTTGCATTCTTGCAAATACAAAACAGAAAAACATCTCATCAATTTTCATCTTACTTTCTCTCGCGTGAGCTCTATCTATGGAAGTTCCTCGTAAAAAACTCCCTTGCTTCTTCCGAAAGTTACTATTAATAAATTTATTGCATTTTCTAAAGTTTCCTCCCTAAATCCCTAATATCAATTCCTAATATCCAAGTAGGAAAACTTGATAAGAAGGATTCATGATAATGAGCAACTTTGAATGAACTGTAGCTCACCCATTCATTGTCTTTGTGCAATTGTTGAATTCAGGTTCTGAACTTCACCTTTTCTTAAACTTCCATTTATAAGCTGCAGACTTAGAGCATTCATTTATGTGACTTGCAGGGTGATTGGGTGCCAGTTATTGTTGATGATTGGATTCCATGTGAAGCACCTGGAAAACCAGCATTTGCTACTAGTCGTAAAGGAAATGAACTCTGGGTATCAGTTTTGGAAAAAGCATATGCCAAGTTGCATGGTTCATACGAGGCGTTGGAAGGTGGGCTTGTCCAGGATGCCTTGGTAGACCTCACTGGGGGAGCTGGTGAAGAAATTGACATGAGAAGTGCACAAGCACAGATTGATCTTGCAAGTGGGCGATTATGGTCTCAATTATTGCGCTTTAAACAGGAAGGGTTTTTACTAGGTGCTGGGAGTCCATCTGGTACTGATGTGCATGTCTCTTCTAGTGGCATTGTGCAGGGGCATGCCTACTCAATACTGCAGGTTATTGGTTGTTGCCATTCGTTTGAACATTTTTTGCTCATGGATTGTTTTCTCATTTGGCTTGTAAGTCCATGAAACTAATTGCTGTTGGCTGTACCTGACCTTGTGTTCTTTGGATGATACTTCATGATGCAGGTTAGAGAGGTAGATAATTACAAGCTTGTTCAGATTCGCAATCCCTGGGCAAGTGAAGTCGAGTGGAATGGACCATGGTCAGATTCATCACCAGAGTGGACAGATAGGATGAAGCATAAACTGAGGCATATTCCACAGGTTTTTGCTTCGTGTGCTTACTAATTACTCTCTAAAAATTAAAGCTTTTGTGTTCAAAATTGTGTTTTTCTATATTTCATTTGTGCATTGCAAGATTATATCAAATCCTTAAATTCTTGAACAGTCAAAGGAAGGTATATTCTGGATGTCTTGGCAAGATTTTCAAATCCACTTCCGGTCTATATATGTTTGTCGTGTCTACCCTCCCGAGATGCGGTATTCTGTCCATGGGCAGTGGCGAGGATATAGTGCTGGTGGTTGTCAAGATTATGATACATGGCATCAAAATCCCCAGTTTAGATTGAGGGCATCTGGGGCAGATGCATCAGTTCCAATACATGTTTTCATCACTCTAACTCAGGTATGAACAACATTATTTCTCTGGAAGAAAAGTGTGTACTATGAATGCATCTGATTTTTTTTTTCCCCAGGGTGTAAGTTTCTCTCGAACTGCTGCCGGTTTCAGGAATTATCAATCCAGTCATAATTCAACAATGTTCTATATAGGAATGAGAATACTCAAAACTCGTGGCCGACGAGCATCTTACAACATCTACTTGCATGAATCTGTTGGTGGCACTGATTATGTAAATTCGCGAGAGATATCATGTGAAATGGTTTTAGATCCAGATCCCAAAGGCTATACTATAGTCCCCACGACCATTGCACCCGGAGAAGAAGCACCGTTTGTTCTTTCTGTTTTTACAAAAGCATCAATAACACTGGAACTCATATAATCAAGCCGAGTGATTCTGCGTCATTGTTTTGATACATCCATTTTTGGTAGGCCTCTATGATATAGGCTTTATGAGCTGTGAAAAACGTCGCTGGCTCTGGCATGCTGAGCTGACTGTTTGTATTGTGGGGCAGCGAGCTTTGACAAAGGTGTCCCTCACTCAGGCATGCTGATTTGGCTGTTCAATTTTATTGCAGGGCAGTGTGGTTGAACACAGTTATCGTTGTCTGCTAGCTGAACAGTGTCTTTCCATTGACAGTCTCCATGATCACCAATTGATTAATGTCATCTTGTGATTTTATTTCTATCAGCTAAGATGCCTTGTTAATTGGATGAGGTGACCAATAAGCAAATGCCAAGATGCAATCAGTAGTGTTCATAGTGCCAATGCCAAGATGCTACCATGGGGAGCGTTCTCGGAGGATTGCTATGTACATGAGCTCTTGTAAATGAAGTGAGGTAAAGAGTAAATAGGAAGATAGAGAAATTGTAAGTAACTGCGGTTTGTCAAAAGCACTACAAAAGCATTGTTGCTTTAGGGATGTAGAAGGGCTGCAATGCTGTAGCTGATTTCTTGTCTATAGTCATACTTGATAGTTATGGTGCTGACTGCTGATTCATTTCCAGAGCCAATTTTGTACTAATTTTATTCTTTAATCATTAATATAGCTAATTTTTATATGTCGGTCTCCATACAGAATTTACAGAGTCCCTATAGTATGCTGGTAGCTTATGAATAGCTTTGATCTATAATCCTTTTTTTTTTTTAATGCTACATCGGCAAATTAAAAATATGTTCAAAATTTCAACAATAAAAAGTCTACGAACCATGTATATTTGTGTTTTTCATTTGACGTCATTTGGAACTGTTGCACTTTCTGTCTTCGTCTTATCTCTCTTTCTCCCTATACTATGGTATTCACACAATTTCATAATGTTCATTAATGATAAAGTCATTGTTTATAATGATCATTTCACTGTGCATTAATATTCATTTGAGTATGTATTGATGTTCACAACATCCAAATGAAGGCTCTTTCTATGATTATTTGTTCTATAGTTATTGTTCATCTCAACTTTTGTAATTAAAAAAAAAAAGACAAACTATTATTTGTCCGTTCTATAATGTTTGTTAATGATACCATTGTACTTTTGGAAATTCCCATTGGTACCATTTAGTTTTTTTAATCCCATCTATACTATTACTTTTTGCAAAAATCTCAAATGTAACATTTAAAAAAAAAAAATTGTCAAAATTAAACTTTTAAAAAATGAAAAAAGCAAACAAAAAAAAACCTAATTAAACATAAAAATAAAGAAAAATTATATTTTTTAAAAACCCCAGCCACCCTTACCCAGCCCCACCTCCCGCCACTGTCACCCTTGCCACCACTGCCACCACCACAACCACACGGACAACACCACTGCCTGAAAACCCACACGAACAGCAGCAGAATGACACTCAGTACCACCACAGCCACACGGACAACACCACCGCAGCCACACGGACAGCAGTAGGACAATGCTAGAACTACCATTGCCTGAAACACCACCACCAGAGAAATTGTGGTGTCGCTGCCGACGACTGGAACCTTCGTGGTGTCGCTGCCGAACTCTCGTGTCAGAGAACGACTGGAACCTTCGTGCTAGAGAACAACAGAACCGCCTGAAACGCGCCGCCTGAAACCACCTGAAACCCATTCTGCGTCTGCCGCCCGAAATCGCCGCCTGAAACGAGCACAGGGCTACCGTCGCGGAACACTAAAATCACCTATCTAAATCGTGTTATTATTATTATTATTATTATTATTATTATTATTATTTTAAAAAATTTAAAGCTAATGGAATATTCTAAACTTAACGGAATCTTCGATCGATAATGTTACATTTGGAATTTTTTTTTCAAAAAGTAATGGTATAGATGAGATTAAACAAAGTGAAACTATTGGGTCAGACCGTCTCACTTAATGTTAGTATCAGACGGCTGACCCACAGACCACAACAAAGTACTGGTATTTTCCAAAAAAAAAAACCCAATTTATTTCGCCAAAAGCCATACGCATGAAACTCCTGTTAATTTCATATTGCCAAACAAAAAACCCAATTCATTCTCTAAAAAAAGAAATGGCAACCTCCACATTACCTGACTCAACAATGTCAACAACTCACAACTCAAAAAATTCGAACTCAAACAGAGAATCAATTTGAACCCCCAAATAATTGAACACTAAATCAAACCCCAAATGGAGCGGTGGTGTGAGGTGGTACGCAATCGTGGTTGGGACTTCGTGAGTTCGCGGTGGTAGGTGAATGGGTGGGTTTATGGGGATGGGTTTGGCATTACGGTGGCAAGGTTGGGTGGCTAGTGGTGGCTGGGTTGGTGGTTGGCATATGGTTGTGTTGGTGAAGGGTAGAAGATGATGTTTAGATGACAATGATAAGATGCAAAGATGAAGAAGATGTGCAGGTATAAAAGAATGGACAACAAAGATGATGGAGAGCAAGAAGAAAGATGAACGACAGTTGGATTCCAGGTTAAATGATTTTTTATCCAGGTTACTCATCATTTGTTCCAGGTTAGTTAAATTTTCGTCCAGGTCAGTATTCCAGGTTAGGGTCAATTGCAATTTCGTCCAGGTTAATTTTTTTTAATTCAGGTTAGTACTTATTTTGTCCAGGTTAGTGCTTATTTTGTCCAGATTAGTGGTTATTTGACCAGGTTAGTGGTTATTTGACCAGGTTAGTATTTATTTTGACCAGGTTAGTGTTTATTTTGTCCAGGTTAGTGCTTATTTCGTACAGGTTAATGCTTATTTCTTCCAGGTTAATGCTTATTTCGTCCGGGTTAGTGTTTATATTTTCCAGATGAGTATAATTTTTCAGTTAGACTCGTCTGACAGCATCTGACATAATACATTCTATTTAAAAAAACTTGATTGTACCAATGGAAATTCCCAAAAATACAATGATACCAATGGGAATTTCCCTTTTTTTTTATAATGTTGATTATTACAATGTGTAGCCATTATAAAACCTGTCTCGTGCTATCAACTAACCCAATTATGCTTGGTGTAAGATTTTTTACCCTAGTCAAATTGGACACCATGGCAGATGAACATGTGTCATGTGTTGTAGGGCTCCATCACGATATGCTACAACCAATGCTCCATGCTTTCTGGGGCTTCCTGAGGCCCGAGAACCAAAATGTCTCGAAATATTCTAAATGGTTCAAACTTCGACAAGGAGGCCCCACAAAGGATTTGGCATGCAACGAATACATCCCAAACACTGAAAAGACGCAACAATTTGTTTGAATGCCCGAAAAAAATACAAGGATCCATCTTAGCTAAACTTAATCCATGATAAAATTCTACGGGGCGAAAAAAATCAGCCACGTGAACGGACTATTTCGGAGCCTGTGAACGAAAATGTCCGAGAACACCTTCGATGGTCAAACCATGATGGGGATGTAACACCCTCAAATTACACTCTATTAATAAATATTATAAATACGGATTAGAGAGTAACTCGGGAGTATTACTGCCACGTGATTACGTAAGGCGAAACAGAGTTTTGCAGCGGAAAACATACTTATACTTTTATTCATTAAATAAAAATAGTGACGTAATAGTTTTAGTACATAATTGAAATAAGTGCTTAAAACAAATGCATAAAATTAAACTTAGACTAGGTGAATCATCGTCCTTCGCCCCAATGCAGCACTTAGAACATATCGTGACCACCATCACCTGTCTACTTATCAAAAGTGATAAGTAGGGCCAAGCCAAAACAAATGAGAAATACGGGTTAGCGAAAACGCTAAGTACATACAAATGCTAAATGTGTAAAATCAACTTAATTAAGCAAACATGCTTTCACAAATCATTTATGCTTTGCCAACCATAAATATTCAAATAATCCATAAATAAAAATTCCGTAAATTGGATATGAAAACCAAACCAATAACTCACGAAATATAATTGAATGATAATATGCAATTCATTTTCATAATTCATTTTTCACCCAAGTGTGCACACCCCCCAAGCTAGTAACTCCTTTATATAGCCTATACTTGGGAAAGACTAGATCATACAAAGTTTATAGTCTTATCAATTTATCTCCAACATAATGGGAGTCAAGATACCCAGTCTCCACGTAGCGGGAGTAAAGAAATCTCCACATAGTGGGAGCCAAGAACCCAGTCTCCACATAACGGGAGTAAACAACCAATCTCCACATAATGGGAGTAAAGAAAACCAAAGTGTCCGATGAAACGGACTTCTGAATTCCCGTATAAGGGATATCCATAGCCCATTCACTATGATGGTAACCTGTTTAAATTTATTTTGTAATATACTTTGCAAATTGATTTAGAATTGATTTTAACAAAGTTAATGTCAGACGAACAAACTTCCAAAATCCCGTATATAGGATGTCTAGCAATTTGTAACGGTAACATTTATAATCATTTTAAAAAATGATTATTAGTTAGCTAGTAAATCGTTTTCAAAATCCTTTTCGAAACATTTTATAAATAATATTTTAAATACAATTATAAATAACCTTTTTAAAACAATGAAATATTCACACACAACATTTTCATATTTCAACACCTTAAACATATTTACATGAAAAATCATGTTATAAAAGATCTAGCTACTTGTACGTACCTCGATCCTTGCTATCAAACACGAAAATCCTAGTTACGAGCTTAGAATCCTGAATCACGAACTTGAAAATTCCTCCTAAAATAACCAAATAGTCCTAATCAAACCTTTGATCTATAACATAAGAATACTAATACTAACCCTTGACTAGTTGTGCATGAACAATTATTTTAACTCTTTTTATCAATTGAACTAAATGGGTATTCTTTAAAACTTTATAAAATTTAAAGTTGGAAAACAATTTAAGTCTTAATGAAATGATAAGGATAGTATAATTGTTTATGGCAATAACCACAATAAAAGCAATAATAATAATAATAAAAATAATAAAGCAAAGTAATAGTAATAGTAAAACAATATAATAATAGTAATAATAATAATAAAGCAATATAATAATAATAATAGTAATAATAATAATAATAATAATAATAATAATAATAATAAAAGCAAGATAGTAATAATAATGATAATAATAGTAAAGCAATATAAATATTATAATTATAATAATAATAATAATTAAAGCAATATAATAATAATAATAATAATAGTGATAAAGCAATATAGATATTATAATAATAATAATAAAACAATATAAATATTATAGTAATGATAATAATAATATAGCAATATAAATAATAATAATAATAAGATTAGTCATAAAATTCATAATGTTAGTAAAAATAATAAACAACTTTAGTATTAATATTAGTGATAGTTATTTATTTAGTTTTTATTGTTAGTGTTATAATTATAAGGTTTTGTCCAAATGGGTCTAAAAATCCAATTAAATAATTGTCCAAACTTACTCTTTTTCAAATGGGTCAAATAAGGGTTTTATTTGTGGTTTGGAATAAAAGACAGGAAGAAAGCAGAAGGCAGGAAGCAGAGCAGGGCACGAAGGAAGGGGAAATCGGTGGCTGGGCAGTGGCTGGAGCAACGGCCGGAAGCAGGTGGAGGTGGGTGGTGCTGCGGCGGCGACAGAGGGGGTGGAAGCACGGTGGTGCTGCGATGGTGCAACAACCACGAGAGGAGAGAGAGAATAACACGAGAGGGAGAGAGAACTGAGCAGCCCGGTGCTGCGGTGGAGTAGAAGGGAGGAAGAAAGGTGGCGGTGACCGCTCGCCGGTGGTGGCTGGGCGGTGCTCTGGTGGCAGCGAGCAGCTGGGCAGAAGAGGAGGGAGAAAGTGAGAGATTGGGGAGAAAAAGTATGAAATGGATTTTTGATTGAAAATTTAGAAATTGATTTGGGGATTGAATGTGTGATAAAATCAGAAAAATGGAGTGCTATTTATAGATGAATAGCTTCTAGTTGATTGGGCAACAATGGTGGTGGATTGACTGGAGGAGGAGCTTGTTGATAGTGTTTGGGTTGATGATTAACAAGTGTAAGGATGGAGTGGTGGTGTTTGGGTTGATGATTAACAAGTGTAAGGATGGAGATGGAAGAAGCTTGGAGCCCAAGCTTGAAGGTGATGATGGAGGATGATGTAAATGGTGATGTAAGAGGATGAGGATGCTGATTAAGAATCATACATAGAATAGGAGCTTTTTTTTTTCTTATTTATTTATTAATATTAATTTATTTTATTTTATTTAAGAAAATAATTTTAAGAAAATAATTTAGATAAGATATTTATTTTAAGAAATACTTTAGTAAAATAGTTTTGAAATAAATAATTGAAGAATTTACTACTTAATTTACGCTTAATAAACGTTATTAGTAACAAATAAAATGGTTAAAATACGGGGTATTACAGGGGAGGCCCTAAGAAAATTTGTGGATGCATTCATGAAAGTACAGAATGACCCAAAACACCGCACATCCCATATTCGAAAGTCCCGTTGAAGGGCATATTAGCTCGCTTTAGTGCCTGATAAAATATGAAGAGCATCTCGAATATACCACTGACTCGTTATAAAGATATGGAGCGAAAAAAATTCACCCACCGGAACGGGCAATTGTAACACCCGTATTTTCGGAGTTAGAATTTTAAGTAATTGGATTATAGTTCTATTTTTCTCAAAACTTGTTTCGAAAACAACAAATAAATTCCTAATTTTATGAGTGGAAAGTCTTTTAAATTAGACCCAAAACACCGCACATCCCACATTCGAAAGTCCCGTTGAAGAGCATATCAGCTCGCTTTAGTGCCTGAAAAAATATGAAGTGCATCCCGAATATACCACTGACTCGTTATAAAGATATGGAGCGAAAAAAATTCACCCACCGGAACGGGCAATTGTAACACCCGTATTTTCGGAGTTAGAATTTTAAGTAATTGGATTATAGTTCTATTTTTCTCAAAACTTGTTTCGAAAACAACAAATAAATTCCTAGTTTTATGAGTGGAAAGTCTTTTAAATTATTTTTCGGGAATTAATGATATTAATATTTTATAATGTTTTCAAATTAATTTATTTTAATTTTGTTATCCTACACTTTTTCAATGGACCTCGACCCGCTAAGTACCTAGAGCTTGAGTTTATGATAGTTGATGTTTATGGACCGACTTAAAATTAATGATTAGTTGGCTAAGTGGGGGTTAGAAATAATTTTATTCCTTTCCTGGTAATGGGAGCAGAATAGTCTTCTGATTTGATTTTTGGACCAACTTAAATTTTAGCTTCGGGTTTACATAAAAATAGGCTGAGAATTTAAATTTTAGGCAAAATCGACACCATCGGTCCATACGATTTAACATATGCCCATACCAGTCTCAACTATTGAGTATCCATCAGCAGTCCAAACTAACTATGTTGTTTGCTTTAATTGGACTCCATGATCAGTTTACCTGTGATATCACGTAAAACACGAGGCATGTGAGTCTCACATGACTTTTTTTAAAAAAAATTTTAATATCCCTTTTCAAATTTTTTTACTTCTTGCCATTAAAAAAAAGTAAAAAATGCTAAAAATATTCTTGCCATAGAATTTGTTAATTTTTAATTTTCGTTCTGTTTCGTCTTGGTTTGCGCGCATTAATGTATGTGGCAAAAAATTGTCCTCTCAAGGTTATATGAGTAATTAATTCTTAAGGGTCAGATATTAGGTCGAAATTTGCAAAAAAAAGGACCCAATTAACCCCGATTTGCGGCATTAATCTATGTGTCAAAAATTTTGCAAAAAACAATCCAATTAGCCTTGACTTAAGTTTTACGGGTCATTTTAACCCTTATGGATCTTATTTGAGGTTGAAATTTTCAAAAAAGATCCAATTAACCCTGATTTGCATTCCTGATTCGCCTCGATTGTGTGCATTAATCTATGTGTCAAAAAAATTATCCTGTAAAAGTTTCACGGGTCATTTTCTGTGACGACCCGACTCGCTTAAATCGGCGCGGAAGAAACCGACGAGTCGAATAGTCATAACTAACAACTCAAATACTTAAAAATTAAAACAAATACCTCAAGATATTATTATTATAATCCCAAAAGTACAAATACCCACAAGTTTGTACAATACTAAACCAATAGTCATGCTATCAAATCTAATATACGAAACTCCAAACACATGTCAGAGTTCAAAACAAATGTATACAAGTCACTACTATAGTCTAATACTATCCAAAATCACAAAATAATGAAAATACAACTAAATCATAATATCGGCGCTCGCCCAACCCAAAACTAAGCAAGAGTCTCATCATCAGAATTACCTGAAAAAACAAACAACAGTCCATCATCAGTGGCGAGTAACATAACTGACTCACCCTAATGGGAATACACATGAACATAGCATAAATCAAATAACCAAACCAAGCACCAAATATGCGAAAATTATCCAAAATAAACTCGACTCAACTATCTTATCCAAACTTATCTTTGGCGCAATCATTCATAGACTGGACCGGACTATGCACGTACGAACGCATCTTACGCATTCGAACTTTCTACTATGTTAGGAAATGAGAATCTTACTCCCAAGTCCCGTGAAACCAATCTTACTGGAAATCCACATCCGAAGACAACATAGTAAGACCACCAACTATCCTAATACCGCGGATAGGATAGGGGCAACGTCTTAACCCAAAAACATAGAATCTTACTCTAAGTTTTAGGCGTCTAGTTACGAAATCAAGCTAATCTTTAACAAACCTTTAATTCTTTAACATCTTTTATCATAACTTAATTAATTTCAAAAATTGCCTTTGCGCCTCTATTCTCGAAAATAATCAGTTAAAACACGAAGTTATTCTCAAGATTCCCTTTACGCCTTAATCTTGAGTCTAACCAACACTAAACCACTTTATTTAATCATTCTTTAACTTTCTTTAACATTATCTTTAACTTTCTTTAAATCAATACTACTTTCTTTAACTTCCAAGACTCAACCAAGAACTTATCAAGACTCATCAAGAACTCAAAGAACTCAACCAAGATTCATAAAGAACTTATTCAAGATTCAAGAACTCAATCAAGATTCAAGAACTTCAACCAAGAACTCATCCAACATCCAAACATCACACGCATAACTCAACTTCCAACCATGAAATTACAACTTACTATCATCCAAAATTCATCAAACTTTAACATGATCAACATGAACTTAAAACCAACGTAATCAAACATAAAATAGTCATTTTCAATCATCAAAATCATCATTAAACTCACAAAATCAGATTTACAATTCATACTTAAAAACATGATCAAAACTTCATTTAAACCAATCTCGTTCATTTAATCTATACTATGAATGCCAAATTAAGTTGAGAAAGTATGTTACCTTATTGAAGATATACACACAAAAACAACACAAGAAGCTGCCCGGAAAGTCGAGCCACACGACCACACAACACGGCACTCACACGGCCTCAACACGGGTGCACCACCCCTGCTGCACGGCTGTCCACACGGCCACGAACACGACCACCACAGCACGACCACCACGCGTACACGACCACTGCTGCACGGCCTCTGACACGAGCCACCACACGGCTTCTCACCCACACGAACAAGCTACACGAACAAGCCCCAAAACCCAACCCGAACTAATGATCTTGAATGAAATAATTGGGTTTAGATTGTGTTTTGGTACTTAAAGATCAATAGAGGTTGAATCTTTAAGTTTGGTATTAGATAGAATGATGAACAATTGGTGATGATCAATAGCCAAAAATGGCGTGAAGCATAAGGCTAAATGGAGAGAATTGTGTTTGATCTATTGATGGCAAAAGCAAATGATGGCAAAATGGATCATAAAGCCTTACTAACCCTCCTATATATAGAGGTTAGTTAAGGTGTGAACACAAGGCAAGTGGCAAATCCTTGCCATCACCCTTAAGAAACCGGCCAAAGGGGAACAAATGGGCTTAATTGGGCTTTCGTAAGCAATTGGGCTAATTTACAAAAGTTACATGATTAATCATGCATAAATCGATTTAGCCCAAAATATTAAATAATTAATTAGAAAATTAAATAATAAAATTCTAATTAATTAAATAATAATTAACATAAATAATAATAACTGCAAATAAAATAATTCGAATTAAATCGAAATTATTCACATAAAATAAAATAAATAGTTCAAAAATAAATTTGAACTATACATAACATCACATAAATACACATAACTCATGGCAGAAATATCATGAAAATCAGGGTCGTTACATTTTCACCCTTATGGATCAGATTTTTAATTAAGCATAAGGTTTTGTGATTAGTCCTAACATTA
The DNA here is from genome assembly GCA_951394345.1 of Salicornia ramosissima. Classification (NCBI taxonomy): domain Eukaryota; kingdom Viridiplantae; phylum Streptophyta; class Magnoliopsida; order Caryophyllales; family Amaranthaceae; genus Salicornia; species Salicornia ramosissima. The sequence continues at coordinate 58,756,814 of OX596236.1, read as the reverse complement.
TGGAGTAATTGAGTTGTAAATATTTATATTGACAAATACTAATCTATACCTTAGTTATTTAAAACTCACCCTAAAAACCCCAAATAAACCCCCCACAATTCACCACACAGAACTATTCCCATTGTAGGCCACGTGTACATATCTAAATCTAAACCTGGTATATCTAAACACTCATCTAACATCCTACTTGGCACACTTTCATTCACTCATTGATCCTCAATACACACCAAGCATTACTTTTTCCTTTCACTTCACTTTCTTCCTCTTTATTCCCCTTCATTATTGATTTCTCTTCATCTCCCTGTAATCAATTGAGGATGACTATCAATTACCTTCCAATTTCTTAGATTTAAGAGCGCAATGCTCCAATAGAAGTCGTGGTTCCGTCAGACTTCGTCTGACATCGATGAGTGCCGAACCTGATTTAATTCAGGAACTGCGCGAGGGTCAGCAGAACGACCCGCAGCTTGCTAGGATTCGAGAGGCTATACGGCAAGGTAAAGCCGTAGGTTTCGAGATCCCTTCCGATGGTGGCATGAGCTTTACCGGACTGTTCTGATCTTAGGAACAGGATCATGTCCGAGGCACATAACTCGCCTTATTCTGTTCATCCCGGTGGTAATAAACTTTACCAGGATCTTAGGGGCCAGTTCTGGTGGCCTAAGATGAAGAGGGATGTAGCGGAGTTTGTTGCTCGGTGTTTGACCTGTCAGAAGGTCAAGATTGAGCATCAGAGACCAGGAGGTCTGTTGCAGCCACTACCTATTCCGACCTGGAAATTTGAGTCGGTACCTATGGACTTCGTAGTGAGCTTACCCACTTGCAATGGCTTGAATGCTATTTGGGTCATAGTGGATAGGTTGACTAAGGTCGCTAGATTCATTCCGACAAAGATGACCTGGTCGATGGAGCGTCTAGCTGAGGCGTACACTCAGGACATAATCCGACTTCATGGAGTTCCGAGGGAGATTGTTTCTGATCGGGATCCGAGGTTTCTATCTCGTTTCTGGAAGTCAGTTCAGGAAGCCTTTGGGACGAAATTGAAGTTGAGCACCGCTTTTCATGCGGCGACTGATGGTCAGACCGAGAGGACCATCCAGACTTTGGAGGATATGCTTCGAGCATGTACTCTGGAGTATCACCAGTCTTGGGTGCGTATGCTCTGCTTGATAGAGTTCTCCTGTAACGACCCGACTCGCTTAAATCGGCGCGGAAGAAACCGACGAGTCGAGTAGTTAGAAACTACAACTTAAAATACTTAAGAAATAAAACTAATTCCTCAAATATTATTACCAAACCACAAAAGTACAAATACCCACAAGTTTGTACATAAACTAATCCAAAAGTCAAACTAAAAATACTAAAATACGAGTTAACTCCAACTACATGTCAGAGTCCTTAAACAACATATAAAAGTCCAAAATCTAAATAGTAGCATCTAAACAAACTATCACTACCAATACTACAAAATCAGTAAATACAACAGGTAACAAAAGAAAGAAACGTCGCTCGCCCAACCCAAAACTAGGCAAGAACATCATCATCTGAAGTACCTGAAAAATACAACAACAGTCCACCATCAGTGGCGAGTAACATAACTGACTCACCCTAACGGGAACGCACATGTACATAGCATAAATCAAACGATCAACATCATTAAGCAAATTGCGAGAACAACCCAAAACGTGAACTCGACTCAAACCAACCTAATCAACTATCTTTGGCGCAATCATTCATATTCTAGACCGGACTGTGCTCGTACGAACGCATCTTACGCACTCGAACTTTCTACTATGTTCGGATTTGAAAATCTTACTCCCAAACCCCATGAAACCAATCTTACTGGAAATCCATGTCCCGTGAAACCAATCTTACTGGAATTCACAAAGATCACATAGTATGACTCCAACTAACCCAATACCGCGGATGGATTAGGGGCAACGTCTTAACCCGAATACATTGAATCTTACTCAAAGTATCAGGCGTCTAAAAATGAAATCAAGCTAAGTAATTAATTAATTCATTTACTCATTTTAATCATATTATTCATTATTATCCCAACATAACTAAACTAAGTTCAAGAACTGCCTAAAGCCTCGGTTCTCGAAATTAATCTAGCTAAAACATCGAAGTTATTCTCAAGAACTGCCTCTAGCCTTATTCTTGAGTCTAACCAATCATTATTCATCAATCTTTAATCATTCTTTAACCAAATTAAACACTTTCTTTAACTTTCTTTATTCTTTAAACCGTTTTCTTTAACTTACAAGATTCAACCAAGAACTCATAAAGACCCATCAAGAACTCATAAAGAACTCAAAGAACTCATAAAGAACTCATTCAAGATTCAAGATCTTCAACCAAGAAATCAATCAAGATTCAAGATCTTCAATCAAGAACTCATCCAACCATACACCATTCGCATAACCTCATCATTATCCATTCGAAAATTCAACTTTAACTTATCCAAAACTCATCAAACTTTAACACATTAATCATGAACACAAAACAACATATAATCAATCATAATATCATGAAAAATCATCACTAAAACATCATATAAACATATGAAAATCAGATTGTATAATCATACATAAAATCATGAAAAACCATCAACAAACATCCTAAACATGCATTTAATCTATACTATAAACAAGGTATACCAATTAAGTTGAGTTAGTATGTTACCTTATCGAAGATTACACACTAAAACAACACAAAAGTTGCTGCCCGGAAACACAAAGAACACGGCACAATCAACACGAGCAACACGCGGCCTTCAGCACGGCACCACGAACCACGCACGGCTGTCCAGCCCTCTGCCACGCACCACGCTGCCCAGTCACGGCACACACCACCACCACGGTCCTCAGCCCAGTCAGCACGGCTGCCACCACGACCCACTCTTGCACGGCCACTTCACACGAACACGCACGAACCCCCAACAAGCAATCCCAAAGCAAACCCGAACTAGAGATCTTGAATGAAATTAATGTGTTTAGGATTGTGTTTGGTCACCTAAAGATCAATGAACTTTGAATCTTTAAGTTTTGGGCTAAGAAAATTGATGAACAATTGATGGGTATCAATCATCAAAAATGGCGTGAAGTATAGGCAAATGGGAGGGAGTTTGTGTTTTGAATTTTGATGGCCAAATGTGTTTAAAAGCAAGGATGACAAAAATGAGCCAAAGCCTTACTAACTCTCCTATTTATAGAGTTAGTTAAGGTGTGAACACAAGGCAAGTGGCAAGCCTTGCCATGCCTTAGAAAAACCGGCCAAGAGGGTCACTTGGGCCTAAAATGGGCTCTCGTGATCCATTGGGCTTATTTGCGAAAACCGCAAAATTAATCATGCCCAAATCGATTTCACCCAAAATATTAAATAATTAATTAGAAAAATTAAATAAATAAAATTCTAATTAATTAAATAATAATTAACATAAATAATAAAAACTAAGAAATAAACATTTCGAATTAAATCGAAATTATTCACATAAAATTAAAATAAATAGTTCAAAAATTAATTTTGAACTAACACATAAACAATCATAAATACACATAAATACCGGCAAAAATACCGATAAAATCTGGGTCATTACATCTCCTATAACAATAGCTATCACTCCAGCATTGAGATGGCTCCGTACGAGGCCCTGTATGGCAGGAAATGTCGGAGTCCTATTTGTTGGAATGATATCAGTGATACTGTGGCTTTAGGACCTGAGATGGTACGCGATACTATCGAGAAGGTTCGAGTCATTCGGTCTAAGATGCAGGCCGCTCAGAGTCGTCAGAAATCCTACGCCGATAATCGACGTAGACCGCTGGCTTTCGAGTTAGGAGACAAAGTCTTTCTTAAGGTTTCACCGTTCAAAGGAGTAGCACGCTTTGGTCAGAAGGGGAAACTCCGACCGAAGTATGTGGGACCTTACGAGATACTTGAACGAGTTGGGGAGGTGGCATATCGATTGGCATTACCACCTAGTTTGGCTAATGTGCATGACGTGTTCCATGTTTCCTAGCTAAGGAAATATGTACGTGATCCTACTCACGTGATTACAGCGGATCCGGTCGTGATCGAGCCGAATCTGACTTACGAGGAGCGACCCGTCCAGATCTTGGATCGGGAAGAGAGGACCCTGCGGCGTAAGCAGGTACCGCTTGTCAAGGTGTTGTGGAGAAATCAACACCATGAAGAAGCGACTTGGGAGACGGAAGCGTCCATGCGGCAGAAGTACCCGGAGCTGTTCGATGGGGAGCGATCTCCTGCACCTTGAAATTTCGGGACGAAATTTCTTTAAGGAGGGGAGGTTGTAATGACCCAGATTTTATTGGTATTTTTGCCGATATTTATGTGTAATTATGTGTATTTATGTGTTAGTTCAAATTTATTTTTGAACTATTTATTTTATTTTATGTGAATAATTTCGATTTAATTCGAAATATTTATTTTCAGTTTTTATTATTTATGTTATTTATTATTTAATTAATTAGAATTTTTATTATTTAATTTTTCTAATTAATTATCTAATATTTTGGGCTAAATCAATTATTGCATGATTAGTCATGTAAATTATGTTAATTAGCCCAATGGATCACGAGAGCCCATCTTTTTAGGCCCATTTAGCCTATGGCCGGTTTCTAGCAAGGAAGGCAAGCCTTGCCACTTGCTTTGTTTTCACACTTAACCAACTTCTATAAATAGGAGTGGTTAGTGATGCTTTAAGGTTTTGTTCATTTGCCATCCTTAAGCTTTTGCATCAAAGTTCAATCACTAAAATTCCCTCCACTTCCTCCTTGCCTCACGCCATTTTTGAGTAATTGAAGCCATCAATTGTTCATCATTTTTTCCTAGCCAAAACTTAAAGATTCAAAGTTCATTGATCTTTAAGTGTTCAAACACAATCCTAAACACATTCATTTCAATCAAGATCTCTTGTTCGGGTTGGTTTTGGGATTGTGTTCATGTGCACGTGTGGGGTCCGTGTGGGTTGGTGTTCGAACCGTGCAGCAGGCCGTGTGGTGGACCGTGCAGCAGTGGGTTCGTGCTCGTGATTGGGCAGCAGGCTGTGTGCAGTAGCCGTGCAAGTGGTTCGTGGTGGTTCGTGGTGCCGTGTGTGCAGCCGTGTGTGTGACGTGTGTGTGCCGTGTTTGTTGTGATTCTGGACTGCATTCTTGTGTTGATTTTATGTGTAATCTTCAATAAGGTAACATGCTTTCTCAACCTATTTGGTATACTATGTTTATAGTATGAATTAAATGCATGTTTGGGTTGCTTATTGTTGATTATTCATGATTTAATGTATGATTTGTATTCTGATTTTTATATGGTTTTCATGATATTATGATGATGGTTTTTATGATTTTATGATTGAATATATGTTGTTTTATGATCATGATAATTACGTTAAAGTTTGATGAATTTTGGATAAGTTCTAGTTGAATTTCGTGGTATATTGAGGTTATGCGTGTGGTATGTTTGGTTTGGATGAGTTCTTGATTGAAGATCTTGAATCTTGAATGAGTTCTTTATGAGTCTTTGATGAGTTCTTTATGAGTTCTTGATGAGTTCTTTAAGTTCTTGGTTGAATCTTGAAAGTTAAAGAAAGTGGGTTATTAATTAAAGAAAGTTAAAGAATGTGGTAATAATGATTAAAGATTGGTTAAAGATTGATGAATTATGGTTGGTTAGACTCAAGATCAAGGCTAGAGGCAATCTTGAGAATAACTTCAGTATTTTAACTAGTTAATTTCGAGAATCAAGGCTAGAGGCAATTCTTGAACTTAATTTAGTTATGTTGAGATAATAAGATGATTAAATAATAAGATGATTAAATAATAAGATTAATAAAGTTAGCTTGATTTCATTTCTAGACGCCCTAAACTTAGAGTAAGATTCTTTGTTTTTGGGTTAAGACGTTGCCCCTATTCCATCCGCGGTATTGGGATAGTTGGAGTCATACTATGTGATCTTTTGTGGATTTCCAGTAAGATTGGTTTCACGGGACATGGATTTCCAGTAAGATTGGTTTCATGGGGTTTGGGAGTAAGATTCTCAAATCCAAGCATAGTAGAAAGTTCGATCGCGTAAGATGCGTTCGTACGAGCACAGTCCGGTCTAGAATTTGAATGATTGCGCCAAAGATAGTGTTTTAGTTGGTTTTGAGTCGAGTTCACGTTTTGAGGTTGTTCTCGTACTTTGGTTGGATGTTGTTGTTTGATTTGTGCTATGTGCATGTGTATTCCCATTAGGGTGAGTCAGTTATGTTACTCGCCACTGATGGTGGACTGTTGTTGTTTTTCAGGTACTTCTGATGACGATACTCTTGCTTAGTTTTGGGTTGGGCGAGCGACGTTGTGATTTCCGTTATCTGATGTATTTACTGTTTTCTGTTGTTTTAGATAGTGATGGAGTTATATAGATTTTATACGTTGATATTGGACTCTTTTACGTTGTTTAAGATTCTGACATGTAGTTGGAGTTTACTCGTATTTTTAGTATTTCTATTTTGACTTTTGGGACTAGTCTGTACAAACTTGTGGGTATTTGTACGTTTTTGGATATTAATAATAATTTTGAGGAATTAGTTTAATTTTCTAAGTTTTGAGTTGTAGTTTCGAACTATTCGACTCGTCGGTTTCTTCCGCGCCGATTTAAGCGAGTCGGGTCGTTACATTGATATTTATGTCCCATGTGGTTATATTGCCACTATGTTTATCTCTTAATTGATTTGATTATATGTTTATGGCCACTAACTCATTTTCGGATGTTCTTCATTTATATATAGTTGACATTGTCAATTATTCCTTAATTTGATTTTTTTTTATTGGGTTGTTTTTTCCCAATTTATGGTTCGGGGCTTCTTCGTACAACCACCATTTTAATACAAATCATCACAATCGTCTCTCACCATTGTGGGTTGGAATGTTGGATATTTATTTTCATATAATCGCAACTCTGGTTCTGGTTCTTTTTCTAATTTCAAGTTAATTTTGTGGGTTGGATGTTCATTGTTGTAATTACCAATTTCAAATTTACAGGCGTTGCAAGATTAATTTGCTTACAGACAAAAAGTAAAATTAGAAATTTTGCACCAATAATATATACTTGGCATATAATTTATAGAGAAGGTATTGGGTCAGACGGTCTGACCAAACAATCTGGTCAGACGGTTGACCCATATACCTAATTATAATAGTGAAAAACTTCGGGAGGCTATAACTTTGCGCTCGGGTGTCGGATTGGGGCATATAATATGTCGAAATTGATTAATTTTTCGAGACGAACGCAGTGGCAAATGCTCGAAGGGGATTTCGCCAACGGAAATCACCAAACGAGGTCTCTAAAGGCCTCAAAATGCAAAAAAACGTATCCAGGTTATATTTTGTCCAAGTTAGTTACAAAATGTGTCCATGTTTTACAATATGTGTCCATGTTTAAACAATATGTGTCCAGGTTTACAAATAGGTGTCCAGGTTTACAAATAGGTATCCAGGGTTAACAATATGTATCCAGGTTTGTCCAGTTGTGTTCAGATTTGTCCAGTTTTGTCCACATTTGTCCAGGTTTGTCAACATTAGTCCAGGTTTGTCTAGGTGTGTCCAGATTTATCCAGATTTGTCCATGTTTGTCTAGATTTGTCCAGGTTTGTCCATATTTGTCCAGGTTTGTCCAGGTTTGTCAACATTAGTCCAGGTTTGTCCAGATTTATCCAGATTTGTCCATGCTTGTCTAGATTTGTCCAGGTTTGTCCATATTTGTCCAGGTTTGTCCACATTTGTCCAGGTTTAACAACTTTTCATCATGTTTACAAATTGTGTCCAAGTTTCAAATGTGTCCAGTTTTGTTTCCAGGTTTACAAATGCGTCCAGTTCTACCAATACAAGTCCAGTTTTAACAACATATGTCCAGGTTAAACACATATGTGTCTAGGTCCAGTGGACTGGTCTAACAGAAACCTTACTGTCAGACCGGTCTGACACAATACCTTCTCTAATTTATATTGATTAACATTATGTATACACCCACACATTACTATTTAATTTGCACTGACCTTGGCCCTGGGTGTTCTGTAAGTATTTATTTATGATATAATGGTTTTAAATTCCTGCATTTGTTACGTTACCAATTTTAGGTAGTAAGTTTTGCCCATGTGTGCTGATTCATGGGATTTATCCAATACAAGGTTGATTCATGGCACATTTGCACAATCCCAAAGTTTGCAACTTAATTTGAGAGATCAGTATTATATATCCAGATGCTTGTGATTTAACATTTGTCCTACATGGTGTTCTTTGCTTTTTATATTAGAGATCGTACATTGCAATAGGATGGATTTCATGCTTATGATTTAACATTTAAGCTACATGGTGTATTAATTGTCAAACTAGATATGGCTAACCGATCTAATATTCACAGCCTCCATCTTTCCTTGGTGGGTTTGTCATTTAATCATGTTTACTACCGTCTTGTATCTTTCTTCCATATTTATTGTTGTGTTCTTGCTTGCGTCTTTTTTTAATATTTTTTTTATTACAAAATTCTTGATTTGTTCAAATGAAATTGAAATATGCAAGGGAGTTTATTATTTCAGGATTACCAATATTTTAATGGACAATCTCTATAAGTCAACAAATAGCATGGTTGGCTAGTTAGTTTGCCTAATTGTAGGAGTTAGTTATTTTCTCAATTTCTCTAATTCTTTAGCTACTGCTTATATATATGTTATCTTCGTGTATGCTTGATTCTTAATGTTTTTACATCAATAATAATTCACTTTACTGATTCTATTAGTTTACATGGTATCAAGAGCCTTCTCCAAATAGGGTTTAGTTTTTTTTTTCTCTGCAAATTGTGCACAATTTACAAAATTCTTCTCTAAATTTCAAGATTTAGGGTTCTTTAGAGCCTCAACTTAAGTGTGCAGTAGAGGTTGTTGCAATTCTTTGCATGGATCATTGCTGTGTTGGTGGTCTTCAAGATTCCGGAAACTCAAATCAATGGCTGATTTGAACAATTCAGTGGTACGTAAATTCAGCATTTAGTGATTACTCAATGCAAGGTATGCAAGATCCTTATTTCATCTCTCATTCTGATAATCCTGCTTCATCCCTAACTGTAGTTGTCTTTAATGGAAAGAACTATCTTAGATGGAGTAAGAACATTAGGAAAGCTTTGGGTGCTAAAAATAAATTAGGCTTCATTAATGGAACCATAACAGTACATAACCTAGTGAAAATGATAAGGACTATGCAAAGTGGCTGAGAGCTGACTTTATGGTAGGAAGTTGGATTTTAAGTTCTATGGTGAGTGATGTAGCAGAGGATTTTTCAAATACTGAAACAACCCTTGAATTGTGGGGTGAGATTAAAGAAAGATTTGGGCAAAAGAATGGTCAATTGATATATCAACTTAATTAAGAAAGAAATTGCTATGCTAAAACAAGAAAATATGAGCATTTTGAGTTACTATGGGAAAGTAAAGAAATTATGGGATGAATTGAATAGCTTAAGAGTCTTTCCTGTGTGCACTTGTAAGGCATTGAGCAAGTGTACTTGTGATCTCTTAAAAAGATTGACTGATTTGGATCAAGAAGACAAATTAATGCAATTTCTTCTAGGTTTAAACTCTAGCTTTGACAATAATATTTCACATATTTCATATCATGTCTATTCTCAAACGACATTGTAATTTGTACACCCCGAGCATCGCCGAACATTAAACTAGTTTTTATAGTATAAAGGAAGAATAACATGTTTAAGAGCTTTGATTTTTAATATTGTTTTTTTAACTATTATTGACAAATAATAATTTGTTGTACAATTTTCATTAAATGATCCCCATTAGTTAAACAAGTTTAAATTTCCAATGCTACCATTAATTAAGAATGCATGATAGTTTCAATATTGTGTAGTATTAGCATTATATCAAATATCAAGAGTAAAATAATTATTTCACTTTGTTATATTTGAGAGGGAAGGTGGAGTTTAATTTGGGAAGGAAAACATTAAGTAGTGGTTATAATTTTAGTAATATAGATTTTGGGCTAAATTAAATTATTGATTTGGATTTACTAATCTATTTTAAGAATTTAATTATATCTCATTCAATTGTTTTACGTGTTAGGACCCATTGATATAAAGTTATTGTACCAGAAAAAAATTCTATTTTGAATTTAGTTAATATAATTATTAAGTATACGTTAAATGGCAAGATTGTTAATGCTATAAAAAATGTTCATATTAGATAGTTTTTTTTTTCTAAAAAAATAAAACTTGAAACACATTAGATAGTTTTTGACAAATTATTCTAAATTTATATACAAAGGTCAAATATGCTGACTAAAAGAAAAATTATTTATAGAGTCATTTAGTAAATAAAGGGTAATGATATAAAGAAAAATGATACATAGAGTCTTTGAAAGAAAAACGATACACTAGAGAAAAGAAAGGAATCAACAAAAGGAGTAGAAAGGAAACAGAAGGTTGACTTCGTTTTCAACATTTAATGGAGGTTTTCAATTCTAAATATTATTGTTGTTCTTTTTTTCAATTGATGGTGGGGATTCTCGATGTAGTTGGTCGAAAACTCAGCACTCAATTATGTTCGATTGGTAGGCGTGATAGCAGTGACGGTATACTGGTTGGAGGTGACTGGTTAAGATGATGCTGATAGTATTTTTATAATGGTCAAAGATGGTGAATAGAGAGAGAGAATAAAAACGAATAATAGGGAATACAAGTCCCCAAGACGAAGGTTTATTTGAATATAAAAATCAGGAATTCTAAAAATTAAATAATGGAAATAGAAAGAAAGAAAAATGCAAAACAAACATATTTAGATATTGAAATATATATATATTTCAATATATATTTGTCTTTTAGTATGGAAAACACTCAAAATAAGATAAAATTTTATATAAAAAAAACAAGAAATAATGAAAAAAAAAATTCAGTTCATAACAAAAAAATGTAAAATATTTTTATTTTTTTTGCCTAAATGTCATCGGATTTTTTTTATCCAATTTTTTCTAAAAAATATTTTTTATTTTACCAATTTGTTATCTAAAGATATATTTTTTTTTACCAATTTGTGATCCAAAGTTAAATGTTTTTAAAAATTACTCTCCTTGTTCTCTAAGTTTGCTATATAGGGGAAAATTCACTTTATTAAGAATGCTTTAGGGAAAAAAATGGTTAGGTTAAGTACTTAATACTTTTGCTTGTTTGTGTTTGTAATTAAGGGAAGTAAAATGTATTATATAGGTAAATCACATAAGATCACTACTTAAAAAAATAGATTATAATATTTTTGTCGTTTGTAATTAAAAAAAATGTTAATTGTTTATTAAGGGTATAGCCTACTTTTCATAAAAGCAATGTATTATATTCCATCCGTCCACAAATGAGTGGTCCATTTTGATCAAAATTATAAGAGCTTTTTGGTCAAACTAAAGCACTTAGGGCTTGTTTATTTCAGATTATATTTAGTTCAGTTAATCTCTATTCAGTTCAGTTCAGTTCATCTCTATTTAGTTCAATTAATGCACTTCTATTCAGTTCAGTTTAATTCAGTTCAGTTCAATTCAGTTTATCTCTATTTAGATAATGTAAACGAGCCGCTAGTAAACTTTTTGGAACATTAAAAAGAAATATGCAGCAAATCTAGCAAATTTAGAGGTACATAGACAATTTTTTTTATTCGTACCAAATCTTCGTGTTAATTATTTTTTTACGACAAATTCGGTTTCTATTTGAACCCTAAAAAAAATCTAATCTAGCGCAGCGGATTCAATCCCTCTGCTTATTTCACCCTCTCCTTTCCTCTTCTCTGTCGAACTAACTAACTGTGACTGGGTTGGGCGTTGTTTTTGTGGTGCCTTTCCTCCATTAAAGCAAGCAGATCTCCTCCATTAAAGCAATCAGGACTTTTGAGGTAAGATTGTTTTTCCGCTAGAATCAATTATACAATGGATGGGGTTGGGTTCTTCCAGTGTAGTCTAGGTTTATTGAATATATATATCAGGAAAGTTAGTGCTTTGTTGGGTAATTTATTTTATTGCCAGAAGGAGAATGAATTTCCAATCGAATATTGTTGATAGATTATGTATGCGCTGTGCTGTAGACTACAAAAATGGAGGTTTTCTTCCTGGGCCAGGGCGGCCCCCCTCTTGCCCTGGGTTAGGGACGTTCCTGAATGTTAATTGATTTGACTGGTAATGTTTGTTAATTTTTCATTTGTGTGTTAATATTTATTGTTTAGGATTTTTGACTAATTACTTGTAGTTGGTAATTTGTGAAATGTGAATAAATTGTTTGAAAATTATTTTAAGTAATCCAACTTTCTCTAATCAATTAGGATATATTAAATTTCTCAATGTCCAAAGCTATGGGAAAACAATGTGATAAATGTGAGTTAAAAAATTGAAAGCACAACATCATTCTAGTTCTTCCCAAACTCAAGACAATATTGTGGATGTGGAAATAGAAGGTTTAATTAGTAGTGATGATGAAAAAAAGTGAATGTTGAACAAATTAGTGGTGATGAAGAAACATTTGGAAGGTATGACTTTTATTATTATGGATTTTTAAGTACTCGAATTATGTTTGAAATTATGTATCCGAATTATTTACTCAAATTATCGAATGTGTCCCTCCATGTATAAAAACTTGGCTCCGCCATTATGGTGTATGTTGTTTTTACTTTCAAAATACTTGACTTTGGTTTTTTAATTTCACGTTTGATTTTTGGTTTCTATTTATTGTCATTTTGAAAGTTTATTTTTTATGAGTATTATCTTTTTTTTTTCTTTTCTTTTTTGGCCTGAAGTTGATTGTTGCTGTTGATTTAGGGTTATGAATACATGGATTTGTTTGGGTTGCTCAGCTAAGTTATTCTATTTCAATTTCTCAATGCAAAAAAAAAAATGATGTGTTTTAGGTGAGAAAAAAGAAATTTACTAATGCGAATTAAGTGTTCCATACCCCTTTTTTCAAAACCTAGGTCTGCCACTGTTAGCGATCTAAGATTTGAGCTTTGCAACAAGGATTCCACATTGAGCGGTATGTGTATTAAATTGTCAAATTAATTGAAAAACGAATAATAGGAAATTATCATTTGTGACCCTGGGTTTTTGAATTTTATCATTGCTGACTCTTTGTTTTTAAGAATTTCACAAGCGATCTCATGTTATGTATCCACTGTCAAAAGTGACATTTGTCAAAAGTGACATTAATAAAGGTTTTCAGTCGGATTTTGACTTTAGAACCCTATTTTAAAGTAAATTAAAGTTTCAACTCAAAGTAAAATCTAATTTGACATTAGAACTATATTCTAAAGTAAAAAAATGGCGTAAAAAATTAAATAAAGTCAAAATGACATTAGTAACGTTGTAGAACTTCTGCTAATTACACCCTATAATAATTAGCACCCAATAATAGTAGCCCCTAAGAAATCAAAAAAAGGTAAACAAAGGGTTTTACTTTGATTTGAAACATTTTTTTTACTTTACAATAGGGTTCTAACGTCAAAATCTGACAGATCACCATTACTAATGTCACTTTTGACAATTGTTGCATAGCACGGGGTCATTTGTGGAATTCTTAAAAACTCAGAGTCACCAATGATAAAGTTTAAAAACAAAGGGTCACCAATGATAATTTTCCTATATTTTTTTTATAGTAGAAAACCCTAATTTTAAATTGAACTCCAAATTATCCAAAACCCTAATATTGTACAGTATTATTTTTTTGACTTAAACATGAGTCAAATCTGCCTCATATTAATGTTTAAAATGGTAGCTTGATTTTAATTTGAATATTATCTTAACAAGTGATTATGGGGAAATCTAGTTGAATATTCAAGGAGAAATCAAAGAGAGAAGAAAAAAAGAGATATTAAAAGAAATAGCCGTTGGTGCCCCCTTAGATGAATTACTTGATGCAATCTGTTAATTGGTACCATAGTTATTTATTTATTTATCTTTTTTTTTTGGTGTGTGTGTGTGTTATAAAAGTTACTAAAATTTAACCAAAAAAAATGTACTAACTTTCAAAACCAGATTAATAAAAGGTACCAAAGGAAAAAAAATCCTAATTTTTGGGTGGGAATATCACATTCATTAACATCATCTTCTTTTAATTTTGCTGAATCTGTTTTGTTTTTGTTTTCTCTTTGAAATCTCATACTTAGCTCATTGACTTAACTGCACTAATATTTTGAACCTAATTATAATTTGGAATCTGATATTGGATTTTATTTTCTATGTTATTGTCTTATATTCTAGCCAGCATCTCAAAATTTCTGGAAAAGTTTAATGCTTTTGCCATCAGGAAGGAAGTATCAATTAGTGACCTATTCCGGCGTCACAAGTAATGTGGACCAACATTTTCAGAATTGTATGTTCCTCTGCTGTTAGTCCCATGTCATTCCAGTATTTACTGAACGCAGATGTTTTCTTTCACATACTTGTTCGCTTTATTTTTGGAATTATAACAATCATCTTGCTTTTCTTTAGGGAGGCCTTCATCAAATATCATGGTTCCAATTTCTCCCTATTGAATCAGATATAACCTCTTTACCTGATAAAAGGTTGGCCTTGGCAATTCTTTTTTGTTTCCGATGCTAACTATATGTTCTAATGTCAAACATATTTAATAAATGGTGGCTTCATTTTTGTTCTAGGCACGCCCAGTTTAATGATTTTAATTATGTATATTGCTTATTATATTTGGCCTTTATATTTTTTATCTTTTCCTTTCAAGGCTTCTTGGTCTTTGCGACTGTTTTCCCCCTTGCCAATCAAAACATACTTATTTAAAACTGATGTTGGCAGTGCAAGGACAGAAGAGAGGGATGTTGCTACTCTTGAAGTGCTTTCTGCACATCTTCAGCTGCAGAAGGATGGATTCCTCAGCACTTGGACTAATTCCTTTGTGGGTCCATGGGATCCTTCTCAAGGAATGCACAACCCTGGTATGATTCAGGTGCCTGATACAACCTTTTTTATGTTGGGCTCTCTTCTTTCTTATCTTATTGCTGTCTTCCCTTCTGCACCAGATGAGAAAATTAAGCTTTGGCTCTTTCTTCCGGGGCGCCATTCTTCTGTTGCTGAAACTGCTCAAGCTGCAGTATGTAGATTAAGAGGTAACTGTAGAATGTTTTATCCTCCTTTCTCTACTTCTTCCGAGCACCCATTTTGTTAGTTTCTGTCTTTTTCAAGGAGGGGCTTTGTTTCTAATGGTGTATGATTCCTTTTTTTATTGCGAGTTTGCGACAAGGGACTTCTAATGCTTGCTTCATGCATTTCTGTCTGTTTTATCTTCTGAAGTTTGATGCTTTTCATTGTCTACTATATTTGTCTCACATTTTCTTTTATTAACTGTTTTTGAAGTTGTTGTATCCGGATTGTGGATTTCTCCGGGTGATTCAGAAGAGGTGGCAACTGCTTTGTCACAGGCTCTGAAAAATCGGTTAGAAAGGTTTGCTTGCTCACCTCAACTAACATGACAAAGGCATGCTTATTTCTTAAAATATTATCTGCTTATCCATAGTTTACTTTGGTTCTAGAGCGCTAATGGGACTCTCATATGTGAGATATGGTGATGCATTTTCAAGATACCGGCCCTTTTCACAAAGTGAAGAGCTATTCAGGTTTGTTTTCATTTTTAGATGAGTTACGTTCCGTGAGTGGCAATTTGCTAATCTTTCTTACTGAAATGAGAATTGCGTAATTTGGTCAAATGATCTATACCTTGAGAAAGCAAGTTCTGTTGTCTCGCTTTTTCTATGCACCCCTTTTTTAATTAATCTACACACTTCACCTTTTTGCGCTTGTTGAGAAAACGTTAAACATTAATATATCTAATTATGCAATTGTAAAAATTTATAAAAACTACGGATTAGATATTAAAAAACTACACCTTAAGACGAATCCAAGAGACCTCACATGGCTATGTTTTTTCCTTGCATATAAAACAGAGCCGATGGTCAAATTAAACTTTTTTTACTGAGTCTAAAGTCAAACTGTGCAATCACCTTTTAACTTGACTAAGTAGGACATTAAGACATTTATTATATGTGATTTTACTTAGGAATTGGAAAATATGTAATGATTGTGAATAAAAATATTGATGAATTTTTGAATTATTTTTCCTATTTTATGGTAAAGAAGATGTAGTTAGTTTAAATTGAAGAAGGTGCAATTTTGCAAATTCAAAAGAATAATGGTTGTTGTAGACAATGTCTTTACTTAGGAATTGGAAAATATGTTTCGACTCTCTAATTAGGATGTGAGGCATACTTCGGGAACAATAAGCAACTAAGCAACCAATCATGAATATCTTGATGACATGCCTCAGAATGTTGTCTCCATATTTGGATATTGGTGAATAGGAAGCCAAAGAGTAATTAACTTGGGTAAATTTATGGGGTTTGTATAATACTGTTGCCTTGATGAATGATGATACCCTTTTTTGTTTGATGAGTGATGAAGAAATAACTCAATAATATGCCCAGGGTTGTCATCCTTGTAAAAAAGGAGGGTCCATCCCAACATATACTCCACTTTAGTTATCTTGATGCAATTACTTTACTCAGTATCGTTTGTCTCTTTTCTCATTCTTTAGTTTTGTCTGATGTTAAGTTGTCAATACAAAACAATAGCTGATGTGATTAGAGTCAGCCCAAATAAATGTTGAGAATAAAAGTGGAGGAAGGATATAGTCAGCATTGACTCATATATTTCACTGAGCATATCTTTATGAGTTTGGCGGAGCCACATATGAACATGGGGGAGGGGGGGCGAGTGTCCCCCTATCTTAAAAAAAAGGTTAAAAAATAGAATAATACAAATATAAAAGCTTTTCCATGTTGATGATGAGCAGTAGTAACAAGCTTGGTTCAGTGATTTGTGCATTAGTTTAGTAATGTATTACTACTTGGTCATGTGTTCGATTCCAGTAGGCAACATTTATCATTTTTTTTCAAAGTTTCTTTTTTGTTTTTTTTATAAAATTTCTTTTTGTTTTATATTATTTTGTTCTTCCTTCCATCCTAATTTATGTGTGTTAAACGTATGTTTTTTTATGTTCTAGAACCAAATTATTAATCTTATATCTTTTTTTAAGGGGAATTAATCTTAAATCTAAAATATCCAATTGTCCAAACTCATGTTAGAATGTGTAAAAACTTTATTGGTAAAATTGAGCTATAGATGAGGTTTCTCGTAGGTTATTTTTAAAAAATAATAATGTTAGTATTAAATCACCTACTCAGGAGTAGTGTCTTCTTGGTCTTGAAGGGATAATTTTTTTAATAAAATGGCGAGGACCATGCTGGACTTATTTGATAAATGTCAAATGTTTACCTCATAATATAATTATGAATTATTGAATAGAGTAATAAATTATTGAATTTGTTGCTTATCAGATCATAGTTATCCAACAACGTTATATATTTCTCATCTTTTGGGTTATAAATTTGAATTTTTGGGTTGTGACGTTGGAGCTTAGTTCTCCATTTCAAACTATTTAAGGAAATACATTTTTAAGAAAATAATTGCCTAATTGTCGCTAATTTGCCCCTCCAAGTTGGAAAACCTGGCTCCGCCTCAATTGTTGCACCTTTTAATTTATTTTTATTGTTCTTTGGTTGCTTTTATGATGACTCTACATGAGATTTTTCTATTCAAGTGATGCATTTTTGGTCTGCCCTTGTGGCTTGAATTGAAAGTGTGGAATTTATTGAAGCCATGATGCTGAATTGTTCATGGACTTTATTTTTGTGGTCATTGTAGGAAAGGACCAACTTTGATTAGGTTATCACCCTAAAATTCTTGTTGGCCTTTTGTTTGTTGTAATGTAAATCTGAGTTGGTCTCATTGTCATATATTTGAACAATTAGATCACTCGTAACAATTAGTTTCTTTTTTCTTAATTTGGGGGGGGGGATCTAATGCTCTTAGTCTTAAAAAGCTCTTCTTGCACGTGCTTAGGTGTAAAGGTAGGTTTTGGCATTGATGAAAACGCCTCACCAAGCTGCTGGAACAATACTTGGATCTTAGCTGAAAAGTAAAAAGATGATTGTAGTTTCTTCAAATTAAAACTTACCAAGGTTCTATAAATGTATTAAGAAGAAAACTTCGAAATGAATTGGATTAATCATTTGAAAAGGTTCAAATCCTTGATCGAGAAAAATCAAGTTGGTAGCCGTTGATAACTGCCTAGTGCCAACTTGATAGAGAAGGCCAGCAAACCATCTTCAGCAAGTTCAGCGGCTTATTTTGTTGATGACCTGCTAGTGTTTTCTCTCTTCAACCATTGGTTCATCTTCAGTTTCCTTAAACCTTTCAATGGGCCCTTTCTCTGATTCTTCCCATTCTATTAGACTATTATTTAAGGACAATAGTGTAAAATTCCTAACTTTTTTTTCCTCTCACTTTACTCATTTAACTTAGACAAATGCTAACTTGCATAATGCTGGCCTGTCCATTGTCTGCCATTGACCCCCTCTTTTGTTTTTATAGCCTTTAGGGCCAGCCCATAAAGAAGCGTATGACATCAAAGTGAGAATGTAGCCATAACAACATACCACCCCAATTGGGATACCTCTTGAGATCCTGTAGTGTAGGGAGGTACTATTCAAGAATGCGTGATTATTTGGCACGCAAAACATATCACTCACTAGCGACAATTGGTCAATAGCAAAAGACGCATTTTTTGCGTGTGGTTTGTCTCGGGGTGAGTAATCCCCACTGCAACCTTGGACGACATCACGACGAATATGTCCAACTGATAAAAAATGGGTCCGATCAATCCTCGGAGGTCACCCCCACCTCCATGTGGCTTGTGCCATCAAGTAACATAGACCTCGTGATTTTTCGTTCCTTTTCATTTTTTTAACGTCTTACTCTCATATCAATTAAAATAAGAGAAAATACTTCTATTCTATTTAGACAATGGTGGAAAGTGTGCCCTTTTTGTCTTTTAAAGCCTAAAACGCACTCTAATAAAATATAAATAAAAGTGTAAAAAAGGAATTATTAATTTTTTTATTGTTATTTGTTATTATTATTGTTGTTGTTGTTGTTCTTCTTCTTGTTATTGGGTAAATCCGTTACGGAATGGATATTCGATCCGACATAATTTTAATTGATATTGAAATTATGAGATATCTAATAACGAAATTGGATATTCAGTTATCCGATTATATATCGGATGTTCAAATATCCAAATAGATGAATTGGTTTGAAATTTAAAAAATTCTCAAAATTTGGATATTTTAAAGGGGAAATTGCTAATGGTAACCTCAAACTTTTTACGCTTCTCACTAAACCTTTTGAATTATTAAAAATAACCCTCAATTATTGTCTCAATGTCAAATGTGACCTTGTTGAGTAAAAAAACAATTAGTTGCCGATCTTGCCATTAAAAAACTTATTTTTGTCAAACATAAAGACACAGATTGGGAATAAGGCTTTGGTTAATGTAGCCGACTCCACTTATGGGAATAAGGCTTTGATTGATATATAAAGACACACAAATTGAGGTATTTTATTAAACATCAAATGAGGTATTTCTGATCTTTTTTTTTCCCGTCGATTTTGACCAAAATGTTAGAGTCATTAGTGTAAAAATGACCTCCAAAACCTTGATCAGGCGATTTTCTTTGGATGTATAATTTGTGACACAGAAAATCGAGATATTATTATGACTTTTTTCTGATTATTTTTGTGAATTTTGACACTAAATCAACTTATAAAGGCAAATAAAATATTCGAGTCAAGCAATATTCAATTTGGGCGCACGCAAAAGTTTTGATGGACCCGAATGATTCTGAGTGATGGACTTGTATTTTCATTGATTGTAATTGATTGATTACAACATATTATTTTTCTTGAGAGCTCATGTCTCTCATTTTTCACTCTAACTTGGTAGAACCCTTGTTTCTACCCTTCTTACTATTTTATGGGAGCTCTCTAAATTTTCTTTCTTTTTTTTGGCTCTCTTAAAGCACTTAAAAGATATTTTTTGCTCAATTATTGTCAATTTTGATGTCAAATCCGGCCCATCAGGGCAAAAATGACCCAAAAACCTTAGTTAAAATTTTCAGGCATGCATCATCAAGGCCCAGGGTGATTATCGAGTGAGCCGAGCCCGAACTTTGCTTAGCTCAGTTCGTGTTCATTTAAATTTAGTCGAACTCGAGCCTAGCTCGAACTTTGACGAGTCGAGCCATAATCGAGCTGAGCTTTGACTAATCGTTGACCGAGCCCTTATCGAACTGTTCATGAACAGTTTCACCTAATATTATTCTTAGTTTATATGTGTTCTCTATTATAAATTTTTTGAAGATGTTTGTTTTTTTGTTAATATTTAACAATAAGACTATTAATTTATTCATATATATATAATAACTAGAATAAATAAATTTATTTATATAACATAATATATTATTTACATACATAAAAAGTTAATCGAGCCTGTTCACGAGCTTTTCGAGCCGAGCTTGGCATAACTCAAGCTTGGCTCGTTAACGTCTCGAGCCGAACTTGAACTCGAACTGAGCTAAAACGAGCCGAGCCTTGACCGAACTTTGACCGAGCCGAGCTAGAACTGTTCGCGAACAGGCCGAGCTCATTATCACCATTCAAGGCATGTAAATAAAAACACTTATTATCTTTTTAGTTCAAAATTTTTTTTTTTTTTGTGTGCAGATTTGACATTTGACAATGAAACCCCCCGATTAAGATTTTTAGGGGTCGATTTACGTGTCTCACTTATACATCCCAAGAAATTTAACTTATTAAGATTTTTGGGGTTCTTTTTCACCCTTATGGGTTAAAATTAGAAAAAAACCCCGATCAGATCTACTTCATTTAACATGTAATTAACAGTCTCGATTTATGTTCCATTTAAAAATAATGAGAATGTAACTTCAAGTAACCTTTTTTGTTAAAAAGATTAAATTTGATATAGGGACAATTATTTAGGGTTATGTTTGACATTTCGAAAAGTTTAGGGTGACCAATGAGAAATTTGAAAAGTTCGAGGTTGCCGGTGATAATCTCCCTTTTAAATATTAGGATATCCAAATATCCTAAATATTTTGTGATTTAAATACATATAAACAAAAATGCCTTAGTGCTATAATAATTTGAGGACGCCTAAGCATGAATCTCTATGTGGAATCTCATAAACCATTTTCCCAAATTTTTCCTTCTGTGCTTCCCTATGTCATGTGAATTCCTCCTCAAGCCCTCGTAATCTCAATTCTCAAATATCCAGTAACCACCGTCATCCAATTTTGTTTTGGTCTTGTATCACTCACTTTTGTACATGTTTGCCACTCCTTAGACCTCCTTACTTATGGGTACCCAGTACTGGAGGCTTCTGTACCTGCATTAGTTAGGAGTAGGGTCCATAGCCGGAACTAGTTTCACCGGGCCTGGCTCCATTAAAAAATAAAGCCCCGATTTAGACCAGGTCTAATTCTTGATCTTAAGTTTTGGTTCTCGGTAACCGGTGGGTACACGGTTTAATTGAGCACTTTGCAACTTGTACTAAAATTGGTCTATTGGTGTACTGCCATATGTAGTTTTTGACTTTTTGTAAAAGAGCCCACTAAAAAAGTCCCATAATGAGAAACCCACCCTCTTATTTATATTTTCACCAAACTATAAAACCTATCTTCTTCATTTTGGGAACTTTTGCCCCTAGCCATTATACTCTCAAGTTTCTCATCAACAATTCATCAATCATCATCAAACAACATATTCACGGCATTATTATCAAACAACATCATCTTATATTAGTTATTTTGTTTCTACGTATTTAGAGAAATGGGTTATTTTTCTTCATTTTCTCTGTTTCTAGTTTTGCATCATCTCCTTCCTGATTTCAATTTTCATGTTTCTTGATGAATTATTCTATTTATATGGCTTACTGTATGTTGTAGATTGATTTTTTCTCCCCCCATTTTCACAAAACTCAAATAATAATTATTGAAGGAACTGGTTATCCGGTTTTCCACTGATTCCAAGACCTGTTCCAAAATTCAGGGACTTGGTTTGACTGATTTTGTGGCTGGTTATAGATTTTGGGACCCGGTCATAAGTGGCTAGGTCTGGCCGATCAAATTTACTGGGTACCAGGTTGTGCTATCCCTACTCCTTACCGGTGCATTAGTTGGTCTCCGTCTTTTGTGACCACCTTTTATGGGTTCCCCTTATTTGATTCTTAATAGGTTTTACCCCTATCTTAGTATCTTCTTGATTATCTCATTTCTTATTTTCTTCTCTTTTTTTATGCCCGCACAATGTAGTATATGCACCTTTTTCACATTCATATTTTAAACATGTTAGTTTTTCAAAACCCAACCATGTGTGACGTGTAGCAATGCCGGTCTAATACTATACGGTAGAATTTTCACTTAATTCTATGTGGCATACCCTGGTCACAAATAAAACCTGAATGGCGGCTGAATCTCTTTTCCACTTTAACCAGCCTTATTTAAATATGTGAGCAATATCTTCATCCAATTCACCATCTTTTTGGATATTTCTGATATTAGTTATTGGTTATTCAGATTTTTATATAATAAAATTATAATGTTAAAAAAGAAAATCGGATTTCTGAAAATTTCGGATCGGATTTGGATATTCGATCCATGCTAACCTCCTTTATGCTTTGTATGAGACAATATCCACTTCCCAATAAGCACGGATTTCATTGTTGTCAAGGGATAAAATATAGCGATTTTTCAGTAATACATTGTTAATAAGAAATGGGGAAAAGAAAAGGGGAGAGAGTAATAAAGTAAATAAGATAAAATAAAGTAAAAATTTGCTTGACTATTTCCTCCCCTACAAGTGTCGTATGCCTTCACCTTTATTTTCCTTGTCCATTGCTAATCTACACACTCTTATCATGTACCCACATGGCACAGGTTTGCCTGTTTATTTGCAGCAGTCCTTGCATATTTCCATATTTATTCAGAAGTAAGAACCATTTTGTTCCTTGTCCATTTTTTACATCAAGCCCCCTCCGTTCTTAGAGGGACAAAGTCCAGTAGGCTTCTTAGTGTAATAGTTATCACGCCAAATGAAAATATGTGCGCATTCAACACAAACTTTTAGGCTCTTAGGCGCACTTAATTGTCTGTAAGGAGGGTTGCCAATCTTGAAACCTGAAACTAGCAAGAGCAAGAAGCTTGTGAGGTAGACATGTTATGGCAAGACATAGTTGAATAAGAATGTCTGTCCTCCAACCTTATTGTATTATAAAAGATTTTTAGAAATGAAATGTAAACTTCACTTTAACTGTTTTACATTTCTATTACGGAGTACTTTTCAAAGATTTGTAGAAATGAAATGTAAAACTTCACCTTAACAGTCACTGGAAGCCATAGCTGACGTAAATTTCATCAATTTTAAATGCTTTTTTTGACCTAATTTCTTGTACATTCACTGAATTATGTGACATCTTGAAAAATTCTATCAAAGTTTCCCAACGAAGGAAAAGTAGCCATAAATATACGCATCAGTGTTACCTGGCTTTTTGTTTCGCTTTTCTGTCTGGAGCATATGAGCTGAATGTACTATAGTAAATTTCGGATCATTATTTTATAAAATATAATTCATTTAATAAATTTGTTTCTGGATGCTGTAGGAAAGGGCAACCAACAATTGAATTTGTCTTTGCTGCAAGTGAAGATGCCGTCTTTGTGCACGCTATATTATCAGCCAAGTTTGTCTGCTATCCTTTTCTTGCTTTGTTTTCTCGGTGGATTTCAGTTAATCTTACTTTTTTCGTGTGCCCCTGTAGAAATGTACGAACTCTTGCTAGTGGTGATATGGAGAAAGTGTTCAAACTTTCCTCAAATAGCCCTATCCACAGACTACCTGGTACCCCTCTTTCATGCGGTCGTTCCCTTTTTCTGCCTTTTTTTACGGTGCTGTCTTTGGTATTTTTGTTTTTCTGCATTTTCTGATTTATTTATTTTTAAAATTAGTTTTAGTAATCGGATATTTCGTCTACTAAATTCATGTAATAGAAAAAATAGTAGAACCATCGCAAAATCTAGCCAAAGAGGAGATCCCGTAGCCCTATATAAATCCTACGTCAACCCCCCATAAGATCGATGTGGGACTGAAGTCCCCTACCTTACAACTGTAACATTCCATGAACTCTCTGTAACATTCCATGAATTTGCTGGAAGTATTTCTCTCAAGCAGTTCTTCCGGAATTGAGGGTCAGTATCCAGTTCAAAGAAGGTTAATAGTCGATGAACTCTCTCAATGCTACAAATTTTTGGAGGTTAAGGAGAGGAATGTTCTATGTTCTATGTTCTATGCTTTCTGTTCAAACCATATTGAGTTTCTAGATGTGCGCCTTTTTAAAGTCTGATCTTTTTATATAATTTGTTTTACTGTCTAGATGCAATGTGTAACATCACTAAAGTCTGATACCTTCTATTTTTGGACTTTGATGAACCTCTTGTCAAGTGCTGATGTCAATTTTGTATGATATGGCAGTAATAGTCTCACCTCATGGAATGCGTGGCAAGGTCACTGGTTGTTGTTCAAGTGAACTTGTGAAGCAGGTGTTTGTCGGGTAAACTTTTTTGGGATGGTTCTTATACATCTTTTCATCTTCTCCATGGTTGTAAATTTGATATATAATAAAAAAGCTCTTGTTCTTGTTCGGCCTGCATGATTTTAAATTCTAATTATTTCAGCCTCATTTTTACCAAATGTCTGCTATCGTGTATCTAACTAGGTCTGGAACACCAAGAACTTCAACTGGACTAGAAGGTTTACCACATCCTGTTGCTCACACATGTAGTGGCAAGTTGCGGGGCCAGAGTTACTACTTAGAGGTAACCCTTGGCTGCAGTATTCCTGGAAGTGGAATGGCAAATTCGCCCAATTTAAATGTCAATAGAGGCAATCAGCCAATTTCTGTATCTCCCTGCACTACTAGGGGCAACCATACAGTATCCTCAGGCGATGCTCCATTTTCTGAAAAGACATTCATCTATCCTTCTGAAGCAGTTCTTGTTCCAGTTTTTCAGACCTCATATGCAAGATCTTCTTTAAAAAGGTACATTTATTGGTTTATTTCTAGTATCTACTACTGCTGGCCTGTTGGAAGTCTTGGAACTTCTCTTGTTGCCTTTTGTCATGAGTGATATTCGTTAGAATTTCTTGCTTTCGGGTGTCCTCCCTCTCAGAAGACTTAGATAGTGAAGAAGAAAGAAAGTTAAAGTTGATTTTTGTGTTTTAAATTTTTATGTTTTTAGCATGATAGGATGGATTAGCCCTTGGAGCTACTGGAAGGATTCTGTGATTGCTTCATTATATAGTTCTGAACTCTGAAGTATGATGGTTTTGTTACTGTGACATAAATCATTTCTCTCTTTTCCCCTCAACTGGATTTTTTTTATTTGTTTTGTTTTATTTGCTTTTTTTCCCTGAACTGAACTTAATTTTAATCATTGTAATTTATTTTCAATTGTGCTTATCTTATTTTTGCCGAAACTTTTGTTTTTTTTGCCTTGATACTCATAGTCTTTCAACATGCATTGCCTAAGCGCTAAAATACTTCGGATGCATGAGTTGGTCCGTTCATTTCTGCAGGTCTTGGCTTTCGAATTGGACAGAATTGTCGTTGGCTGGTTCGACTCTCTATATGCATTGGTTAGTTTTTTTTTTCCTTATTGTTCTGAGTTCTGACACTGATTTTTATTAATGCTGTTTCCAACTCTTCTACAACCTTGAATTTTTTAATGCCATTTGCTTTCCTGCCTGGTTTCTTTGGATTTCTTCCGCAGAACTCTTTTTTTAATTAGTTCAAAGAGTTTTTGCTTTTTAGCATGTCCCATTTTTTTTCCCTTGCAGCTGCAGCTCTGAGACAGACATGGATGATTCATGGTCTGAATCTGACGGGTTTAGCTTAAAGCATGGTTTAAAGAGTAGCAGTAACAGCAACAACAGTAGCATTAGTAGCATAAGTAGCAGCTCAAGTGATAGTGACTGTAGAGCCAAGACAATACCTGGTGACCT
Organism: Salicornia ramosissima; assembly: GCA_951394345.1. Classification (NCBI taxonomy): domain Eukaryota; kingdom Viridiplantae; phylum Streptophyta; class Magnoliopsida; order Caryophyllales; family Amaranthaceae; genus Salicornia; species Salicornia ramosissima. Next base: position 58,730,749 of record OX596236.1, on the reverse strand, counting down.
TGAAGCTGATGCTGATTCCTTGACAGGCAGGCAGTCAGGCCTATCATCAACAGATCCCATGGAGACTAATGGTCTTATTAAACAGGTCAATATTCGTTTGATTCTGGGCACTGAATTATATCAATTTTGCTGCCCACCCTCTCCCAGGTCACTGATCTCCTTTTCACTTTCAACAAGTTTTAGGTCTTACCCGGCAACAACATGCTATAGACTGCAAATCTGAATACCAAATTCTGGAAAAAGTTCTCTGCCAAAGAACAAATACTAAGGAGAACAGTAGCAGCTAAGTGATATGTGAAAATTTTACTAAGGAAAGTGTAATAATATTGGATACAAATGATATTAACTCAGAAATATTTAATACAAATGATATTAGCAACTTAAGGTTGCAAATATCTCAATAGTGACTTTAGGTCACAAGTCTCTCAATGCCCAAGCCTTTCAAAATATTTCGCTGATCTTCCTACTCTCTTCCCCCTCCTACATATATATACCAGTGCTATTTTAATTGCTATTTGTCCATATTCAAGTACAAGATAAAAAAGGCTAAAATATAATCAACCACTAGCTAAAGGACAAATTAAAGGTAAACAAAACAAACAAAATAACAGTAATAAAATTCTGAAAATAATTAACATTCTAAAAACTGATTTACTTAATTCATTGCAAAACAATAAAATCTTAGTCCCAAAAAAGATGGGGTTGGTTGTGTGAACTTTAAGATGTATTTTGTGCATCGTCAACCAAAACAATCTCTCTCCATTCTCCTCTACTGCTCTATTAATGCTAAAAGACTCCTCTATCAATCCGTGAAATTATTTGAATAGAACTTACATTTAAGAGATCTTTTTGAGCTTCACTTTGGCGTGTATTGAACTTATTAGCTCTTTAGCTTTAATCTATGTTCATCAAATGTTTTCAAAACTATCTCAACTTATTAGAATCAAAGTTTTATTGTTATATTGTGTGAAGCAAGGCCTTCAAATTTGACCACCATTACTCATTGTGGAGTAATGATCTGGTTTCTCACAAGTGCTCCTTAAATGTCTATATTCTTTTGGTCTAGTCACTCTAATGGATTTAAATTGGTTAGTTAATGGAATTACAAGTTTACAACAACTTTTATTTTATTGAAAGGGTTTAATTTTATTTGCAGAGTCCTTTTTTTGGGTGATATGTGTTAGTTATGTCCTGTTTTCAACTTTCATTCTAATGTTGAAGATGAAATATTGATACAGGGTGCAAAACGTCCTCGTACTGGAGCAGATGACTCTTATGTTCAAGCAGGTAGTGTGATAAATGCTCCTGCACAAGATTACAGTAATCCAGGCATCACAGGAGTCACAAATGATCAAATTGTGTCCCATTGGGACTGGGATGATGATGACAGAGGCATGGGCATGGATATACAAGCACTTCTTTCTGAGTTTGGTGACTTTGGTGACTTCTTTGAAAATGATACCTTGCTGTTCGGAGAGGTACTATTTCCACACCCCCTTGCCCCAAGTTTTTACCTTGCATTTTATGTATATGTTAAATTTATTACAGTTTTATATCGTATAGAGGATTAGGTTTTGAATCAAATGAGTACAATATCTTAAATGAATACGTGTCCTATATGTACGACAAGGTTCATATTTAATGTACATATCATTGTAACTTAGGACTATGTAAAAGCATATAATATACCCCAAAGTACTTCCAAAAATTGTAAAAATTTGGGAATGCATGCCAAAATCACTCATAAATCGGTATAATAAATGTTTGATTTAATTAAAAGTTACAATCTTTAGCTCCATAAACCTAACCCTAATGGCTATTTATATCATTTTCTGTTTATTAAAGACCATATTCATTTTATATCAATTGGTCTTGTTAGTAAAAGATAGAAAGACCAATACTTGTCAATCAGGTATTTCATGGGTTGCATGGTCATTTAATTTAGAAATAAAAATATTTTGAAAGGTATTTCATGGCCGATCATGTTCTTAATGTACCAATTATGTTTTTTTCCTCATAGGCATTCGATCAAAAATAACCTTTGAAATTGATTGCATAAAGCATGTGGAATTATTCCAATGAATATATTTCATTTCTTCTTAAATTGGAATATAGTTCCACGTGCTTTACGCAATCAATTCCTAAGCTTATTTTTGGTTGAATACCAATGACATAAAAGGGTTCTTATAGTTGATACCTATGAGTAATAAAACATAATTGATACTTTAAAATATGATCGTCCATAGTTGTTACCTTTCAAAGTAATGTTTCCTTTAATTTAAGCACATCTAGTTATTAATTGAAACTCATCTTCACCTACTCTTCTTGGGGAAGCCCCCAGGAACTGCAGAGTCTCAGGCACTCACATTTTCTGGTCAAGATTGTGGAGATGGGGGTGGCAGTCCCCGAGGTCCCTTAATGGATGTCTCAGATCCTATGCTTTTACCTTCAGGCTTCCAAATGGTTGAAAGCTTCCAACCTCCTCCAACAGGCATGGAAGAGTGTGTTAGTACTATCCAGGAAGCCACCAAAAGTACTACTTCATCTGGTCTTTTGATCTGTGCACCAGTTAATTCTTCTGGTGAAGTTGATCATGTGTTGAAAGCTGAAGCATCATTAACTTTTGCCCCTGAATATGGTGCAGTTGCAGCCCCTACAAGTGAGCTTAACTCAACTGTATTTAGAAGTCCATATCAGCCAAAATCTCAGAGATCTGAGAGTCTAAATTCAAGTGGGAATAATTATGTTTATGGGGCAACACCACCTTTATCTCCTGGAAATAATGTGTCTGAAGATAATCCTTGCGTCACTGCTGATTCCAGCACACATCCTGGAAAATATGATTCTGTTCTCCAAAAATTTTACACTCAGATAGAGGCAGGTCAAATTCCCGAGGAAACAAAATCTTCTATGTACAACAATGCTGTTTCTTCATCTGAGGGTGCATCTTTCTCTTTGTTTTCTGGTTTCAACTCTGCAGCTACTGTAAAGTCCAGTCAAAATGCAGCAGGTGAAGTTGCTAATTGTGCCAGGCATCTTCTTGTTTCTCAACGAACTCTCCCTGCTGTTGAACTGGAGTGTCTTATGTTCCAGGCTTTTATGTGCAAGATAAGGCATATGTTATGGCCTTTGGGTAGTTCTGCTTCTATCGGCTGGAACAAGTCTATAGGCAATATGGGGTTGAGACGATTGCCTGGTGATCCGAGCAGCACTCTCGACAATATACCGAGTAAACCTGAGCTTAGGAAGGATACTGTACCTGTTAGAATTGCTGGCGATTTTGATGGAGGGATGCTTGATAGCCCTTTTAATGCGCCCATTGGGGTTTGGCGCTCTGTTGGAACATCTAAATCTGTAAAACCTGCCAACACACCTACTAATGAGGTTTTTCCTACCTTGTCTCATCACAAATTTAACGAGGAGGCCGTTGTTTGTTATCAAAAAAGACAACCACTTCAAGATTTTCTTGATGCGATGCCATTTCTTGTCCAACAAGCCGCTTCTTTCGTTGATGTTGCATTTGATGGTGAATTTGTTGATGGTCCATATAGCTGGCTTGCTCTACAGGAGCAGTGGAGGCGGGGGTTTTGCTGTGGGCCACGTATGGTTCATGCCGGTTGCGGTGGTATTTTGGCTTCTTGCCATTCTTATGATATTGCTGGTGTGGATCTGCCTGATCCTGTTTCTGCTGATGTAAGTTTCGATCATGCTGCATTACACATACTCCATTCGTTGCATTGTAACTCTCGTAGTTGAATACATAGTGCTTCATTTAGTCAGATGGAAAACATTTTTCCATTTTCCAAATTATCAATATCCAAGAGAAAACACAATTACTTAATTTCCTTTGTTTGGTTCATTTTATGCAAAGTTAGAGAAAAAAGGAAGATCTTAAATGAGTAGGTGAGAATCCATCAGAGGAAGGTGAAGAATAGGGAGGAAAATGTAATTTCCCTTCCTCAGAGGGGGAGTTTTTACAATCCAAACAAAGGAAAATGGGAAAACCACCTTTCCGGAAAATTATTTGATGTCCAAATGTCCAATAGAACTCTCTCTAACTGTAATAGTAAAGGAATAAATTGATAGGTTTCTTGTAAATGTGCATCAATTGCTTAGCTATTTCAATTATTAAGGCATTTAGTTCAAAGCAGACTGAAATATCAAGCAAGACAAATCAATGAGAGTATGTTGTTTTATTTTTTCTTTTCACAATCTCATTTGTTGTATCAATAGTGTTGGTTTGTAAAAAAACAAATTATTATCTTCCTCTGCTCATTCATACATCACATGCTTTTCAGGTTCAGGCATCATCAGTAATAAGTTTGCTACAGTCCGATGTCAAGACGGCCCTGAAGTCTGCATTTGGTACCTCGGATGGTCCTTTATCGGTTACAGATTGGTGCAAAGCTCGATCTCAATCTACAGATGCAGGAAATATGAGTGAAGCATTGTCTGCTGAATCTACTTTGAGTGAGTATAGAGATTCCCCTAATACGTCAGCAATATCTATGGGAGACCCAGGAAGCCAATCACCGCCCTCTTCTGGTATGCCATCTGGTTTGAGAGGTATAGTATTAAGTTAGTTGCATTATCACTATGCGAACCCTTAGATGGTCCATATATTTTGCAGTATAGCTCCTAGTATAAAGACTTAAAGAAGAAAGTATAGATCCCTCTATGAGATGTAGTAATTTTTACACCTGCATTTACTTGTACCTTTTGTTTAAATAGAGAATTGTTAAATCTTTGCCGTTGTGCTGTATGGGAAGTGTCATATTTTAGAGCACTAGAAAACGTACTCAGCTAGGTTGATAATTTAAAAGGATTGGGCATTTGAAACATCAGAAAAGTAAAATACTTCCTCCGTTCCAAATTAAATACAACAAATCATTTTGCAGTCATTTTAAGGGATAGATTTAAGGGTGTAAACAAGCTAATTAATCAAAATAATTTTATGGCAAGCAACCTATAATCTCAATCTTGCTTGTATTAAAATTATCTTAATTAATTTGTTCGTTTATATCCTTAAATCTCTTCCTTAAGATGCTTGTAAAATGATTTGTTGCGTTTAATTGGGAATGGAGGAAGCAGGTTAAATGTCCGAAATCGGATTTTAGAGGAAGAAATATACAACAAATGGATTAGCTGAACATTGGAAATCCTATTTACTATGTGCAAGTCAGTGGAGGTTTGGACTAGTAGTCCTCAAAGTTAACTAGGTCCAATTATATGACATAGTCAGGAGTTTTGCTCGATTGGAGGGGGGGGGGGTGCGACTACTCTGGTTTTAGCTCAGGAGAACTCGCTGCTTGTTGCATTTTGTTTTAGTAATAATTATGAAGCTTGATGGCAAATTGGTTTAGTGAGACGCAGAAGCAGGACTTTAATTTAGGAGGCGTGTGGAGAATTAGAATCAGCGGGGCGATGGGGCAACATCTGGGACATCGATAATCATTTGTTAACACATGGCCCTAGGCATACTCGCACACAATTAATCAATCAATCAATAATAAAAGATTTAAAGCCTTGATCCCAATTCCCATGAATGGGTTGAATGCATAAACGAATAAAGCTATTACATGTGGTCAACAAGCAAGATCTTCCCCCTCCATTCTCTTTGATCAAGTGTTACCTACTATTGCAATACAAGACAAAGTCCGAGGCCCACAAAAAAATGAGGGTAAATTAAAAAATGAGGGTAAAGAGAAATGGAGCAATTTTATTGTGACAGAGGGTGTATTAAAAAATATGTTGTAGAAAATTTTCTTCAAATTAAGCGTAACATTTTCTATTTTGTCTTTTCTTTCTTTCACCGAGATTTTCCTATTTTTTCATGTTCTCTAATGCACAACTTTGACAATTAATATTTTTATTTTTGTAATTAGTGAAATTATAAAATGTTTCTCCATCCGTCACACATTATTGGCAACATCTGGTATTATTTGTGACATGTAAAATATTCAATTGTTGCCAATAATGCGTGATGGAGGGAGTTGATGTTTTGATTGTGTATGCTGTGAAAAAAATAAACATTATCTTACATGACATTATGTTTTTTGAATGAATATATTGGGGTGAGGATCTAATGAAAATCCCTATTAGGTTAGAACCCTCTTCATAGCCATTAAATCATATTTTTTTTTATATCCAACAACAAAAACCTTCGTACTAGTGAATTAATCAGTCTTCGTTTTACATGACCAAACCTCCTTAGTAAACTTCTTGGTTTTGATAAAAACTCATGTGAGTAAACAAAAAAAAAAAACGGAGGGAGTATAATGTACCTATTATTTAAATAGTAATAAGTAATAACAATAATAATAATAAAATTAATATATTTATAAAATAAATAAAAATAGCATAAAAGATATTAAAATTTCATGTTCATTCGCGACAACCGCGATGCAGCCCGCAGCGAACGCATCAGTTTCACTGATCGCGACCAAAACTGCATTTTCAAACCATGGTTCCACCTGCTCTACCTATGTTACTCGGACTTTGCTAGAAGTATTGGATAATATGTTTCCAAGTGTCAGACATGACAATTTTATTAAAAATATGAATGTTTTTGGTTTAAAATGAAGTGTCGAAGTGTCATACCAATGTCCAAGGTTCGAGTGTCCGACACGGGTACTTGGGATGAAACAAAGAGTCCGGGTAACATAGTGCACTACACACACACACAACTTTTAGGAAAACGGTTACACAACGGTTACACAGACTGTAAGACAAAAGGCTAATAAATGATACAATACAATCAATTTTCTCTCTTTCTTTTTTCGGAATGAATATCACTGCTAGCATACAAAATAGACCAACATTAATGTCCGTAAATATGGTCTAAACACATCATCCATGAGTGATTGAAAAGCAGCGGGTGCATTGGTTAAGCTGAAGGGCATGAACAAAAATTCGTAAGCCCTTTGTGAGTTCGAAATGCGGTTTTATGCACATCACTACTCTTCATTCGAATTTGATGGTACCCCGATTTGAGGTCCAATTTAGAAAAAAACAATAGAGCCATACAACTCATCCAGTAATTCATCAATTACAAGTAAAGGATACTTATATGGGATATTTTCTAGTTTAGGGATTTATAATCGACGCAGGATCACCATGACCCGTCTTTTTTTTTCTCTGCAATAGGAACACCAGACTTGAGAAGGTGTCGGTGGAGCTTTGAATGATTCCGGCTTGTAGCATCCCCCTGATCAGTCTTTCAATCTCTTCTTTTTGGGCTTTTGGGTAGCGATAGGGCCTCACTCCCATTGTGTTGCTGCCCCCTTTGAGCACAATGGCATTCTCTTATTTCATCAGTGGGGGAAGCCCTTTGTAAGCTTTAAAGACTTCTTGGAATAGAGTCACCACCGCTGCGAAGAAGTCCGGCACAGTGGTCTCTGGCTGATCCCCTTCCCTTGATCCCTTCCAAAGCACTGCACTCTACTAACACTCCTTCCCCCTCCCCACGAAGAGCCTTCATCATAGCCTTGACAGAGATCTGGGTTCGTGAAAGAGAGGGGCCCCCCTTCAATTGAACTTTTTTTCTAGTTCATCCACAATGCTCTTAGTTTGCAATTTCCAGTTAGTTCGGACTTCTCTTAGCTTCCCCAATCATTGAACCCCTACAATAATGTCTGAATTTCCCAGCTCCAATGACAGAAAATTTTCACTTACCTCAGTCCTTGCATTGTGAGCTTAACTCCAGTGCATTCTCCTACCCTTTCAACGACGAAACCATTGCCAAAAGACACCCTAAAGGTCGCCATCCTGTCACCGAAATCCCCCAACTGTTCCACCATTGTAACACCCCGACTCCACACTAGGCAGGGTTGTCAACAAAGGGCACTTTGGACTGATAACCTTACTCCACAAGCCAACACGAGTCCTTTCGGTGCATTTGTCCTCACTCATACGCACCCTATGAAACTTTCCAGAAGGTTACCCGTCTTAAGACTACTCCTAGAGTCCTAGCTAAGCACGCTTAATTGTGGAGTATCTTAACATAAGATAAGAGCTTCCTAAAAGAAAGATGCATCTTGGATACATGAGTAGCGTATCAAATCCTCTTAAACCATTCTCATGGTTGTCATAACCATCGCCCTAGAAATGAAGTTGTGGGTTGCTCTTTGATCTATCATCACCACCACACTTATACCCCTCAAATGCCCCTCGAGCTTCATGGTTTTAGGCGGGTCAGCATAACCACAGAGCACAAGGACACCTCCGCAGAACTAAATTTATTTCCCTCCAATAGTCCAATTCATCCTTCAGTTCCTCTCTGTACTATGGTGATTCCTCTGTTTCTACGACAATAATGACACTCAACTCGCGATGCTGGAAGTGGTGATTGTGTCCCACTCGCCATCGCATCTAAAGCAGAGGTGGTTGTCCTTCCTGTACCTCCATTCCTGGTCAGAAAGTCTCCTTATGCCAACGCTCCTCGGGTAGTCGGGTTTGGATTCTGGGTTTTGGTTAGGTGTGCGTGGGGTTGGGATACAATGTTTGAGGAATATGTAGATGGGGTGGTGGTCTTTATGTAGGATATGGTGGCTCTGTTTTGTGGGTATTGGGAGTTGGGGTATTTTGTGAGGATGGTCCAACCAAGTTAGTGGGTCGTCCCAAAGAAGTGCAAATAAGGGAATTAAGGTTTTTGTAGAGATAGGGTGGGGTGTTGTTGACTTGTTGTATTTAATCTTATCATCCACCTTCAAGGCCATCTCCATGGCCTGCCGCACACTTTTGGGTCCCTCACTGGTTCCGAAATGTCGTTCAAAGGCGCGATGAGCTCAATGAAGGACCTTAGATACTCGCTGACCCTGTCTTTCCAAGGCCAACCACTGCTCATGAGCAGTGTTTGAAAAGGCGCGCCTAGGCGCTAAGGCGCAAGGGGGTAAGCGCCTAAATTGTTCAAGGCGAGGCGCTTGTGGCTAGGCGCAAGCAAGGTGCACTGAGGCGCACCATAAGGCGCATTTATGTTTTTTCCCCATATTTTCCAGCCTTTTTCCCCTTACTTCTTAAGTGCGCCTCACTTCAATGAGGCGCGCCTAAGGCTCTAGGAAATCCTATCGCCTTGGTGCGCCTTACGCCTTTTCATACATTGCTCATGAGGGTCTTGGTGGCCGTGGAACGAAAGTTCCTCAGAATGAGTCCACCGAGATCATCCCACCGTCGTATCGGCCGCCGTCAGTTCTCCCACGGATACCATGAGAGCACCTCGCCGTCGAAAGCAACCACCGCAATTTCCACTTTTTCTTTCTCTGTCATCCGATAGAAGTGGAAGTAGCGCTTCGCCCAAAGGATCAATCCATAGGGGTTGTGGTCCTCAAAGATAAGTAAGTCGAGTCTTTTGTTATTCCACCACGGCTGGGCTCCATTTCCTTCAGCCCATCTCTTCTTGCCATGCTCTCGTGTTATAAGAGCAGCGACCTTCAAAAACTCCTTGCTTATCTGCCGGTCGGCTAACCGGCATCCTCCTCGCTCAACCAAAGATGCTCCAGCTTCTCAAAGTTCCTCCTTTATTTCATTTACCTCCAACTCTACTACGTCCAAACGCTGCCCCTTGTTGGAAATAGTTAGTTCAAGAACCAACGCAAACACAGAATATGAAGGCTGTAAAAGGTTGTATTGCTTTTAGGAAAACGGTTACACAGACTACAAGACAAAGGCTAATAAATGATACAATACAATCAGTTATCTCTCTTCTTTTTTCTGAATGAATCCCACTGCCAGCATACAAGACATATATATAAGCACCATTCACTCTTATTTTTTCCTTTCCTTTTATTGGTTCAATACAACCTTAGACATTCCACTTTTTGCCCTTCTTTTGGCGCACGTGATAGGAGGTCTTGCTCTAACACAATGCCGTTAGAATTTTCCCTTTAGCCCAATTGCAAAGAAAACTTGAAGCTCCTGTCCAAGCATGTGAGTGTCACTTTTGTGGCATTCATGCCGGTCCCAAATAAAGGATAATTGTTGGCGGTAGGGTAGGCTTGTGACTCCCAGCTGCAAAATCTGGCAATGCACCGTGGACTTGAATAAAATCTTTTTATAGCCATTAGTTTAAATCTAAGATCTAGGCTAAGTATTGCTTGATGATTTATGAATATAGTAGGTTAATATTTTATATTTCTATCAAAAAAATACCATGCTTTTTTTTTGAATTTTTTTTAAAATAAAAATCTTTCAGATTAAAAAGAAAAACTGTATTCAAATTTTATTCAGATTAAAAAAATACTGAACTCAGTTTTTATGCATTATATCTCAGATTTTAAGTGCTCAATCTCAGGTTTTAAGGGTTCAATCTCAGATTTTGAACATTTAATCTCATATCTTAAGTGCCCAATCTCACTTTTAAGGGTTTAATCCAGATTTTAAAAGTTCAATCTGAGATTTTAGGGATTCATGTCAGATTTAAAAGTTATACATCTTCGTTCAAACATCAATTAAAATGCTGGCTAACTCTCTCGTCTTGTCCTCTCTAACACCTTTCCACCTTCAAACATAGCCCCCGCCCTCTCTCTGGCCCAACTCTTTCTCCTCTGCTTTTCTCCGGTTTTCTAATGAAAAACATATGAGTAGTTGCTGAGATTATCTTCTGACACCAGCATCGTTTATGTAACGAGCCAATTGCATTGTGTTGATGTTTGTTTGATTGTTAATCAGTCTGATTATGGATGATAATACCTCAAAAATAAAGAAAAAAAGGAGAAAGAGCAGTCAGTGGCATCGTTTGATGGCTGTCTACACTCTGCAGGCGACGGGCAGCGGAGGGGTGGCAGTACGTGGTAGGGTTGTTGTGTGGAGGAAGGAAGGTGGAGTGAGAAAGAGGGAGGAGAGAGAAATTAATAGATGAAATTTATTTAAGAAAAGAAAAAACATACTTAAGTAATAAGTTAACCTCTACAACAGTTTGCAAGCCATCGAACCTAATTTTGGCTTTACTGTTGTAAGGTTGGCTTATTTCTAGATTTTCAAAAGGATAGCTTAATTGTGGAAGATATGTCAATGGTTCACTTATTGAATTTATCCATATATTGCTTATTTATTCTTTTCTCTTTTTTGGAGATTTGTTTCCCCTTAGCGAAATAGGTTTATTTGTGCAAACAATTAAAAATGTATTTGTTTATTTATTTACTAGATTATCACCTGTGCGTTGCACAGCTTATACAAAATAATGATAATTAATTTTACAATATAAGGTATCATTAAATCAATGCTAATTTAGAAAATCTTGACATAGTTAAACTAAATAAAGATCAACGTAAAATGCATGGTTAAAAAATTATTTTGAAATTTATGTAATCCGTAGACAAATGCATTATGTAAATGATGGAGGGTTAAAAAAAATTGTAATATTAGTTCTTTCATCTTGTTGTTTTTCAAAGAAGCAAGGCAACATTTGTTGTAAATTGAAATAGCATTTATTGTAATAGTTGACATTCCCAACACTTGTAATAATTAATTTTATTTTTTAGTTTTTTATAAATAAGTTGATGTCATATTTAATTTTAGAGGGAAAATTTTCATTGAGGATTTGACACGTATCCTTGATGATGTAAGCAATGTCTTGTTTTAGTATATGTTATAGATTTTTATAGAAAATTGTGGTGAACTGGTGATATAACTTTGAAATTATTATCACTTGTAATTACTTGTAATCTTTATAGATATAACTTTGATGTTGGGCTTTGAGCTTTTTATTAAGAGAGCTAATATGATATGTAATGAGATTTGTTATGGTGTTGCTTCCTTTTATGGAAAAAATAAAGTTGTACTTTTTTCAACCAATTCGGAATTTTAATTTCTAAGAAGTTTTCGAGTTGCTGACCTAGGTAAGAGTTTGGTTGACTCAACTCTTTAAGGTTTGGCGCAAAGCTGGAGCACAGATTGGCTCGAGTCAACTTGAGCATTAAGCCCATTTCGAATTTATTAAGTATGATTTGTTTGTGAGTAGTTCAACTTGATTAGCAAACAATCTCGGAAAGTAACTCTAATTGCTTGTGTCTTAGTGAAGCTTAATGGGCTTTCTGAAATTCCAAAACTTATGTAAATGTATGTGTCTTACTTAATGGCCTTTATCAAATTCGAAAACTTTTATAAAAATATTTTTAGACGTGGAATGAACTTGATAGATCTTTTTTGTATTAATCAAAACATATTTGAATTCGGTAGGCTTTATCAGTACTTCAAATTAACTTTTTTTTTATAGCTGAAAAGAACATAGTTGTACTGGATTATATAGTTCATATAAGTTGTTAGTACGTAGTAGGCTAATTTGCTTCATTTTATGATGATAATTGTCATCATTTTTCTTGTTAATCAGATGGAGTCAAAGGGGATGACGCTTGTCATAGAAAGTCAAACCAGGAGTTCTACATGTCAGAGCCAGAGTTGCAGTTGGGGTTGCGGAGGAGGCCAACGCTGTTTGCGATACCATATTCATCTATCCTTGTCGGGTATATAACTAACTGATATTAGTATTTTACTCTTGCTCTTCTCCCTCCACCCCCTCTCTAAGCCAAAATAAGGGTGAGAGAAGAAGAAAACAGCTTTTCAATTGCTATTCCAATTATCATGACCGAATATCTTTTGTAGAGGTTATGTAAGATAGACTTTCTTGCATCAATGTAAAAGGTTTTGGCATCCCACTTTTAGGAAGTTTTCATGAGCTTTAGTTATTGTTTGGGTGCATTTCTTCTGTTTTTTTTGGTAAATCATGAGGGTGATGTAGCATGAATGTAATTATGTAAATTAGTTTAATTAATTGAAGTGTGTTTTTTAGGTACCAAGATGATTGGTTGAAGACGTCAACAAGTTCCTTACAGCTGTGGGAGAAGGCGCCTCTTGAGCCTTATGCTTTCCAAAAGAACGTAAGTGAGAGGTTTGCCTCATGTGATTTGGAATTGTCATATCCCAGTAATGTTATGTTCATGATTGATGATGTATTTCACAGTTTTTTCGATGTCATTTCACAGTTTTATCTGGTTTCAGGTGTCTTATTATGTGGTATGTCCAAATGTTGAATCTCTTACCACGGCAGCTGCTGATTTTTTTCAACAACTTGGAAGTGGTAAGTGAAAGAGATAACTGTCTATTCTTCTGGCTCTAAAGATTCTTGGGTCATGAATTATTGTCAATTATTGCTTGTTATGTATTAGAGGAGTTTGAATTTTTTATTTTGAAGAATTTTGTTTTGTCCCTACTTATGGTTGGCTAGTTCTTGGTGAAGATTTTAGTATGATTGATGATGTATTGCTTTGCTTGTGGATGGATAATTTCTTCCATGATAGTCTGGTAGATGCATGTTATACCTGATGAATTGGTGATCTGTCTATTGAAATATATTTTTACTTGGCATGTAAAAGGAAAAGTTCATTGACATATATATCTAGGGAAAAGTTCATTGACATATATATCTAGGGAAAAGTTCAAGAGTATAGGTCAAATTTCCTTTGTGGCGGCCATGACGACGTGTAGCATCTATTATGGAATGAACTATGGAAAATTATCTATATCTTGTTGTCCTGTACTCCTGCCTGTTGAAGCTATTCTTTGTCTTGGATAGTTAATTTTTTCTTCATCATTGTTGAGTTCTTTGTTACATTACGATACTTCGTTATTCTGTACAGATTCCTAGAAGGTGTTAGTCGCTGATGCCTTCACATTTGGCAAGTAAATCAAATGCGCCTAAGTACCCAAAGTTAGATCTTGTGAACAGAAATGATGAATGTACAGAGAAATAGAGTTTCCCGTACCCCACAGCCCTTGAGAGTCATAGAAAAGTGGAGGGAAGGAAATAGTGCAATTTTTTAAGGAAAAAGCAACCATTGCCCCGAGGGGTGCTAAATAAGGTGTTAAATGCTAATGACTCCGATTGATGACTCTGATTGATGCATAATTTTGGCGTGGAATCCAATATTCATATCATTTTAGGAAATGTATTAAATGCTTATTTATCGCTCCGGGGGCGGCTATTAGCAAGATCCTTTTTTTTGTGCCATTTAGGTTATCTATGTGAATGTGACATATTCCTGCAATGTCACTCTATCTTGCAGGCGTTTGTATAGGTGAAGCTCTCTTGATTGAATCCTTATTTTGGAAAAGGGATATCTTTATTTTTTTTTTCACCTATTTTTTTGAGTTAGACCGGCTGAACTCTGTCTTATTTATATGGATATATTTATGTATTTATCAGCAGAAACACCACCCCAATGACTGTAGACAGGTTGGTTGGGGTTGGGCTGTAAGCGGATTAAGTAGCCTTATGAATAAAGATCTTTCTTTTTCATGATATTGGCAGGTTTAGGGAAAAAAATACTGGATATCTTGTCCTGCCTTTTAAACCCATGCAAATTGTTAAATTTTGTTTTATATTGACTCTGCTTTTGCTTATTTTAACGCCGTTTAGTTTGAGAAAAAGAATTGCTTTATATCATAATCTTTTCGTCTTTCTAGTTTACGAGACATGCAAACTAGGGAGCCATTTACCGTATGCTGTTGGAAATCAAATGGATGTTGATTCGGGGAAGTGTTCAACTTCTGGCTTTGTTCTTCTCGATATCCCTCAATCAATGAAGGTAGAAAGTAGCAATGCATCTGGTATGGGATCAGTAAGTGACTCTTATGCTTCTTTATCAAGGGGTTGGGATCTTGCAAGCTATCTCAGGTCTCTTGCAAAGGTTATTAAAACCTTACAACTTGGATCGTGCTTGGCTGCAAATGCAAAAGAAGGCAATACTAGTCTTTGTACCGTAAGTGATATTTTTGAAGTAAAATTGACTCGTCTTTCTTTTTTTTCCCAGTTACTAAGTTGTGGCTCTGATGATCTCAAACATATTGTACCCCCTCCCCACGAAAAAAAAAGAAGAAAAGAAAAGAAAGCAACAGCCTTTTTTTAAAGGAATTTTTTCACAAATAAGCCTACCTTTTCGTGGTATTCCACAATTAAGCTTATTTCGGAATTTTCAAAATGTTGGCTCAATTGTGGAATACCACGAAAAGGTTGGCTTATTTATGACAATTTTTCTTTATTAAAAGAATTGTTATTGTTTTTAATTATTTCAATTTTTTGTTTTGGCTTAACGAGTTTTCTGAATTCCCTGACCAATAGTTTCCGTTCCTCTTTACATCAATTGGAAAAAAAAAACTTCTCGTATGCTCTATTATTAGCCCTTGCACTGATAGATTGTTAATAACTGTTGTGTTTTTATTTCCGAGCCCCCTCTCTATCTAATTTCATTTGTCAAATCCCAACAACAATCCAATTCCCCACAAAATGGCCTGTGCATATGCCCAAATCACTTACATGTGCTCTTTTTTTACTTCTTGGAATTGTGAACTTTTGGATGTCTCAGTTCACTTGACATCTTTGTGCATTGCTTTTTGGAGCAGGTGATCTATATTGTGTGCCCGTTTTCTGATCCAACTGCTACTCTTCAGACCATTGTTGAATCTGCAGTTTCTGTTGCTTCAGTAATCTTCTCTGCAGAAAATGATAAGCGAGCAATATTACGCAGTCAGGTGGGAAAAGCATTAAGCCATGCAGCAGGTGCTGATGAAGCATTTATATCAAATGTCCCCGTGCTGTCTGGGTTTAGTATTCCTAGATTAGTCTTGCAAATTGTTCCCTTAGATGCAATTTTCCGAGTTACTAGTCCACGTCTTAATGAACTTATTATGTTCAAAGAGTTAGCTTTTACTGTTTACATCAAGGCTAGGCGTATATCACGAGGATCCTCCAATGATTTTATCCAGCCACCTAGCTTTTCTGGTAGGTCTTCATCCATGATGGTGAACATGTCTAATCCGATTCAGGGCATGTGGAAAGACTGTGCGGGTTCTCGTGTTTCAGGTCCATCCTTGTCAAGGGAAGCTGAGCTTGATCCTAGTTTGAGGTCTGGAACCTGGGATAATACATGGCAAACTGCAAGGGCCGGGGGATTAGGTTTTGATGCAAACCGAATTGGAGATTCTTTCTTTCAAGAAGTCCATTACATGTTCGAACCGCTGTTTATTTTGGCAGAACCAGGCTCTGTAGAACAGGGAGTATCACCTACTCTGATTGGTACTGTGGCTAATGATGATAAAAGTGGAGGATTTGTGCATTCATCATTATTTGGAGATACAGGACCCACCTCCCAGCTTGATGGATCTGAAAGCGATGGCTATGTATCTAGTCAACAGAGATCATCTCCCCCAAGCTTGCACTGTTGTTATGGTTGGACAGAAGATTGGCGTTGGATGGTGTGCATATGGACTGATTCTAGAGGAGAACTGTTGGATAGTCACATTTTCCCCTTCGGAGGGATCAGTAGTAGACAGGATACAAAGGGCATGCAGAATCTTTTTGTTCAAGTTCTTCAACAAGGCTGTCAACTACTTCAGGCTTGTACGTCTGATAATGGAGTTGCAAGAGCAAGAGATTTTATCATCACAAGAATTGGGTGTTTTTATGAGCTAGAATGCCAAGGTATTTATATTTTGTCTAATCATGAGTATCAGCCATTTCATATAATCCCTCATTGCTTTTCAAAGTTTTAATAAATAATAACATGCCTGATAAAATTGGACCATTAAATTAAACCCCATGGTTTCCAATGTAGAAGCAATCTATGTTGGATTCTTCAATTGACCTCAAGTACCTATGTTTTATCCTAGACATTCGGACATGGGTATGGGCACTTTTTAATAGTAAGTATTCATAAACTAGCCCAAACAGAAGTACTCAAATTTGAGTAACATAGGTAGCATATATCAGTGCCTTTTTTCATTACATGGAATATGGATGTTGTTTCTCTGTTATGGCAATCGTAAAAGTTTTTATGCCGACTGTTGGGATATTACTTTAAATTGTGTTCTAGTATTAACTCTTCTGCATTTTCGGAAGAGATTTACATCTCATAGTCTGATTTTTAGGGTATGAGACTATTAAGGGCATGTTTAGTTGCAAGCTTTTAGAATGGAACAGAATGGATGAGATACTATCAATGAACAATACAATGTTTGGTTGAAGTATTTAGGTATGGAACCCCATACCCAATAGATTCTCATCCCCTCCTCAAACCTATGAATCTCACACCGACCTTCCCCCTAAAACTTCTCATCCCCATAATGGACCAAACTACATGGAAATAAAGAATTTACAATCCATACATAGGGTATTGTCACTCCCATACCATTTCATTCTATCTTTTTAAAACAAACATCCCTAAGTACTAAGTAGGGTCTGGAGGTTGAAGGGAGATGGTTTGCCAGATTGTCTAAATATCCAAATTTGCAGTTAAATTGATGTTTTATACTTGAAGCCCTCCTTTACCAACCAAAACTTTTATCTCTACCTATAATTTTGATTGATTTATGATTAGTACTGGTTCTTCAGCTAGCATCTTGAGTTGATTAATTTCTGAACAGAATGGCAAAAGGCACTCTATGCAATTGGTGGTTCAGAAGTAAAGAAATGGCCGTTGCAATTACGGCGAGCAGCTCCAGATGGCATATCAACAAACAGTAATGGAGCTTCCTTGCAGCAGCAGGAAATTGAGAGAAGCTTACCTTCTTCACCCAACCCATTATATAGTCCCCATTCAAAATCTTCTGCTTTTATGAAAGGAGGATTGGGACAAACTGCTAGTAGGAAACAGCTTATTGGTGGACCGACAATTTTGGATGGCTCTAGGGGTTCACTGCAGTGGGTACACAGCATCAGCTTTGTTTCAGTATCTGTTGACCATTCTTTGCAGCTTGTCACTCAAACTGATTTCTCTACTGGTAAATCTTCTCTAGTGATTTCTATTTCCGTGGTTTCCTGGAATAGCAATTATGATGTTGCGACACCTAATATTGATAGGTTGTGAAATTTGTTCTTACCATAGGTTTGTCCATACCCATGCTATCTGATCATTGTCATAACTATATTGGTAATGGGAGGAGACCTCTTCAATCATCTCTGATACTAAATAACTTAAAAACATGCTAGAGTAGAGATCATCATAGAAAATTAATTAAGTTTGTATCGTCTTGAATATTCTCTCTTTCTTATATCGGTTTGGTTGTTTGTGAGTAATTAAGTCAATTAGGTACTAGTTAATTTTATCAGGCCTTTACTCTGTTGATTCCTCTTTTGTACTTTCTGTTGAGTTCTCTCTTATTATTTTCTCTAGTAATGCCACTGAACTTTTTACTCTGCTCTATAATTCTTCATGACTATTTCCCTTTTCTTTTCCACATTTCTAGTAATGAGAATTATAGCCAAAGAGTACTGCCATTTTCCCCTATCCAAACAGTAGTTACTACTGGCATCAGTGAGAAAAATAAAATGCTCAGTGGCTTAGGAAATGTTATGAAATCGAATAGGTGAAGTATTATTTCCTTCTTTTTTGCTTCTCTGTCTTGTTATGACATCAAATTTTGTGTTTTTACAGTGATATTTGATCCTCTTTGATTCCTGATGAATAATTTTTTACAGGGAGTAGTCAAGGTAACTTTAATTACCTTGAAGGTTTTACCCCTGTTAGATCTCTTGGGTCTACATCAGCATCTTACATTTTAATCCCTTCTCCTAGCATGCATTTCCTAAATCCCTCGCCCATTCAGCTTCCAACATGTCTGACCTCCGAGTCTCCTCCGCTGGCTCACCTTCTTCACAGTAAAGGGTACGCAATGGCACTTTCAACTGGTTTTGTAGTTTCCAAATCTGCTCCATCACTTAAGAAAGATATCAACAATTCAAGTGAAGAATGGCCTTCCGTTCTTTCAGTTAGTCTTGTTGATTTTTATGGTGGTCATGGTGTTCCAAATGACAAACTGGGAAGAGCACTTCCTAAGCAAGCAGGAAGGGCAATGGTTGTTGATGCCAAGGAGTATGAGCTAGAGACTAATTTGATTCTTGAGTCTGTTATTGCTGAACTGCATGCCCTGTCGTGGATGACTGTGAGCCCGGCATATCTGGATAGACGTACCGCACTGCCCTTTCACTGTGACATGGTATTAAGGCTGAGAAGGTTGCTATATTTTGCTGAGAAGGAACTCTCGTGTCAGCTAGAAAAGTGACTGATCAGTGGAACTTCTAATTAGATGTTAGCATAATATGGCGAATCAATTGTCTATGTCAGCTAGGTTGACTAATCATTATTTCTGTATTTTCCTTAACATGTAAAGTCTGATTGTATATTATCTCCTGGGGATGATATCAGGTCCCTCATTGGCAGCTGGAGATGTAGAAAATTTGTCGAAGAAATTAGCTATAGGGGAAGCAATGTATATATAGGAAAATTATCAATTTGCAGAAAATTATCCAAGTGAAATGTAACATTTTTTCTCCTGCAAGGTACATTGTAGATAGTTTCTGTTGAGATCCTCTCGGTATTTACCTTCATGTATAATATTTAGAGAATTGCAGCTGCAGATAGGCTCAGCCTGAAAGTTTAACTAAATATTGATTATTTTTCTCTGTTCTTTTTTTTTTGACAAAAGTACACATAGTTTAGGGTTGTTTTTTCATAAGAATAAACCCATAGCGGTCGCGGAAACGGTTGCGTTGTCGCGGGAATCGCTTGTAACGGCAAAAAAAATATTTTGCGGATGTTGCGGCGTGAATTTTGTCAAAAAAAATCACATAAGCTCAATATTAAGCTTTTTCAATCTTCATTCATTCTTATTTGTTATTGTATCGCACTATTTCAAAAAAATTATTATTAGTTATTATTATAATTATTAAAATTTATTAATAATTCAGCTTATTTATTTGGTAGTTTTGGACAATTTTTCCTAAAATTTATTAATAATCCAATTTATTTATTATACATCTAAAACTATTGCAAAGTACAAGTATGACTTTTCTTAGTCTTTTCTTTTTTTTTTTTTTTATTCTATAAATAATGTTTGCTTCTTGCAAAAAAGCGTTATAGAACGAGTGCTCTACCATTACGGAACACCATTGCGGCGATTTTTGTGTGAATTTCAACTCCCAGCGCTATAACGGACTTTGCGTAACGGCATCTCAGATAGCTCAAATACCAGAGATACAAACCATTTAGGTAAATTTTGAATGGATGTGTGATAACCTGTGGTATCCAGCTCTTGCTTTTGTTATACTCCCTCCGTAACGAATTACTAGCAACAACTTCTATTTTTAGGTGTAACAAAATACTTGCAACAATTTTTTCCAATTTTATTTTATTCCTTTTTTGGCAAAAAAACAACACAATATCTCACTTACTTTTCTCTCTCTTATTTTTATCATCATACCACATAATACCCCATTTACTTTTTCTTCTCTTACTTTTCTGTCTCTTACTTTTATGATTATACTACCTAATACTACAATTAACTTATTTCATCTAAGAGTCCGTGCTAGTCCAAATGTTGCTACTAATTCGTTACGGAGGGAGTAGTTTATCTTCTCCTTTCTGCTTTGTTTGATTTATTATTTGTCGTCTTTATAAGATAATTTCCATAAGATACTTGTTTTCACCCTTCTCCTTTTGGTTACTGTGTTGACACTGCTTGTGATGTTGTGGATTCAGGCACCTCCTTTCATTTTGAACGGTTATGCATGGTATTGTTGGTGCTACGTTGTATTACTTTCCTTCAATTCTAGTCGTTCAGGATGCCGTTTCGGGCCCGGTCACCGTTTTCCCCGAAATTCTGGCACAGGGTCACTGGTAACATATGGGGTTTGTATGTTTGTTTTTACCTTCAAATCATCACGTATGCATCCAACACGACCGTTTTTTCGCCACCCGAACGAGCGGGTTGTAGGTGTATTTTTGTCCCATCAAACGGCCTCGGATGCTCATTTACACTTGCGTAAGGTCATTTTACGACCCAACAAACCCCCATATGATTCTCGGCCACTTCAATTCCGGGACCCCGAAACTCTCCAAAACCGTGAATTATATAGCCTTAAGGTCTGGCCGTTCAGGACTCCTTTCTGGGACCCGTCACCGTTTTCCCCGAAATTCGAGCATGTGGTCCGGGGTACCATAGGGGGGGTTTTATGTCTGTTTTCACCATCAAATAATCAACCAACGTTGCACCCTATACGTACCATGTGCCCATGGTGCCCATGGCGTCCATGCCTTGTGCCCATGGTGCCCATGCCTTGTGCCTATGTCTTGCGCCAATGGTGCCTATGCCTTACATGCCTTGTTATATTTGGTTCATATTAGTTACTTTTATGTACTCATATATTTTGTCCATGTCTTCCTTTTGCTATCCAGGTCAGTTATATTTGGTTCATATTAGTTACTTTTATTATCCAGATAAGTTACAATATTGTCCAGAAAAGTTACAATATTGGACCATGTTAGTTACAATATTGTCTAAGTAAGTTTATGATTGTTTAGTTTAGTTTACTTCTCAAGATTTTGCTTCAGTTTGAAGTAGAAAGATTGTAAATGTATAAATAAAGAGGAGATAAAAAGAGTGTACTACTGTACTTGAAATGATCGGAGGGTAGAAAAAGATAGAAAGTGAATAAGAACGATTGTATTTAACGCTTGTTATGTGGACAAAAAATACAAATAAAAAACATGAGAAAAAAATTCACATGTGTTATACGTTAGGTTTAATTTATTACCACTGCTACCTTTTTTATTTGTTTTTGGATACAAAAAAAAACAAAAAACTAAGACAAAAACTTAAAACAGTGTTGGCATGCTATACACCAACGCCCAAATTGCACTAGAAGACTTATGTCGATTTAGGCCTGAAATCTTGAGAGATGGTTTCATACCATCCCCGGACACCGCCGCCAACTCAGGCCCGACTCGACCGAATTTCACCCAAGCTGTAACGACCTAGATTTTTGGGCCGTAAAATTTCGTGTAAAAATTAAGCCTTTAAGTCCGAATCATCCAATTTGGGTTCAAAGACTTAATTTTTATTTAATTGATCAAGGCCCATTAACCCTCATGCCATGTCAAGCCTCACGGCCCTCTCCTTTATTTTTATTAATTTGATTCATTTACCTTAATTATCTAATTAGATCTATTCTGTTTAAAACCTAAAAACTCTACTTTTATCTCCTAACTACCCTACTAAATTTTAGGAGCACCAAAACCCTTATTTATTCCCCTATAGCCTGCCCCTCTATTACTCCCCCTTTGTTATCACTTCCTAAACTAACTCCTAAAATCCCTCCTATTATTTTGTAAGCCCTTATTTTATAAAGACTCCTAAAAATCCGCCCTTTCCCTCATTCATCATATGAACCAAACACCAAGCAAAAACTCCCTTTCCTTTCCCCTCTATCTCACGACAACTTCAAAAAAAACAAACCAAATCCAAGCAAATCCTTCCTCTTCTTTCCATCAAAATCATCAAGAACATTCAACCAAGCAAGCCTTGCAATATTGTTCATCAAAGTTCGAACCTTGTCTTGGCCGTGGATATAGGCGTTTGAAGCCGTGGGTCTTGGGCGAGTTGGGCGTGATTGTTGAGTGTTTTGTGTGGTTTCTTCTAAGGTAACTAGACCTTCTACTTAGGATTATGACTAGGTTGCTTATAATAATAGGATTAGAATGATGTTGTTTGTTGTTGTTGTGTTGTTCGTAGATTAGCCGTATGGCTTAAGTTGTTTGGTTCGAATTCTTGATTGTGATTTCGTAGTTCCTGATTAATCTTTCGTGTTCTCATGTTCTATGATTTTGTCTTGAAGTTTTTGCATGAATAACCATGTTGAATCTTGATTTTTTTGTTCGGTTCTTGAGTAGGTTTTATGCGTGTGATTATAGGGATGCAAAGCATGAATTTTTATCTTGTTTTATGCATGGTTCTTGAATCTTGATTAATCTTTAAAGTTATTATTGTTATTGAATCTTGTTTTGATGTTTGCGTGTAAATCTTGAAGCATGATGATGAATTCTTGATTCGTTCTTGGCCCTTGTTTCATGCGTGTGTTTTGAAGAATTAAAGTTTAGATTTTTATTTTGTATTATGAACTTACTTCATAAATCGTTATTAGTTTTGACCGTATCTTGAACCTTTTCTAATTAATTTATTAATTGTATCTTGTATGATGAATTATTCATGAATCTTGGAAAGTTATGATGATTTGCTTGAATTATTTCTCTCTTGTTTATGCGTGTAGTTTAGTATTCAAAGGCTAGATATTTATCCCTCATTTAATCATGATGAACTCTTGAATAATGTTCTTGATTGAGTTATGCGTTTAATTGAATTGTCAAGCTTGGATTTTTCTTTCGTTTTAGTTCTTGTCTTGATGGTTTGATGTGCGTGAATCGTGTGATGGTTGCGTGATGTTCTGTTTATAGTCTTTTGAGTCCTTGTCGAGTCGTGTCGTGTCGAGCGGTTAAAGATCGTGTGTCGAGCGGTTGAAGACCGAGCGTTTATCGGTTCATCTGTGATGAATCGTGCGGGGCAAGTTTTGTGTGATTGATTGTAAGTCAGAGTCGTGTCGAGCGGTTAAAGATCGTGCATCGAGCGGTTAAAGACCGAGCGTCTATCGGTTCATCAGTGATATTTGGTCTTCCTTTTGCTATCCAGGTTAGTAATATTCGGTTCATATTAGTTACTTTTATTATCCAGATAAGTTACAATATTGGACCATACATGTTAGTTACAATATTGTTTAGGTAAGTTTATGATTGTTTAGTTTAGTTTACTTCTCAAGATTTTGCTTCAGTTTGAAGTAGAAATATTGTAAATGTATAAATAAAGAGGAGATATAAAGAGTGTATTACTGTACTTAAAATGATCGGAGGGGAGAAAAAGATAGAAAGTGATGAATAAGAACGATTGTATGTAACGCTTGTTATGTGGACAAAAAATACAAATAAAAAACATGAGACAAAAAATCACATTTGTTATAAGTAAGGTTTAATTTATTCCCACTACCACATTTTTTATTTGTTTTTGGATACAAATAAAAAACATGAGACAAAAACTTAAAACAGCGTTGGCATGTTATACACCAACGCCCAAATTGCACTAGAAGGCTTATGTCGATTTAGGCCCGAAATCTTGAGGGATGGTTTCATACCACCCCCAGACACCGCCGCCAACTCCAGGACCCGACCGACCCTAGTCCCTCGACCCGGTCCGGTCCGGCCCGACCAAATAGAATTTCACCCAAGCACTCTCGTTTTGGAATGAGATTTTGAGGGATGGTTTCATACCACCTCCGGGCTCCGCTGCGCTGCAACTTTGGGACCCGACAAACCCGGGCCGACCTAACCCCGACCCGTTTTTTCGCCAACTGAACGAACATGTCTTATGTGCATTTTTGGGCCATCAAACGGCCTCAGTTGCTGCTATCCACTTGAGTAGGATCATTATATGACCCAACAAACCTCCCATATGATTTTCGGCCGCTTTCATTACGGGACCCCGGAACTGTCAGAAAGCGTGAATTATAGCCTTCAGTTCTGCCTGTTCGGGATGCCGTTTCGGGCCCCGTCACATTTTTCCCCTAAATTCTACCACGTGGTCCCGGGTACCATATGGGGCTTGTATGTCTGTTTTCACCTTCAAATCACCACGTATGCACCCAAAAAACTCGTTTTTCCCCCAGCCGAACGAACGGGTCTTATGTGCATTTTCGGGCCATGAAACAGCCTCGGTTGCTCCTATCCACTTACGTAGGATCATTATATGACCCTAAAAACCTCCCATATGATTTTCAATCGCTTTCATTTCGGGACCCCTGAATCCTCCAAAAGCGTGAATTATAGCCTTCAGTTTTGCCTGTTCGCCGTTTCGGGCCCCATCACCGTTTTCCCTTAAATTCGACCACGTTGTCCCAGGTACCATATGGGGGTTTTATGTCTTTTTTCACCTTCAATCACCACGTATGCACCCTACAAGACCGTTATTTCGCCAGCCGAACGAACAGTTTGTATGTGTATTTTCGGCCCTTCAAACGGTCTCGGTTGCTCATTTCCACTTGTGTACGGTCGTTTTATGACCCAACAAAACCCCATATGATTTTCGGCCACTTCGATTCCGGGATCGGACCTCGGAACCCTAAAAAATCGTGACTTATTGCCTTCAATTCAGACCGTTCAGGATGCCATTTCGGGCCCCGTCACTGTTTTCCCCGAAATTCTGGCACAGGGTCACTGGTAACATATGGGGTTTGTATGTTTGTTTTTACCTTCAAATCATCACGTATGCACCCAACACGACCGTTTTTTCGCCACCCGAACGATCGGGTTGTAGGTGTATTTTCGTCCCATCAAACGGCCTCGGATGCTCAGCCTCGACACTTCGAACCATCGCTACCCTTATGCGAACTCGGGGCCGAAGGGGTACTGCTAGATGTGCCAAACCGGGGTTTCTTAAACGAAGCCGTAGTCGTCGGAACCGGAACTCTCTTCTTGCTCGAATCTTCCTCGGTAACCGATGCCTGTATCTCAAGGGCTACCTCGTAGCCGCTCCACTGCTGATCACGTGAACTCGGATCCTCGGATCTACCTTTTTGATGTAGCGCTTGACCCGATCCTTCTCTGACGGAATCACAGACGTAGCGAACCTCGACAGCTCTGTAAATCGATCGGTATACGCCTGGACAGACATCTTACCCTGTGCAAGAGTAAGAAACTCCTCCTGTTTCTGGCACCGCAACTCGTCGGGGTAGAAACGCTCCTGGACCTTATCGATGAAGTCGGTCCAAGACATCGCATGCAACGGCTGGTACGCGTCCTTCGCCAACGTCCACCAGTTATCGGCCTCTCCACGTAAGTAATATGCGGCGATCAGCACCCTCTCGTGATCGGGACAAAACGTCGCGTCGAAGAGCTTCCCCATCTCGCGGATCCAACTCTCCAAAGTAGTGGGGTCGGCAACCCCGTCGTAAGTCGGAGGTCGATGACGTGCGATACGATCGAACGTCGACTGCATATTCGGCGGTTGACGACTATGGTGCGCCAAAGTAAGGATCGCCTCCTCGAGTGCCCGCAACCTCTGTCGTCCAGTACTCAATCGGCGAGGTGTAGACATGCTGAAACGCATCACAACAACAAACATAACAGAGATAGCAAGTCAGTAAAATCCCCACCAAAAACATACTAAAAATAAGAAGAAAAGGAAAAATAGAAAGAATCCTATCCCGGTCTTTCTACCCAACTCTTCTCCCTTCACATAATCCTAGAATTTGGTTTAATCACTCGGGAAAAATAAAGCTCTCATCTCCCGGGTTTAACTCAAATCCTAGAAACTTCACTTAAACCTATTCGGCTCTGATACCAACTGTAACGACCCGACTCGCTTAAATCGGCGCGGAAGAAACCGACGAGTCAAGTAGTTATAAATCTACAACTTCAATACTTAGGAATTAAAACTAATACCTCAAATCATTATTATTAAACCAAAATGTTCAATAACCCACAATCTTGTACAAACTAGATCCAAAAGTCAAATGTAACTAACGAAAAGTAAAATGCAACTCTAACCACATGCTAGAGTCTTATACAACAAATGTAAAACCATAAGTCCAAAACAACATCTAACAATTCTAATACTAAGAAACAACTGTAAATACAAAGAATATAACACGCAAAGCGCCGCTCGCCCAACCCCAAAGCTAAGCAAGAGCATCATCATCAGACGTACCTGAAAAACACAACATAGTCCACCATCAGTGGCGAGTAACATAACTGACTCACCCTAACGGGAATACACAAGCACATAGCATCAATCAAACCACATCACACGAAAATCCTCAAAGACATGAGACATCCTCAAACTCGTAATCCAAACTCAACAAATCACTCGACTTCATCATACGACATCATCATCCCAAAATCTATCTTTGGCGCAATCATTCTAATTCTAGACCGGACTACGCTCGTACGGAAGCATCTTACGCAACCGAACTTTCTACTATGTCAGGACCGGGTATAAGCCATACGCCCAAATCCCACGAACCCATTCCATACTGGAAATTCGTGTCCCTAATCCCCAAAATCTTTCTGAGCTTACTAGGAATAACATAGTGAGACTCCAACTATCCCGATACCGCGGACGGAATAGGGGCAACGTCTTAACCCAAAAACTAAGCATAAGCCATACACAAAGTCAAGGGCGTCTAGAAAAGAAATCAAGCTAATCATCATATCATTATCATCCTTTCATCATAGTTAAATTAAAGACAAGAATAAGCCATACTCTTGAATTTAATCAACTAAATCATCGAAGTTAACCCAAGAATTGCCTATAGCCATACTCTTGAGACTAACCAAACATCATTTCATTATTCTTAATTCATTCTTTAATCAATACATCCCAAATCTTTAACTTTCAAGACTTACATAACACTTTTCTTTAACTCTCAAGACTTAATCAAGAAACCTAAAGAACTCAAACCAACTTCAACAAGAACCTTAAAGAACTTAATCAAACCTCATCAAGAACCTTAAAGAACTCATAAAGAAACCATTCAAGATCCAAGATCTTTAATTAAGAACTCAATCAAGATTCAAGATCTTCAATCAAGAACTCAAACAAACTCAATCATACACGCATGAACATCATCATTACCATACGAAATTCTCAACATTATTTTATCAAAATTCAACAAACTTAAACCCAATCACCATGATTTCAAAATATCATGAAAACAATCTTAAAATATGGAAACCACCATTAAAACATCATTATTTTACTTCAAAAATCAGATCATAGGAATACATTCAAAATCATGAACATTCACCAACAATCAACCCAAACATGCATTTAATCAATACTATAAACCTAGTATTACCAATTAAGTTGAGTTAGTATGTTACCTTATTGAAGATCAACACACAAATGAACACACAAATGCAGTCCAAGAACACAACCCACACGAACACACGGCTGCTGCACACACGGCCTCACTCGACCACGAACCACCACGAACCACAGCTTCACACACGGCTTCACACGAGCACTCAGCACGGTTCACACGAGCACTCAGCACGAACACCTCACTTGCACGGCCTCAACCAAGGCACCACACGGTCACCACCACGAACACCCACACGAGCAAGGACAACCCGGAAAACAACCCAACCAAAAGATCTTGAAAGGAATTGTTGAAGTCTAGATTGTGTTTTAAGGCTTAAAGATCAATAGAGTTTGAATCTTTAAGTTTGGAGTTCAAAAGATGGATGAACAAAGTGTTGATGATCAATGCCAAAAATGGCGTGTGGAAGAGAGTAATGAGAGGATTTGTGTTTGATTTGGATGGCAAGAGTTTATGATGGCAAAAATGAGCTTAAGCCTTACTAACTCCCCTATAAATAGAGTTAGTTAAGGTGTGAACACAAGGCAAGTGGCAAGCCTTGCCATGCCTTTGTAGAACCGGCCAAGAGAATAAATGGGCCTTGTTTGGGCTCAAAATGGGCTCTCGTGATCCATTGGGCTAATTTATTAAATTCACATGACTAATCATGCAATAATCGATTTAGCCCAAAAGTAATATTAAATAATTAATTAGAAAATTAAATAATAAAAATTCTAATTAATTAAATAATAATTAACATAAATAATAAAACTAAGAAATAAACATTTCGAATTAAATCGAAATTATTCTCATAAAATTAAAATAAATAGTTCAAAAATTAATTTGAACTAGCACATAAACAAACATAAATACACATAAATACCGGCAAAAATACCGATAAAATCTGGGTCATTACAACCTCCCCTCCTTAAAGAAATTTCGTCCCGAAATTTCAAGGTGCAGGAGATCGCTCCCCATCGAACAGCTCCGGGTACTTCTGCCGCATAGACGCTTCCGTCTCCCAAGTCGCCTCTTCATGGTGTTGATTTCTCCACAACACCTTGACAAGCGGTACCTGCTTTCGCCGCAGGGTCCTAACTTCCCGATCCAAGATCTGGACGGGTCGCTCCTCATAAGTCAGATTCGGCTCGATCATGACCGGATCCGCTGTAATCACATGAGTAGGATCATGTACATATTTCCTTAGCTGGGAAACATGGAATACATCATGAACATTAGCCAAACTAGGTGGTAATGCCAATCGATACGCCACCTCCCCAACTCGTTCAAGTATCTCGTAAGGTCCCACATATTTCGGTCGGAGTTTCCCCTTCTGACCGAAGCGTACCACTCCCTTGAATGGCGAAACCTTAAGCAAGACTTTGTCACCTACTACGAAGGCCAGCGGTCTACGTCGATTATCGGCGTAGGATTTCTGACGACTCTGAGCGGCCTGTATCTTAGACCGGATGACTCGAACCTTCTCGATAGTATCGCGTACCATCTCAGGTCCTAAAGCCACAGTATCGCTGATATCATTCCAACATATAGGACTCCGACATTTCCGGCCATACAGGGCCTCGTACGGAGCCATCTCAATGCTGGAGTGATAGCTGTTGTTATAGGAGAACTCTATCAAGCAGAGCATGCGTACCCAAGACTGGTGGTACTCCAGAGCACATGCTCGGAGCATATCTTCCAAAGTCTGGATGGTCCTCTCAGTCTGACCATCAGTAGCCGCATGAAAAGCGGTACTCAACTTCAGCTTCGTCCCAAAGGCTTCCTGAACTGACTTCCAGAAACGAGACAGAAATCTCGGATCTCGATCAGAAACAATCTCCCTCGGAACTCCGTGAAGTCGGATTATGTCCTGAGTATACGCCTCAGCTAGACGCTCCATCGACCAGGTCATCTTCATCGGAATGAATCTAGCGACCTTAGTTAACCTATCCACCATGACCCAAATAACATTCAAGCCATTACAAGTGGGTAAGCCTACTACGAAGTCCATAGATACCGACTCAAATTTCCAGTTCGGAATAGGTAGTGGCTGCAATAGACCTCCTGGTCTCTGATGCTCAATCTTGACCTTCTGGCAGGTCAAACACCGAGCGACAAACTCTGCTACATCCTTTTTCATCTTAGGCCACCAGAACTGGCCTTTAAGATCCTGGTAAAGCTTATTACCACCGGGATGAACAGAATAAGGCGAGTTATGTGCCTCGGACATGATTCTGTTTCTAAGGTCAGAACAGCCCGGTACACACCATCTCCCTCGAAAGCGCATACCACCATCAGAAGGGATCTCGAAACCTACGGCTTTACCTTGCCGTATAGCCTCTCGAATCCTAGCAAACTGTGGGTCGTTCTGCTGACCCTCGCGCAGTTCCTGAATTAAATCAGGCTCGGCACCCATCGATGTCAGACGAATTCTGACGGAACCACGGCTTCTACTGAAGCTCAAGCGATGCTTGCGACTTAGTGCATCTGCGACCAAGTTCGCCTTGCCCTCGCAATAGTTGAGCGTCAGGTCGTAGTCCTTGATCAACTCAAGCCACCGCCTCTGCCTCTGCCTCATAAGTCCTTGATCAACACCTTGACAAGCGGTACCTTGCCCGGCCCGTTTTTTCGCCAACCGAACGAACGGATCTTAAGTGCATTTTCGGGCCATCAAACGGCCTCGGTTGCTGCTATCCACTTGCGTAGGATCATTATATGACCTAACAAACCTCCCATATGATTTTTGGCCGCTTTCATTCCAGGACCCCGGAACCCTCCAAAAGCGTGAATCATAGCCTGCAGTTCTGCCTGTTCGGGATGCCGTTTCAGGCCCCATCACTGTTTTCCCCGAAATTCGACCATGTGGTCCCAGGTACCATTTGGGGGTTGTATGTCTGTTTTCACCTTCAATTCACCACGTATGCACTCTACAAGACCGTTATTTCGCCAGATGAACGAACGGATGGTAGGTGTATTTTCGGCCGTTCAAACGGTCTCGGTTGCTCATTTCCACTTGTGTACGGTCATTTTATGACCCAACAAACCTATCATATGATTTTCGGCCACTTCGATTCCGGGACCCCGGAACCCTCAAAAATCGTGAATTATAGCCTTTAATTCCGACCCTTTGGGATGTCGTTTCAGGCCCCTTCACCTTTTTTCCCGAAATTCTGGCACATGGTCCCTGGTAACATATGGGGGTTGTATGTATGTTTTCACCTTCAAATCATAACGTATGCACCCAACACGATCGTTTTTCGCCACACGAACGAGCGGGTTGCAGGTGTATTTTCGTCCCATCAAACGGCCTCGGTTTCTCATTTCCACTTGCATACGTTCGTTTTATGACCCAACAAACCCCCACATGATTTTCGGTCACTTCAATTCCGGGACCCCGAAACTCTCCAAAACCGTGAAATATTGCCTTCAGGTCTGGCTGTTCGGGACTCCGTTCTGGGACCCACCACCGTTTTCCCTGAAATTCGAGCATTTGGTTCGGGTACCATCTGGGGGTTTTATGTCTGTTTTCACCATCAAATAACCAACGTTGCATCCTATACGCATGCCTTTTGCCCATGGTGTCTATGCCTTGTGCCCATGCCTTGTGCCCACGGACCATGGTGCCCATGCCTTGTGCCTATGCCTCGCATGCCTTGTGCCCATGGTGTCTATGTCTTGTGCCCATAGTGCCTATGCTATGTGCCCATGGTGCCTATGCCTTCAACCTATGTCATGTGCCCATGGTGCCTATGCCTTGTGCCCATGGAGACTATGCCACGTGCCCTTGGTGCCTATGCCTTGGGCCCATGGTGCCTATGCCATGTGCCCATGAGGCCTATGCCTTGCACACATTGTGCCGAAGGGGGTTTGGCCACGGGAAAAGGCCAAACGAGGCTTCTAAGGGCCTCAAAACGCCAAAAAAGTCTAAATTATGACTATGTAGTTATATTTGGTTCATATCAGTTACTTTTATGTACTCATATGTTATGTCCAGGTCTTCCTTTTGCTATCCAGGTTGGTAATATTTGGTTCATATTAGTTACTTTTATTATCCAGATAAGTTACAATATTGGGCCATGTTAGTTACAATATTGTCTAGGTAAGTTTATGATTGTTTAGTTTAGTTTACTTCTCAAGATTTTGCTTCAGTTTGAAGTAGAAATATTGTAGATGTATAAATAAAGAGGAGATATAAAGAGTGTACTACTGTACTTAAAATGATCGGAGGGGAGAAAAAGATAGAAAGTGAATAAGAACGATTGTATGTAACGCTTGTTATGTGGACAAAAAATACAAATAAAAAACATTAGACAAAAATTCACATGTGTTATAAGTAAGATTTAATTTATTACCACTGCCACATTTTTTATTTGTTTTTGGATACAAATAAAAAACATGAGACAAAAAAATAAAACAGTGTTGGCATGCTATACACCAACGCCCAAATTGCACTAGAAGACTTATGTCGATTTAGGCCCGAAATCTTGAGGGATGGATTCATACCACCCCCGGACATCGCCGCCAACTTCGGGACTTGACCGACCCTGGTCCCCCCGACCCGGTCCGGTCCGACCAGACCGAATTTCACCCAAGCGCTCTCGTTTTGGCCTGAGATTTTGAGGGATTGTTTCATACCACCCCTGGGCCCCGCTACGTTTTAACTTTGGGACCCGACCAACCCGGGTTGACCCAGCCCCGGCCCGTTTTTCCGCCAGTCGAACGCACGGGTCTTATGTGCATTTTTGGGCCATCAAACGGCCTCGGTTGCTGCTATCCACTTGCGTAGGATCAATATATGACCCTGGAACCCTCCAAAAGCGTGAATTAGCCTTCAGTTCTGCCTGTTCGGGATGCCGTTTCGGGCCCAGTCATCATTTTCCCCGAAATTCGACCACGTGGTCTCGGGTACCATATGGGGGTTGTATGTTTGTTTTCACCTTCAAATCACCACGTATGCACCCTACAAGATCGTTATTTCGCCAGACGAACGAACGAGCTAGTGGTAGGTGTATTTTCGGTCCGTCGAACGGTCTCAGTTGCTCATTTCCACTTGCGTACGGTCGTTTTATGACCCAACAAACCTCCCATATGATTTTCGGCCACTTCGATTCCGGGACCCCGGAACGCTGAAAAATCGTGAATTATAGCCTTCAATTCCTGCCGTTCGGGATGCCATTTCGGGCCCCGTTACCGTTTTCCTCGGAATTCTAGCACATGGTCCCTGGTAACATATGGGGGGCTGTATGTCTGTTTTCACCTTCAGATCATCACGTATGCACCCAACACGACCGTTTTTTCGCCACCCGTATGAGCGGGTTGTAGGTGTATTTTCTTCCCAGCAAACAGTCTTGGATGTTCATTTCCACTTGTGTACAGTCGTTTTATGACCCAACAAACCCCCCATATGATTTTCCGCCACTTCAATTCCGGGACCCGAAGCTCTCCAAAACCGTGAATTATAGCCTTCAGGTCCGGCCGTACGAGACTCCTTTCCATGACCCGTAATCGTTTTCCCCAAAATTCAAGCATGTGGTCCGGGGTACCATCGGGGGGTTTTATGTCTGTTTTCACCATCAAATAACCAACGTTGCACCCTATACGCATGCCATGTGCCCATGGTGCCCATGGTGCCTATGGGTTGTGCCCATGGTGCCTATGTGTAATACCCCGTATTTTGATCAGCATATTTAACATTAATTAAGCATATAATATGTCTAATTACTTATTTTACTACTTATCTTAATATAAATATCCTTAAAATTATTTTATAGAGTAATAAAATCATTTTCTTAAATGAATAATTATTGTCATTTGGTATTTCGTTTTTGACTTGGTCAAACCCACAAGATATTTACCCAAAATAAATATAAAAAAAACGGAAGTTACTTATTAAAATCGGCCCCCAAGTCCCCAACCATATTCTCCTTCTTCAATAAGCTTTAAAACTCAAAATGCTCAACCATATTCTTCCTCCTCTTTAATACTCCAATTACTTTTACCCAATTTTCAAACCCACAACCATAAGTCTGATTTTCTCTTTAAAGCTGACCTCAATTGTCAAAGCTTCAATAACTCCCTTCAACCAGATTTTTCAGTCCAAATTGCCTATAATTAGTGCAAGTTCACTCCCAAATCCAACCCACAACAAATTACAACTCACAAACTTTCCTGTTCTTATTTCCTCATTAATCCTTTAGTTCTGTTCTTCGTGCACCACCTTCACGGTGTTGCTCTGCCACCGACATCCCAACAGTACCGCCGCTGCCCAACCTTAGTCCACCGCAGCTGTTGCTCTTCTGGCGGGTCTGCCGACCTCTGTTGGTCTGTTCTCCCTCACCTCTGTCGATGCTTTTTTCTGCTTTGCTGTTGCTACCACCAGTATGTGGTCTTTCTACCTCTGTTTTAGTTTCCTTTGTGTCAATGCCTTCTTGTAACAAGACCAAGATATGTCCTTTTGTTTTACTAGCTGTTAGGAATTGACTCGTAATCAACTTGGTTAGGATTAGAGGATGCGTTTGGATTTACATCAAAGAGGTTTTTGGAGACAGTAGGGTTTTCGCACCCCGCGAGGGGGGTCGCACACCGTGAGAAACCTACTGGAAGTTGGGTGCCAAAAATCACAATTCGAGGCAACAGCAGCATCGCGGGGCGCTACATGGAGCTCGCACCCCGCGACGGATTCTCGCACCCGCAACGCTGGGTCTGTCGATCTTGTTTTTTTCCGCGCGTTTAATTACTCGATTGTAATGGTTATAAATACCCAATTACTCTTTGATGGCCAATTTAATTCAGAATAGACAAACACAAAACATTACTTTAGAGCTAGAATTAGACATATCTTGTGCTCTAGAGGTATTAGTGATTGTAAACACTAATTGACATTGCAATAATACATTTCTCCTTCTTGGGTCGGTTTTATAGTCTTCAATCACATTGATTGAAGGATTTTCCCACCTTCCAATTCTGGTTTGTTATTTGTTTCTTTATTGATTTCCAATTTCATTTTACTTCAATTTACAATAACTATTGATCAAAGTACACCCACACTAGCAAATACTACTATTATTACTAGTATGACTTTTCAACTATTTATTAAATGCCTACTACTACTAGTACTACTACTACTAGTACTACTACTACGTAATATTACTACTAGTCTACCCACTAGGCTACTACTAGTATTATTACTATATGTATGTATTATTATCACTATTATTGTTATTATCTCTAACTTTAATAATGATTTTGATTTATTAAAAAATTGATATATAAAATATAAGTATTGATTTTACTATAAAGATATTACAATTATCATGCACAACTAGTGGTCAAATGTCAAAATAATTTATGTGCTTGTGTTATAGATCAAAAGTTGGTCGGGATTATTTGGTTGTTTTTAGGAAGAATATCCGATTCAAGATTAGGATTTCAAGTTGGTGATTAGGACTCTTGTGTTCTATCTTCTATACGAGTATTAAGGTACGTACACGTAGCTAGATCTTTATAAACGTGAATTTATATGCAAACATGTTTGGATATGTTAAATGATAAAATGTTGATTGTTTGTGAAATATACATATTTATTTTTATTGCAGCTGTATTGTGAACATTTTATATGCTCAAAATTCTGTTCATAAATATATTTGAAATATTTTGGTAGAATTAATTCTAAATTATTTTACCAAGTACATTACAAAATATATTTAAACTGGTTACCATCATAATGAATGGATTTATGGATATCCCTTACATGGGAATTTGGAAGTCCCTTTCATCGGACATTATCTTCGGTAAAATTAATCATTTTACGAAATATTCATACTTATATTACAAAATATATTTAAACTGGTTACCATCATAGTGAATGGGTTTATGGGTATCCCTTACACGGGAATTTGGAAGTCCATTTCATCGGACATTATTTGGCTTTCTTGACTCCTATTTGTTGGACATAAATTGATAAGACTATGAACTTTGTATGATCTAGTCTTTCCCCAAGTATAGGTTATATAAAGGAGTTACTAGCTTGGGGCGTGTGCACACTTAGCTCGGAAATGAATTTCGAAAGTTATTATTACATCATTATTTACCTTGGAAGGTTATTATTTTGGATTGTGAATTGTTTCCTATTTGGAACTTCCCTTTGTGGAATAATTTGAATTGTTACTCTTGTTCGTTACAGATTAATTCTTTTGAAAGCATGTTTAATTAATTAAATTAATTTTGACATGTCTAGTACTTGTATCTACTTAGCGTTTTTCCCTAACCCGTATTTCTCTTTTGTTTTGGCTTGGCCGTACTTATCATTTGTGATAAGTAGATAGGTGACGATGATCTCCATTTATACCCAATGGATTCTCATCCCCTCCTCAAACCAATGAATCTCATACCGACCTCCCCCCTAAAACTTCTCATCCCCATAATGGAAATTGAGAGAAGCTTGTTCACCCAACCCAACCCAACCCATTATATAGTTAGTCCCCATTCAAAATCTTCTATCTGCTTTAATGAAAGGAGGATTGGGACAAACTGCTAGTAGGAAACAGCGACAATTATGGATGGCTCAAGGGCCGGGGTTCACTGCAACGCAGTGGGTACAGATGGAGCATCAGATCAGCTTAATTTGTTTCAGTATCTGTTGACCATTCTTTGCAGCTTAGCTTGTCACTCAAACTGATTTCTCTACTGCTGGCCTGCTAAATCTTCTCTACTCTAGTGATTATTTCTATTTCCGTGGGGTTTCCTGGAATAGCAATTATTTATGATGTTGCGACACCTAACCTAACCTAATATTGATAGGTTGTGAAATTTGTGGTTTGTCCATACCCATATATATATATATATTTATATGCTATCTGATCATTGTCATAGCTACGTACTTTTGCTTCTCTGATCTATCTGTCTTGTTATGACATCAAATTTTGTGTCTTTACAGTGATATTTGATCCTCTATGATTCCTGATGAATAATTTTTTTACGTATAGGGAGTACGTATGTAGTCAAGGTATGTAACTTTATGGCGCTTTCAACTGGTTTTGTAGATATCAACTAGTACAATTCAAGTGAAGCTAAGAATTGAATTGAATGGCCTTCGGTTCTTTCAGTTAGTCTTGTTGATTTTTTATGGTGTTCCAAATTAAATGACAAACTGGAAGAGCACTTAATTCCGAGGGATAACCGGTAAATCAATTTGAGATACAAAATTTGTATTTCAAATGGCATTTTAAGGTAATTTTGACAAACTTTAGGGGCATGGATCCGAGCACCAACTTTATAGGGGGTGTTTTGGTAATTTATTTTCAACAAAATTACAAAAATTTCATTTGATATGTGTATATATAGAGAGAGAGAGAGAGAAAGTACACAAAATTTAGTGTTGTTTTTTCATAAGAATATATAATATAAAGTTATAAACCCATAGCCTGAATATGTTGGTATTTTGTTGGTGCTACATTCCCTCAATCATAGGAGAAGGAGAATTTATCTCATAGCCTAAACTCAATGATGAAGAGATAGCTAGAATAAATACTAAATAGCAGCATGTGGAGAATTTGTTGGACAAAGAAAAAACTTGTAGACTTGTAAATATATAATGCAGTAAGTGACTTAGGCTTTATTAAAAAGTATTGTGAAGAAACTAAAATCCTGGCCTGTGTATAGTATTGCATATCAATCAATACATACAAGCTAAGGATAGTCTCAAGAGATCAGATATAGCGCGCATGTGCTCTTATGCATGTAATGCAATTCAACATTAATTTACACTTTGGACTCACATCAAACTGCTGTTATGAAAGTTCTTCCTTAATTTATGGAAAATTATTGAGGAATTAGCTAGTGTATGTTCTGGATGGTACTGTAGTTTCTCTGATCTGATCTGATCTGATCTGATCTTTTGCAGGGCAAAGTATGTATGTAGTCTAGTAGTTTAGTTCTGGAAAACTGTATGTGGCACAAGGTTTAATTTTCGGTGAAGATTTTTGAAAATGTAAAACTAAATGTTGAGCACATACGTTCTGATCTCTTTTTTCCTGAAAAATATCTACAACACCTTATAGATCAGATGATGGATGATGAGCTTCGTTCTGTACGTACGTACATACGTACTTGAATATATAATCTGAAAAATGTAACCAAGTGTTTAGATTTTCAGTAATAAATAATATTGCCTTTTCCTCTGATCTGCTCATTTGTTGGAGGCCAGCCAGGCCAGGCTAGGCTTTGGTACGGTACTAATTATAATAAGACCTTGAGTACAGTTGTGATATAATATTGTACTGTACAGTTGTTTTAAGCTAAGCAGCGCCTCTTTTAATTTTGTGGTGTTTTGTTCCAAACAGTCTGTTATTACACATACGGACGGACCTAGCTAGTAAGTAGATTACTGGAAATTTTCATATTTAATTGATTGGCAAACGTCTCAATATAATATAATATAATATAATATAATATAATGGGTTGCTTGTAAATACAGTATGTATAAAAAGTTAATGAAGGAGCTAGCGTTAGTACATACATTTTATACATTATTGTGAAAAGGATCGATCGATGAACATCACATCACATCACATCACATCACATCACATCACATCAGGAAACAAGGCCAGGAAGGATTTGATGGAATACACTCCCTAGACTTGACTTGAAATCATACGATGGATCAATGTCAACTTCTGAAGACACTAGAATCCCACAGAAGTCTCAAACTTCTGAATTTGATGGAGGAAGATCAATGTCAACTGCATACCATGGATTCAGAAAGGGAAAAAAAAAGGGGGATTAAATAAGCAATAATAATAATAATAATAATAAAAAAAAAGGAAGGAAGGAAGGAAGGAAAATGTGGATTGTATTAGTAGTAAGGGTAAGGGTAAGAGTTAAAAGTAGTAACTGACCATAGCGTGGGGTGCAATTCTAACGCAATAGACAGGGAAACCAGTATAAAATTTGAGGGGGCCACCAGATTTGAAGGTCTTAACGGCACAGTCTAGTGAAGTTGAATAGGGGTAGTTGCCCTGAGCATCTGGTTGCATTTTTTGAATTTGGGTCTTGACGTAGTCAAATGGCAGACTGCAAGCAGAGGCAAAGAAACCAGACACAGCACTCGCTGCTAAAACAGTTGGTGTTTCTCGGAAATGAAGAGAATCTCGAAAAAACTCGAGGGACTGATCATAGGAGGCAAGCATACCCATGTTGAGGCCCATGGCTCTGACCACAGTCGGTGCAGCGCCTTTCCAAAGGGCAAAAATTCCTTCATCCCCAACAATGCGTACGATTGCATGAAACGCATTTTTGTAATGACGTCGTTGTGCTGCTGGCAGGGTTGCATCCGCTTGCATCCGGATTAGTGCCAAGTCTGCTGGGCTCCCTATACATGCTCCTATTGCTCCTGCACTCAGCCCACACAATGCCTTTTGATACAGCGGCAACGCCTTCCCTTCATTTGCTGCTACTGCTTTATTGCTCAGCATCCTACAATAACACATACAACATACCTTTTTCCATTTACTTTCTTTCTCTTCTCTTCTATGTATTCTATTCTATTCTATTCTATTGTATTCTATTGTATACCAAGTTACCAACTAGCTTAATTAGTCCTACTTAATCATCTCTATAATATATATATATATATTTTAATATAAAAATTAACATAATGCGACAGACGAATGAGAGGCTAACTCACTTGAAAGTTCCAAGACGCGCAGTTGTATAAGTAGCTTGCCTGAGCAAACCTGCGGAGAGACCCTGTCCATGGTCATACAAGATAATTACATTATTTCTTTATTACCGAAGTATATGATTGTACTCCCTCCGTAACATATTAACTGCAACAATTTGACATTTTTTTCTCTGTATCAAATCGCTGTAGACCCTGTAGTTAATATGTTACGGAGGAAGGGAGTATATTGTAGTGGAAGAAACTCAATCTTAACAGCCATATCAACCCACTAACTAACAAACTAACTGGAAATCAAACATGGCAGGCATTTTGACAGTTAAGTAGGGATTTATTTTATTAGCTTAGATTGAATTCCTGTAACGGCCCATTTAATTGGTTGTTAGTAATAAATTGTGGTAATGGTAATGAGATTATAGTGTAATTTTATTAAGGAGGAATCTTCCTATGGAAAACAAATTTTCATTCCCAAGCTTCAATTTTCCTGTAATTTTTTTTATTATCATCTATTACTACCATTGGGGAGGGTGGTATTTGATGGGAATGAATATTTGTGAAGAAAATTAAATAAATTGGAGTTAAAACAGTTACAATCATGGGAATGGATTTTGATTTTCGTTCCAAATTTAATTATAAATTGATTCCAATTATTCCAATACAATACAGAAAGATACAACGAACTTATTGCTTTCCTTAAATCTATAAATAGAATAGAATAGAATAGTAAATAAGTTGAATTGGGGAGTAATGTAATGTAATTAAGCAATACTAGTGTATGGGGGGGGGGGGTATATTGGTATTGTTAAGTAAGGTACAAGTCTAAGCTAGTCCAAATAAAAATAAAAATAAAAATAAAAAAGAATAGTTAAATAAAAGCATGCAATTAAGCTAAGGGTAAGATGAGATGAGATGAGATGTATGGAGAAAGCTGCAGGGTAGGAGAGACCTTGTAGAAAGCGTAAAGTCCTTCCTGACGAAGCATATTGTTTGTGACATGCACTGCTGACCCCTGTCCCAATTGTATTCTTACCTTGACCATGTCAATGGGTTGAATAACACAAGTGGCCAGCATACCAGAGGCACCTCCATTTACAAAAGGCTTCACTGTCTTCCATACTTTTCTTCCTTTTTTCTCTTCCTTTATTATTATTTCTTCCCCCATATTATTTCTTCTTCTTCTTCTTCTTCTTCTTTTCCTTTACAATTCAAACATACACTTTATTCCCTAGCCTAGCCTCCCTTCCCTTAATTTAATCTAATCTCTAATGGGCAATACATAACATAACATAACATACACCTTCCTACTCTCACTCTCACTCTCACTCTCACTCTCACTCCATTATATTATATTATTATTGTGGAAATTAAACCAAACAAACGTAATATTATTCCCCCCAAACTGTAATGTTAATATGTTATGTTATGTTATGTGGAGTAGGAAGGACCAAAAAAAAAAAAAAAAAGAAAGAAGAGATGATGGAACTCATCTCCAACTCGCTCGATCTCAACTTCACACCACACGGCCACACCTCAACCTTAGATTCTTCTTACTCCATCCACTACAATCCCCCTGTCTCCTCTTCTTTCTCACACCTGGCATTCTTTTACCCAACCATTCTTTTCTTTTCTTTTCTTTTTTCCAACCACACCTTTATACTCCATCTAAAATATATTTCCATTTTTTATTATTATTACATATATTCCAAAGTGTAACTGTAATACCCCGCATTTTGAACTCATTTTATTAATTTAATTATGTTTACTAACCTTTAAAATTATTTTTATTTGATGATTATTTAAATTATTGCCAAATTATTTTATCAAATAAAAATCTAATTTCTTCACTCAAGATTCACAATTTATTAAGTAATTAAAAAATTATAAAGTCCGTTTCAAAAAAATTATAAAGTCTATTTTTATAAACTTATTACTACGTAATTGAGATATTATAAACTACTGTAATTGTTTTTCAGACCAATGGTACAAAATTATTTTAGTTTAATGTGTACTTTTATCAACTTGCCTAGCCCATATACTATACTTTGTAGAAGATGAAGTCATAGCCCAGTGCTTAGGGCTTCAG
Source organism: Salicornia ramosissima (assembly GCA_951394345.1). NCBI lineage: Eukaryota > Viridiplantae > Streptophyta > Magnoliopsida > Caryophyllales > Amaranthaceae > Salicornia > Salicornia ramosissima. The sequence goes on along the minus strand of OX596236.1, from coordinate 58,689,262 downwards.
AATTCCAGGCGAGGTCCTGGGTTCGATTCTCATCGCACGCATTTGCGAGGATTCCTTATTATCCCCCTTACAGATGCGTGTGTTGGCTAAAATTAGGCCAGATGACCTGCAGTAGGGCCCGATTTCAAGGCCTAGTAGCCCATACATTATCCTATAATATATATATATATATATATATATATACATACACTATACTATACTATACTTTGTATATATCTCAAGCCCTATCTTTTTCCTAGTTATACGGTAGCTCTAAGTTCAATTATGGAAATTTGCAATCACACCCAATTAATTAAACCACCTTATGATAATATTTTTCTATCATATTTTTAACCAAAATATCTCCATCTCCTCCTCTACCTTCATCCTCCAAGTAATCAATTTGAACACCATAGCCATTAGCCAACTCACTCTTCAATCCTTCTGATCTCCACCATGCATGCATGTGTTTATTCAGTGACATGCATTTTGCTTTCCTTCAATTTTAATTATTCCCTTAGCTTGTTTTTTTAGTATGTATGGTGCAAGTGAAACAATTCTCACATGGCCATGAACATATATGTTTTTTTTTAAAACAATAAGAGACAAGCAAGCTAATTAAGGACAAAATTAATTAAGGAAAGGAAAAGGATGTGATATAATTAATAATCATTTCATCGGGAAGATCTTGAATAATGTACTGTAGTTATGCATGTACTGTACAACTAACAGCAAAATTAAAGGAATAATCGATCTCCAAAGATACATATATATGGTAGAGATCGAAAATTAAAGGAATAAAAAATTATTAAATATGGAGAGAAGATCAGAGCTGAGCTGAGGGAGGTATGTATGTATGTATGTAGGATTATTATAAGGGAAAACATCTATCTAACCAATTAAGACAAAATTAAAATGACGATGAAAGAGCAATATTAATATATTAAGCTAGCTAGGGATGGTCCCAAGTAGAAGTAGAAGTAGAGGTAGAGGTAGAGGTAGCAGCTAGGATCATGATGGATGAACCGAGTCGCATATGCAAGCTAATTAAGCATTGAAAACGCGACTCTGCAGGTAATCATTAACTCCGTTCATGGCATAGAGTGAGGCTGATATCTGCCTCTCTACCTTAATGCGTTCAAATTCTAGCATCATCGCTGCTATCTCATCCGAACTACTACTGCTCATAATTACCCCCCCTGCTGCGGCTTCATTGAATGATGTTGTGGCCATATCATCAGCAGCAGGAAACAACAACGCCCATGATGAGTAGTAATCAAGCACCAACTTGTCTGCCTTTTCTTCGTCACCACCTGTAAAACTCACCATGCTATTATTATTATTATTATTATTATTATTATTATTATTATTATTATTATTATTATTATTATTATTATTATTATTATTATTATTTACAACATTATTATTATTATGGGTTGTTGATTTAACAACAATTCTTGGAGGATTCGGAGTTGGTTGGTTGTTGTTGTTGCTGCTGCTACTCAACAACATCCTTTTTTGATTTACAAGGTTTCTGATTCTGCGGGAAAGAGCAGAGTTGGTGTTGTTGTTGGAAGATGAAAAGTTAGTTCGAGTGTTGGAGCCACGAAGGAGGCAAGCGGCTTCATCGTAAGCAAAAGCAGCTTCTTCGGCAGTGTCAAAGGTGCCTAACCAAATTCTAATCTTCTGACTTGTGTTTTTTATTTCAGCCACCCATTTCCCCGAAGGTCTCTGCCTCACCCCTACAAACTTTCTCTTTCTTGTGGTCTTGTTACCCATCACCTTAACTAATTTGCTCTCTTTTTCCTGTGGTTTATGGAATTCCATTTGAATATCTTCTGAAAATTATTTAAATAGGAGTCAGAATTTAATTTGGAGAAGCATAAAATTATTCAAGTTTGTTTTATATACATATTCATTCATTCAAGAACCCATGATGCATGGTAGTGGGTGCCTCGTATGTTTGTTGTTCTTGATTCTCAAAGAGTCAATGGAATGAGAAAACTATTCATAATGTTCAACCCTCCTCTTAAGAACAATAAGACTTCGTGCGCTCCCTCTTCTTTCTTTTCTTTTGTTTTGCAGGTCAGGAGTCTGAAGAGTGGGACTAATGAATGAAATTCATGTTAAAATACAAACTGGGTCAACTAACAATTGAAGTTATTATTATTATTATTATTATTATTATTATTATTATATAGTAGTATAATCGTGCAGGCACGCAAGCCTTTAATTTCAATCTCTATTCACTGTATTTGATTAGTTATAGGAATCCATGCATAAATAAATAAATAAATAATGCTACTTTATACCTTTTTGATGACCAATGTGTCAAAACTCAGAAAGCTAAAACTACATACGTCGTGCAACGCTATCATCATTATTACTGTACTAATCAAGTACTGTACAATATTATTTTGCTTTCAATAAAAGAGACCAGATTCATACACTAAGGATACGTCGTGTGATGCATGCGAAATTGAAGACCCCCCCAACAGAAAACTACTACATTTAACTACAGAAAGAAAAGAAAGTACTCTCAAATCTCCGAGCTTATTCATGCTTCTGCAAGAGAAAATGTGGACACTATCATAAAACGCAATCTTATTTCACCCAAAATTTGACTGCGGACACCATTTATTCATAAAATCTCAATAACAATCACATCCTAACAAAATATAATACTTAAAAGTAACGGAAAAAAAAAAGGGGGGGAAAAATGATGATATAAAAACTGGCCAAAACTGTATCAAGAATCGCCTCCTTTGTCGATACTTGAAACCTTCCATAGTAAACCAAAACTTCACAAGTCAAGACCGATGTGTATAACTTCCTCACCTTTCACTATACAACACTATAAATATGCTTCTTTTTACCTATAGAAGCTTCTTTTAGACCTTTTCACCTATAGAAGCTTCTTTTAGACCCTCGACCACCGAGAGATGCTTGGGCAAATGCGACACTGACATGAATCAAGTGGTTGATACATGTTATCAAAGAATATGAAATAATTGCATGCAGAATTGATATAAATTGAGAACTTCATCAACTTGTAAAACTAGGCTGAAAGAATAGACTGCAATGTAAGCTGCTCCTGTGGTTGCAATGATGCCCATGCTGAAGCCAATACATCTGGCGGCAAAGTCTGCTGGAGATGCTTCAGCAGATTAACCATTCTGCCTGCAGTTTGCTCTGTTGCCAAATCTTTGCCAGCACAAAGAACCTATACAATTAACACTCACCATAAGACTATCACTTCGGTTGCATTACTTTTTAACAAAACAATGAATATGAAGCATTAACTTGGACAGAGTGATAATTTCATGGGATTTTTTTTTTCCCAACTGGAATATAAGAGGGTGTTTGGCATAGAGACTTGTGGTGTAGGAAACGAAACAAATAAGAGTTTTCATTTTCACCAAAAAAAATAAGAGTTTTCATTTCTAGTGTTTTGTATGAGCTATATGTAACAAATGACGTTTCCAAAGGGCAACAAAATCTCCTCAATTGTTACCCCTGTCAAACTAGTGGGGAAAAAATACATTTCCTTACTCAATCACAAACTCCTCAAATTGTTTGCACCAAAAAATAAAAATAAAAACTCCTCAAATTATTTCCAATCCACTAGGATACCAAATATATAATAAAGCTAATGTTTATCATTGCCCTTTCCCCTTCTTATTTAAATCATTTCCATTCCATTTACGGTGTTTATACCAAATGTCCCCTAAGACTTTAAACATGTACCTGACAAGACAAGCTAGCAAAGGGAAATCAGGCAACAGTGAAAGGATGATATAGAACAACCCGCTTCCACTTTGCTCAGATTTCTATGCATGATAAAACTTCAAAAATGTACAATAATTTATCATAAAGTACAACTTTTAATCCTATTTTTAACATTAATTTCATAATCCTATTTAATGGAAACATGACGAAAGAACTTGATATCCTAATTACTTGTATTATTAATACCTTCGTTTTCTTAGGTGCAATAATTCGACTTTACAACTATTCTACCAACACTTGGCTGCTTTTTATTCATGCACAAGGAATAATAGACACGTGAATCTTACTTGATTTGTCTTAGTTTATTAAAATATGATTCTTATAATGTTTACTAATGCATAAATAATAATAATACAATAAATTGTTAAAAGTACTCTCTGTGAAGTGTACTGCATGTTAAAAAAAAGACAGTGGAAGTATTGCCTTCTCATGCATTATTACACCATACATTTGTGACATTCACATCTCGTTAATACTCACATTCTAATCATTAAAACATACTAGACTTTTAATGCTTTGAATGCAAGTATTAAGTATTAACGAGATGTGAATGTCACAAATGTATATTTTAATGATTAGAAGTTAATTAAGTAGAAAAAACTGGTAGAGAAGTACCATTCTATAAGAAAACAGTGAAGGAGAAATAAGAAACTCATACAAAACTACTGCAGTTATAGACTTATAGCTGGGCCTTTTGCCATTTACAACAAATCCATTGATTTGGAGTGAGCAAAGTAAGAGCTTAAAAAAGAGACTAACCTCTGCAAATACCAGAATTATCTTCGGTATATTCTGGCTATTAGACCCCAAAAGCTCCACATCGGACCTGAAGCAATCAAATGCATCATTTAAAGCAATCTATAATTGACCAGAAAAGGAGAGCGAAGTAGCAAGCATCAACCACTTACCTTTCAACCATACAACAGAGCTGATCATGAACACCTTTGGCCTCAATCAAGTCACCTTTAATGGGCAAACAGCTTAGCCATGCAGGGATGACCTGCAGCAAACAAGAGGGAAACCTCAGGAGTAATTCCAAGGGATACTAATGAAAGAAGCAACAAGTCACTATCACTGAAATCAAATCATGACAAGAAATGTGTTTCATGTGCATACGCCATGAACCAAAAAACATCACCCACAAAAACCCAATCTCCTTCAATGCACCAAGGGGGATAGAGCCAAGGCAAATTATTACTTTTTTCCTAAATAAAGGTTGTATCAAAAGCAATATAAATTTTATGTTATTTCTTAGGAAAAACTGAAGTGCAGAGCCTGCTCGATAAATTTCCAACTTGCACTACACAAGCACCAAAAATATATGTTATGCTTAAAAACAAGCAATATATCTCCACAATTTTGTCATAAAAGGAATTCAGCAGAGCATATAGGCCTTTTCATATAATTATGAAAACTCAAATTGAATTAAGGCATAATCGCAAGTATCCACAATTGAGTACACAAAATATTTGGAGAATATGTAGTACACATGTTACAAACCATAATAAGCTACCTAATTAGCGAGATCATGAAAAAAAAAAATATATATATATATACCTGGGATGAATCAATACTGTCCCGATGAAAGTGACATATCTTCCCCAGAGCTGATACAGCATTATCATATGCCATTACATTTTCAGGCTGAAGAGAATGTGGATGCCTGATGACAGCATTTAGTCTTGAGAGAGCCTCTGTACAAGATATTCAAAAAACGCAATCAATCTCCATAAGAAGTGACACACATGATAGAGAAGAGCAAGCAGATTGAAATTTACCCCCCACTAGTGGCTTAAAAACTGGGCCGCCAAACTCGGCACACACACCTAGTCCATAGACAGCAGCCTGAATATATTCGTTCACACAAGGTGAGAACAAATTAGTGAAATTACAAGGATAATTTTAGTTCATACAAGACTGCATGCAGCGCTTACCTGTCTGACATCCGGATTTTCATCATTACAAGCTTCAAACAAGAAAGGTAAGTATGTGTCATAATATCTGCACCACAAAACAAAAATTATAATGTCTAGAAGAATAATGGTTATACAATTTTTTAAAGCTAAGAAGATGGTTAAAGAGCTAAGCTTACTTGAGAGCAGCTTCACGACACTGCTCAGCAACATCATCAAAGATACAAATTGCTATCCTTCTTTCTCCAGCTGTTTTATCTTTCCCCTACATTCAATGACAATATCCAGGTGAGATGCACTTGAATCTTTGTGCTTCACCTCATTACTAGTACGTGATAATTAGGTAGGGAAGGTCAGCTAAAACTTTAGTTTTGAGACATGAAAACAAGAACAAATTGCAAAATAGTACAAGTCAAAAACACCTTTCCTTTTTCTTTCCCGTAATTTATTTAGGCTTTTAAATGTCGGACTGTGGTTTACTGGGGACTTGGGGAGCAAGGGGTACCTTAAGCATTCAAGGAATGTTCTCTTTCAACTGTAATAATAAATAAAAAAAATAAAAAACACACACTTACTTTAAATTGTATCTTTAGTAAACTTTCTCACTGATCTGAGCTTATGCAGAACCAAAAATATTAATTAATACATAACCAGGGATTAAGAAGACATGGTTGGCTGTAAAACAAGAATTCAAGACCACAACCTGTAACTTCAGACAGTATGCTAATCAAACATGCGACAAATACTGAGTTAGCTTCAAATTTTGTAATTAACAATGCAAAAATTAGTACTATATTTTTTGTTGGCTTGGCCCAATAAGCCAACCTTAATAAAAACTCATTACATCTGGATTCCTGAGCATCAGCCATTAGGGTTCAGTTTTAATTGGGGTTTCAGGTAGAAAATTTCTTCAATACCAAAATATTTAGGTCCCTCTGAACCAGTCAGGATAGTCCAGTCATATCAAGAACGCAACTACCATGAATCGGACACATCAACTAAATATTATCAGCATATCACTTGTGATTATGATTTCAATAAAAGATAAAGGAAACATAAAACCGAAGGCCAGAATGCAAAAAGTAATAAAGATCATGATAAAGATATCATGTGCCTTCTTAGAATAGGTCCACCTTTCTCATTAGTGTATGGATATAATGGGGGCTGTACAAATGGAATAAAAAAAAAACAGCTAACAGACATTTTAAGCAATAATAATAAGTAAAACAAGATAAAACTGTCGTGAATAAAATTTCAAACAGTGACTCACCCACATAGGTGTCAGGTATGATGTCAGCTCATCAAAAAAGGTTAAGAAGGAGGCCTTAAATGTTTTGATTAATGTTCCCAAGATTTCACCTACCTGAATCACAAAGTAACTCTCATTACTTGAGATGCATATGGAGTGTCATAAAGGAAACATAGGGGCAATACATATATACAAAATTACAAATATAGAAAGGCCACACTATAACAGACTTGGTCAAACAATTCCTCCTCTTGCTCATTTTCCTCTTTAAGTAACTCCCTTTCTTCCGCATCAAAGTCCTCTGCTTTTGCCCTGTCTGCTCTCTCTCTCTTTCTACTAGAGCTAGCAGTGAGGACCTGCTTTAGTTCATCCACAACAGCTCTGACTTGGCTTTCTTCCAAAAGAGTCCCAGATGTCTGGCATTAAAAATGACATTAAAATTGTCAAATGCCCCATACTCAGTATATATTCGAAAAGCAAAAGCATCATAGTTTTGGGAAATTATTAGTACATGTATACAATATCTAACCCAATCCTTTTCTTAGCTCAAAATTTGTTTTCTTGCTTAAATTTAGTCTCACTCTAATTGATAAATATTGGAATCCACCATTGAATGCAGACGGAGGATTGGGATTCAAAAGCCATAATATTAATTAGTTAATTACTGTCAGGTCTAAGCTCCTAAAGACAATATGAAGATTGTACTTACCTGGATACACTCATTCAAGGCATCCAACATGCTAGCACAAATTTCAATATCAGGCTCCTGCTCAAAAGGTGCAATTCTGGGATTACATATAAGTCAATTTTTCAAGAAAAAAGAAGACACCGCTACAATGAACAATCACCTTGTGCAAGGCCTCCAACAAGGCTGGTAATATGAAGTCCGACAATTGCTTGACATAAGACCCATTACGACCTTGAGCAAGACCTTTCTCCACAGCTAATTTTGCAGAAAGCAATAATTCCGGCATAGCTGTAAAAGAGAGATATCTGTCAGTAAGAACTCACCAAAAGCATCACAGTTTTAGAAATGGAAAAGATGCCGATGCAAGCACCAACATAAACACATACCAGAAACAGCAGCTCTTCGAACTTCTTCATGAAAATAAAATTTGAGCAGTGGAACAAGGATGGGGGCCACCTGCAAAGACACATTCTAGTCAATCCAACCCTTTCAACAAGGAAGAGCTTTTTTAGAGACTAGAAAGTAGAGACATACCTGATCAATCCAAGGATAGAACCCTTCCTTTAATTCATCAGCATAACAACAAAGCATGTTGCATGCAGTTGCTTTCTCCTCCAAGACACTAGTCTTGATACCTATCCTCTTGTCTCCAAGAGTTATGGTCTCCATACTACAAAACAAACAAGTAAGCTTTGCCTTGTCATATTTTTAATGAAGGAAAGGGACCCCAAAAAAGATGTTAAACCAAAGTAGTAGGAAATACAAGCATTCAACTGCAAATGCACTTAAATTTCATCTAAAATGCAGCGCCAAACACTCGTAAAACCTCTTTTCTCAGACCAACAATAATTCATAAAAAGGAGTAGAAATTCATAGATTACAATCAAGACTTAGTTTGAATGTAATACAGATAATTTCAAGTAACAAAAGTAAGAAAACAAATTGTTCCACCTCCAATATTGACAGAGTAAAGGTTAAGCCACCACATAACAGATCTCATCAACGTATAATGTCAGAATGCCACTAGTCACTAGTTCACTACAGTCCTAATTCTTAACTTCAAGCATATACAGTTTAGATGGATAATTTATTCTCTGATATGAATGATCAAGAAAATGTGCTACCAAGACTGCAGGGTGACTCATCCCTCTAAATTTACTTCCCTCCCTCTCGCTATCCCTCAAGGGCCTCAACTTCTCTCTCTCGCCAATAAAATTGAAGTAAATTTGAGAAACAATCCTAAAAGCATGACAAACTGAGATCTACAATCACAAGGCCTGACAATCTGGGGTCTACAATCACGAGGCATGGCAGGTACCTGTCATCATCAGAGTCTTCAATATCATTGTCAGAGTCAGCAGAGGTGATTGTCACATCAGGTTTAAGCTGTGCAGACTGAAGAAGAGGAGGCATAACAACACTCATATAAGGAAGGAAATCCTGCCCCAGACATTTGCAAAGTCTAGCCCAAGCCTGCAAAATAAGCGAGCACCCAAAGCAACCTAAGCTATTTCCATCAAGCAATAACAGACGAAACCAATTTAGAATTCAAAGAAAATGCTACCTGTAGCATGTAACTTGTTGTTGGGTCATCAGATTCCATTTGAGATCCTTGTAGTGACATAAGTACCTCCATGACCTAGTAGATCATTAAAAAACAAAGACTGTTAAAAGCCATACATCTGACTTTGACAGTTTGACACAGAGGCAAAACATTCAGCTAACAAGAAGAGTGTCATTTCCAGTATAACATTTCAGGTAATATGCTGATGTGGCATCAGCATATTATCCAGACTTATAGAGGTGGCATCATCATTAAAGACAACAAAAAGGAGCTTGCAAATTTATATTTGTGATGAAGGATGTACCACCTCTACCATCCCTAAACTTCCACCGGGAGGGGAGGGGAGCTAAGAATTTACAAACCTGTTTAGCATCATCCCTAAACTTCTCCTTGCCGACAGCCATACCAACCAAACTAATGCATTCCATTGCTTTTGCTCTGAGCATTCGGTTGGATTTGTCTGTGGCATTTACCAATATAGCTTTCAAGTAAGGCATGACAGTTTCGTAGTACTTTTGGAAATGCTCCTGCCAATTTCATCATGTTAATAAAAATCCTCTCAACAACATAATCTGACCTACCAAACATAAAAAAACAGACACCTGAGAAGAATCAGCAACTGATGCCAATGCAGTCAAAGCTCCTTCTTGAACCATTTGTTTGCCATTCTGATTTAATTTGCAGTAAATTATCACATAAACACAGAGTAGAAGATCAAAAGTCAAAAAAACACTGCAATGTACAAATGGACACTTGTATTACCTGGAGAAGAACCAGCAATTTGCTCACTACACCATCCATGTAAGGAGTTAAAAGGTCAGGAGTGCAGTTTTCACTGAAATTAAGAACAGCAGAAGCAGCATGTGCCTGCATATATGTATTAATGAAAGAACCTAAAAATATAGTTATAAATGCAGAACAGTAGATTTTCAAGCATATAATCCTATATTGACGTGTGACGTCGCAATTTGTTTTAGCATTTCTAATTTGTGGTCAAAAGCAAACTCTTCACTCTAGCAAGTAGTGAAGACAAATCCACTCAATGAGTTGTAAATTCAATGCTGAAAGGGAAACTAACCTGTACTCTAGGATTTTGAAAATCATCCATAGCCCCAGCCAGAGCTGGAAGAACTGTTTGATGATACTGCATCTGCAGATCTGGACCTAGGTCAGTAGACAACTGCCCAATTGCATTGATAGCTGCCCACCTTACTCGTGGATGAGGGTCTTGGAACGAACTCAAAACCATGTTCACTACTTGTTCCAAATTTTTAATCATGACCTTGTTAAAGATGCAAATGGAACAAGATAAGCTTGGTTTTTTAGTGTTGCACTTTTTAATGATTCATGTGTGGCAGATTTAAATAATAATAAGTATAGTTTAGACTTTAGAATGAAGACAGCAGTACTGTTTACCTTGGAGCAGCCCTCAGCAATCTGAGCAAGAGCAATAAGTGCAGCATGACGACTCTGCCAATCAGGAGCAGCCAGATAAGCAGGCAAGAGCTGGGAGGCGACAGGAACAATAGTATTGCCGCCTAGGGCAATGGAAAGACGATCAAGGCACTCCTGTGCGACACTGTAATTAGTAGTCTCACCGGCATCCTCATCCTCAAGGTGAGCGGTATGCCAGGCAGGATCATCTTGAAGATCCAAGAGCATTTTGAGGAGTATCTGAAACAAAGTGGTAATGAATTGAGGAAGCTTCCTCATCATGCCAGGAGCACGCTCCCTAGCTTCGGCCAGAGTGATGACAAACTCAACAGCCAAATGCCTGGTACCCTCTTCCAAGTGGGTGGCCTGAGCAATTTGGAGCATAGAGGCCACTACATCGAGTAATTGCCTCCTCAGAAACCTAGGCTCAGCCCCTGCCAAGTCAATGAACAGCTCGAGGGCCTCCTGAGCAGTAGCCTCCTGCCCGGAGTTCAAAGCCTCAGTCAAGGTTTTCATCATAGCAGGCAAAAGATCCTGAAACCTATCCCTATCGGCTGAGGTATCAAGACACTGGATAAAGCTAATCACGGCATTGAGTGCGGCCATTCTGACTTCTGAGCTGGAAGAATTGGTGAGGCAGTCCAAGAAAACTGCATGGAGGTCCTTAATGTAGGGCAACAAAGAGTCACCGATAAACTGAGAGAGCTGAGCGAAGATAAAAAAAGCAGACTCCTGCAAATGAGGAGAGTCGGAGGAGACGCACTGGAACATGAAAGGTAGAAGCTCAGGCCAAGCGTTGTGAGGGAGAATACCAGAAGCAAGCTCAGAAACGGTATCGCAAAGCTTCTTAGAGATGGATTTGGCATCCTCGCGCTGAAGGCAGGAAAGGAGGATGGTTTTAAGGGAGGATTGAGAAGAGGGAGAAAGGCGAGGCCAGATATATGATGACTCGGAAGACTCAGACTGAGGAGTCAGGAGCTTGCGGAGGAGGATGGTGGACATGGTGCGAGCTTCGAGATGAGGGGAGTACTGAAGCAAATGAGCTAGTTTGAGGGTTAGAGAATCAGGATGGGACTGTTTGCAGAGATTGAAGGTAGACTCGGCCTGAGATCGCAGCTCGTTTGAGGAAGACATGAGCTGAGATATAAGTGTCTCAAAGGGAGATGGGTCAGGACCTAGTAGCAGCGCCACTTCTGGCTGTGATTGCTCCATTGAATCCATCAAAACTCAACCCGTCCCTTTTCCTCTATCAAACCAGAGATGGCGGGATGACAAAGGGATCAAGATAAATTTTTGAGACAGTCACAGTGGTGAATCCAAGAATGTTACCCTGCAGATTAGAAGACACTAAAACATAAGAAGTTGATGTAATAGATAGATGTGATAAACTAGAGCAAGAAGAACATCAGTCCAAAGTTGAAAGTAAAAATGATTTGGCGGACAATGTACAACTATAAATTAAATTAAACAAAAAAAAAAACCAGTATGATCTGACGAGTTTTTATGTAGTGAGACTAGAGCAAGCTATCACATGCCTCCACTAACTTGAAAGAAATCAACTTTTTTTCAGCAAATGATGTATTCTTCAACAGTTGATCATAACACAACAGAATTATTAATCACAAGACAAATATCTTGCAAGTCTAAACAATCATCCATATCAGCGTTTCTTATATCACTAATCAAATCTCCAGTATAGAGTTCAAGATACAAGTAGTAGATTGAGTAAGATTTTGCAATAAGTGTCACCATACTGTATGAAATTGGAATTAACACATTAAAAGAATCTATTACAATTACAGCAATTATACTTAAAAAGAGAAGTCATGAGAATACCGGTGAAGAGTAGAAGATGGTGGAATCGGAGGCAAGCAGTGAAGCAACAGTTAACGGCGAAGGCAGAGTGGGAGACTGGAAAGGGCGTGATGAAAAAGGGTGTTGGCCTACCGGAGGGAGGTGGAGGCTGATCGATCAACACGCTTGGATTGGAGGAACGGAGGAAGGGAGGGAACAGCCAAGGGTTTTTGAGGACTTCTTTTTTCAGAATTCTTTTTTATCATTAGGGTGAGGGGGTTATTGTTGGAATTTAGTTATTTTTATTTATTTATTAATTAATATTAGAGTATGGAGTAGATAATAATAATAATAATTTATAGCCGTAAGGGCTATGTATAAGAATTAACAAATGCATTAAAAGTTGAAATTTACATCTAATATGTGTAAAAAATTCATTTAAAAGTGAAATAAATACATTTTATTTATTTATTATATGAAAATATTACATAGAAAATTGAATTATGTATTTAATATATGAAAAGATTTTCACATTTCAATGGAAAATTTTCATATAATCATTGTGTAAAACAACTTTCAATGTATTTTTTCACATTAATTAATGCATTTGATAATTCTTATGCATAGCCCTTAGGGCTATGAATAGCAAAACCCTTGAAAAATAAAAATTACTCCCTACATGCAATATTAATTGCTCATTTTGACCAAAAGCGAATATTATACAAAGGGATTAATTAATATGAAGTATTATTAATACAGTATAATAAATGGGTGGGTTTCTTTCATTTTAATTATGGGGTATTATTAATTATTAATGGGTAATAAAATAGTGGCACTTAGTAAAAATTGTTAATATATATAATGAGATGGGGTATGGACATGGTAGGCCCACATTACACATTACACCTCACACTCTATGATTGATTGATCACCTTTGCTTTGCTTTTTTTTCTTGGTTTTGGAGGGAAATCAAAACTAAATCAACCTCCTTCTTCAGCTCCTCCTGCCACTCCTACCTCCCCCACTCTTTAGTCGTTATCCAACCCTACCAGTCTGTCAAGCTTTCCCGCCCTGGCCGTCCACCCTTATGGTGAGTTGGTGACCCTAATCCACCTATTTTAAAACTACCCACATCACCATTTGGATGGATGATAAATTACTAGCAATCTTTTTTTAGCGCAAATAAGCTATAAATGGGTGGAGATGAGAATTAATCACATAATCACCTGAAATCAGGAAAGAAGCACTAACCACCTGACATATGTCTCACTCTTTAATTAATAGCAACTTGTTAATTGCACAATCCACAAATTAGTTAATTACATTTATAACTGACTTATCAACTACTTTTAATTTTCGGGGCGACCTTGTCAAAAATGAAGTAATGATTCAGTAAAAAAATTAATGAGATTAAAAGTACATATATTTTATCCACACATTTGATGAAACTGGAAAAATTATTTAAATTGATTAATACTCGATACTAACTGATTTCAGTCTCCTTACATGTTTATAATTATGTACATGCAAAGTTGTAGCCTTTTCTTTAAATGGATTTCATTCTCTAATGTTCAATCATTTACAATAATAATATGCAACAATTTCGTTTTAATGGCTTTTGTATATGTCTACAACAATTTCCAACTATATGATTATATAATTACAAAAACAAATCTGATTGTTTTTTCGGTCTAATAGGTTGGAAATTAAAGCCTCAAAACTACTTTTATTTGAGGGGTGATTGGCTAACATTGATTTTTCATTGGTCGATATTCTCAATAATACATTAACACCTTAATTATATGTAATAATTTTTCTCTATAACTTATTACATATATGTTATTGGCTTCAATTACAACTTCAAATCATTATTTTTATATATGAGATAAATTGTGCATTTTCATTATTATTACATTTGCTCGCAAAAAAAATCTACTTTCTTATGGATTCCTTCACTGACATCATCTTCATTCACCTTTCCTTCACCACCATTATTGTCGTCGTTCTTCAGCACCAACGTTGGAGCCTCCTCCGGCATCGTGTGTAATACCCCGTATTTTTTATACTCTAATACAAACATTTTATACACTAGTTTACATATTTATATGCCTAAACAAATATTTTATATGCTTTACAAATTAGAGTTAATAAAATGGTTTAAAATAAATATTTATGAAAATATTATTAAAGAGGGTATTTAAAGAATTTGTAAAAATTTATAAAGATATTTGATAAAATTATATTTTAAATAATATTGAAGGTTTTAATAGTATGTTTTGGACGTCGTTTATAAAATAAAACTTTTGGGTTTGAAAAAGGGCAAAAGTTTTTATGACTATTATTTGTATTGTTAATTGATTTTGTTGCCAAATTGATTATTTTTACCTATAAAACTAAACTTCAGATTTAATAAAAATATTTTAAAAGTGTATTTTTATACCTTAAAGTATAAAATTTAATTGCAGTTTTATAACATAAACTAATAGTATTATTTATGGGCATTTAGGCCCCGTTCTTTAGGACTGAGAAAACATGAACTTAAATTAAATTAACTGAACTTAAATTAAATTAACTGAACTTATATTATATTTTTTTATTTTTATTTTTTATTATTTATTATTTTTTTTATTTTTTTTTTATTTAATTTATTTTTTTATTTTTTTTATTTCTATTTTTTTTTGATTTTTTTTATATTTTATTTATATTTCAAAGTAAACCCTTAAACCTTCATTTTCACCGCCGGAAAATCGTCGTCGAAAAACTCGGCTGAATAATTACCACCGGAAAAATCACTCCGAAAACCGTCGCCGGAAAAGTCGTCCCAAAAATCTTTGCTGAAAATCGTCGCCGGAAAAGTCGACCAAATAATCACCGCCGGAAAAGTCAATCCGAAAATCGTCGTCGAAAAAGTCGTCCCGAAAAATCGCCGCCGAAAAACTCGGCCTGAAAATCGTCGCCGGAAAAGTCGACCGAATAATCACCGTCGGAAAATCAGTCCGAAAACCGTCGTCGAAAAAGTCTTCCCGAAAAATCGTCGCCGAAAAACTCAGCCTGAAAATCGATGCCGGAAAAGTCGGCCGAATAATCACCGCCGGAAAATCAATCCGAAAATCGTCGCTGTAAAAGTCGGTCGAATAATCATCCCCGAAAAATCAGTCCGAAAACTGTAGTAGGAAAAGTCGTCCCGAAAATCGTCGCCGAAAAACTCGGCCGAATAATCACCGCCGGAAAGGTCAATCCGAAAACCTTCGTCGAAAAAGTCGTCACGAAAATCGTCACCGAAAAACTCGTCCCGAAAATCGTCGCCGGAAAAGTCAGCCGAATAATCAACGCCGGAAAAGTCAGTCCAAAAACCATCGTCGGAAAATGTCGAGCGGAAAAACAATGCCCGAAACTAATAATAATGAAATGAACTTAAATTAAATTAAACTAAATTAAATTAACTGAACTTAAATTAAATTAATTGAACTTAAATGAAATTAAATTAAATTAAGTCAATAGAAGTCTTAAAGAACGGAGCCTTAGTAGTAATCATCGAAGCTTATTAGGTAATCGTTTATGGTTTCAGGTGGGGTTTTGTAGTAATATATATAGTTTTGTGTTAGGAATCAATTTTAATTGATTCATATGTGATTGTAGGGAAATGATTCTTTTGATGATTTTTTATTGAAAGTGGTATCAGTTTAGCCTTTAGCCATTTCGATTCTTAAAATACATTAAGATTAGAGTTGATCAAAAGCAGTCCGGCTCGTGGGCCCGGCCCGATTTTTTTGCGGGCTTTTGGCATGAAAATTAGGCCCAAATTCGGGCCTTGCCCGACCCGTTTTTTATTTTTTAGTACGAACTTTGGACACTAAAAATTAGGCTTCCTAGTTAATTTTTAGGCCCGGACCAAAAAAGCCCGAAAAGCCCGCCAAGCCCGTACTATTTTTTCGGGATTTGGCCAATAAATCTGAGCCCGAAATAGGCCTGGCTCGAACCGGCCCACTCTATGGGCTTTATTTTATGCATTGAGCCCGGCCCGAACCGGCCCATGATCACCTCTAGTTAAGATCTTCATATCTTAACCTAAGTTTTTGTTCTTCCAAAACGTTTTTTTTTTAGAATCTAATTTCCGCTGTGCAACTTTGATAAAATGCCATAGTCGTTTGAACACGATGGCAGTAATACTTTGGAACTTCTCTTTGATAGAATTATTAAAGTCTTAAATTTCCCAAGGTATTACATCGTGACCTTTCACCTTTCCTTGAGCCAAGTATTTGAAGACCGTCTTCGATGCTGGTGGTTCCCTCTCTCCTTGAGCCCGTTGCAACCTTGACAAAATCGGTTCGTGGTCCGAGCCCTACCTCCGTCGTCTCTTCTTCTTCCTTCTCCTGCCCTACTTCATGGAGTTATTATTGTTGTTTTTTTTTGTGTTTTTTTTAGTTTTTAAAGAAAATGAATATTTTTATGGTAGTTAAAAAATGATGATTGTAGTTACTATCAACATTCTATTTATGAAAATGAATATTAATTGTTAAGAAATGATGATTCTATATTCTATTTACAAAAATGAATATTGCATATTAAGAAATGAATATTATAATTAAAAAAAATGAATATTAGAGTGTATATTAAAAAATGATCCTTGTAGTTACAAAAATAAATATTGCATATTAAAAAGGAAAATTTGTAAAAAAATAAGTCAACCTTTAGTCGGTTTTCTCAAATTAAGTTAACGTTTTGATTAACTCAAAATAAGTCAACCTAATATACATGTCTTCTGAAATTAAGTTTTTCCACAATTTACTTGCTAATTAAATTAACATTTTCAATGAAAAATCATATAAATAATGATATAATAATGCACCGCTTTGATTTTTCATTGAAATTGTTAGTCTTTTCCACCGATAAATTATACAAAAAACTTAATTTGAGCGGATATGTATAATAGGTTGACTTATTTTGAGTTAATCAAAAGGTTGACTTATTTTGAGAAGACTGGCTAAATGTTGACTTATTTTTTACAATTTTTCCTATTAAAAAATGAAATTTCAGTTTAGAAAAATGAAGAATATAGTTAAAAAAATAACATATAGTTTCGAAAAATAAAGATTGCATTAGGAAATATAATGTTTTTAAAAAATAAAGACTCTTTCTTTAAAGAGTGAAGATTTTGTTTTAAAAAATAAATATTGAGTTGCAAAAATGAATACTTTCGTGAAATGAATATTAACATATGAAAAAATAATAATATTACCCTTCAATGTTTTGTTTTCAAAAAATGAATATCTTATCCTTAAAAATGAAGATTGTGAATATTATGTTTTAAAAAAAATGAATATTATATTTTAATTAAAAAAATGAAGATTTTGGTTTAATAAAAAAAATGAAGTTTTTAGTATAAAAAGATGAAGATTGTAGTCTAGAAAAATGAAGATTGTAATTTAATTTAAAAAAAGGATCCTAGTTAAAGAAACAATGAACATTCTAGGTTTAAAAAAATGAAGATTGCAATTTAGAAAATGAAGATTGTACCCGGAGTACTTTGGAAAATGAAAGTTGCTAGAAGCAGAAATTACTTGTTGTCATGTGTTAAAACACTGACGCGCGGGACCATAAACAAGGTAGGTCCGTGGTCCCGAGAGCACATTATAACAATTAACATTTGCTCTATAATACTCCCTCCGCCCTTTAAAGATTGCCCCATATTGACTTTTGCTATTGTTCATTTGGTAACTTTAACTCTCTATAATTTTAAACATGTAAGGAAAAATATAGTCAAATGTGATCTCGTTTGATTCGGATATCTTTAAATAAAAATATCTTAACATACGTATAATAAAAAATTATATAAGCATTGCATATTAAAAAAATACACATTGAGCCGAATCAAACGAGATCACATTTGACTCTCTATAATTTTAAACATGTAAGGAAAAATATAGTCAAATGTGATTTCGTTTGATTCGGCTCAATGTGTATTTTTTTAATATGCAATGCTTATATAATTTTTTATTATATGTATGTTAAGATATTTTTATTTAAAGATATGTCTCGGGAGTTAAAAAAAAATAAATGGAACAATCTTTTAGAAATAGAGGGAGTAATAAAAAAAAAAAAAAACCGTGCATCTCACAGGCCACAGCTACTAATCTAGTCTAGTCTACCGTAAAATACTTTTTTTTTTTTTTTGAAGGACTACCGTAAAATACTGGATTGTTCATTGTTGACAGCTAGGATTTGGGAGGGAATCGGGGTAAAGAAAATGGAAAAAACGGGGGAAAATTGAAACCATCCCTCCTAAAAATCCCTAACCACTTCAACTCACTCTTAGTAACCCCCTGAATCTGACAGCGGCACGGTGGTGTACAGCAGTGCAGGCAAGGCGGCGCCGACGACTCGACGAGCAGCGGTGCACAGACGGCAGCGCAGTTGTTAATCACACGCTGGCAGGGGTACATTTTGGTCATTTTTTCTTTCTGTTTTTAACATCTAATTAATCATTTAGCCGTGCTTGATTATTTACTTGTTGACTGTTGTATACTTGTGCTGATGATTAGTTGATTTCAAATCACAATTTTGTGTCAATTCAATTTCAGTTTATTGTTGAATTTTTATTTTTTTTTAATTAAATGTTAATTGCTGGATTTTTTTGTTAAATGTTAGAGTAAATCTTAGTTACTTTTTTTTTTTTTTTTTTTTTTGAGGGGGGGGGGTAAAATGTTAATGCTGATTTTTTTTTCGGTTGTTAAATATTAGTTTTGTGTATTTGTTCAATATATTATTTTTTTCCCATCTTTTCATTGAAACTAGTTTTTAGTCCCAGTGCTGAGATAACTAATTCTTTATTTTTGTTGTATAACAATAAATTTTTATGGGTCCAAATCTATGAAAATTAGCATAATATTTTCAATTTGTAATATTAATTTATATAATGATTGCTGTTTTTTCCATCTTTTCATTGAAACTAGTTTTTAGTCCTGGTGTTGTCCGGGAGATAACCAATTCTTTATTTTTGTTGTATAATAATAAATTTTTATGGGTCCAAATCTATGAATGTAACACCCCAAATTACTAACTAGATTTAAATAAGAAAAATGCACGAATAAAATATACTTTTTATTGAAAATGAGGAAGCTTACACTATAAATTGGAGTTATTACTGCCACAATTGACCCTAATGTCAAGTGCCAAGGCACACAAACACAACTATTACAACTCAATAATACTTGTGTTTGTAGCGCAATCTATCGAATTTCATGGCATATATTATATTTTAGCAGGAACAAATGCCTTGAAACCCTATATAATTTAGTTGAAAGTTGATTATGAAAGACTGGACCAGAGTTTGGAGTTATGGAGTAAATTGTTAATCACAAGTGCATACTATTTTAGATTGTCATTAGATTTGTGACCATCACTAGATTTAGTTGACACTTGACAGTTTCCAGTGCTAGTGCCGGTGGGAGGCTGATGTTGAGAAGGTTAAGCACTGAATGTTTCAGGTCAAATCCTTCATTGCCCTGGCTTTTTGTGGGATTAGGCAATCCCGGTGATAAATTCAACGGCACTCGTCATAATGTCAGTTTACTCTTTTGCTCTTCCTAATTTCAGATTTATTGACACCTTACCTGTAATGTACCGTTATATATTATATTCTTGGTTGACAACAGGTTGGCTTTGAAATGATTGATGCATTAGCCGATTCTCTTGGGATTTCGCTGACCAATCTCCATTCCAAAGCTTTATTTGGTCAAGGTATGGGTCTTTTTGTCCTCTAACATATACTGTTTTTCTTCGATCATCACTCATGTTGTTGTGCAATGTTTCTTAACTACCTTCCCTTTGATTTTTTAAGCCAATTCATTGTCTTGCAGGGTTTGTTGGCAACTTCCCAGTTTTCCTAGCAAAACCTCAGACTTACATGAACTTGAGCGGCCAATCTGTGAGTTCTCCATCCACCCTATCCTGAATGTCTTTTCAACTGCCATGTTTTCCTGCAAAACTAATAGAGTAGCTGTGGACAAAGGCATAGACTTATAGACTTGTATTGATCTATCAACAGTTTGGGAAAGACATAGTGGATAGCATTTCACCATTGTCATAATTTCTTGGATTAGGAAATTTTGCAAATTGAAATATGTGCTATGTTCATTTAAATATTCCCATTCAAAGAGAATAAAGGACAGAACACCTGTTGTGTAGATTATTGCTGTATGAATCTACTGGATTTCTCGGTCCATAAAAAAATCAGCCCTTTTCTTTAAATTGAAAAAAAAAGACCATAAAACAGCCTAGATTAGATATACAATTCTTTTTTTTTATCTAGGTTTACATTAGAAACCCTTAAATTACAATTCTAGCTTCATGACCTATCTTTCTAGTGTTGTGACTTTTTCAATATGTATCCACTATCCAGTGGAATGGCTTCAATATTTAGCGTTTATTTATCATTTCTATGAATTTATTGAATATTACGTGTGTAATTTTCCGCTTGAGTTTCTTGCAAAATAAGCAATCATGCTTCCTTTTGTTTTCCAATATATCATAAACATTGTAAAGAATACTAGTTGATGAATTTGACAACCTTGTTCACTTGATTGCAGACTGGTCCTCTAGCAGCATATTACAAGTTGCCTTTAAATCGGGTGATGGTGGTAATTCATTATCATAAGAAATTATTTCTACTTGTCTGGCTTAAATTGAATCTTTTGGTCAAGCTGTACTGTATGACAGTTATTTTAATATGTAGTTTCACGATGACATGGAGTTGCCATGTGGTGTGCTTCGGCTTCAAGAAAAGGGTGGTCATGGCAGCCACAATGGGTATGCTCTTAGACTGCAAGCTTCACTTCTAGCTTCCTTTTTTTTGGCAGAAATATTAATAACATTACCTCCAATTCTGTGTGCTAAGGCATCTCTTGTTCAGTTGTCATGTCAAATTTACTCTGTTTACTTATCTTCTGTTTCTTTTTCTAGGATGGTTGGTTAGGTCCACTGTTTTTTCTTTTATTTAGTTTGGGCATCCATGATGTTCAGCTAAATATATTGATAACCACCTCAGTAGAAAAAGAAATTATAGGCCTAGACGCCTAGCCTAAAGTTCCTCTTGTTTTTTTTTTTTGGGTGGAAAAGAGGGGCAAAGCCCCAAAACAAGAGGAAGAACAAAGGAGATAATTAAAAAAAAAAAAAAACAAACGTTCAATTATGCACTGATAATCCGGTATCGAGGAAAGACAGGCTTGTGCAAGAGTAGCCCTTCCCCCAAGAGAAAGAGTCTTGGCCTTCCAACCCACCATTTTACTATTAACACGGTCAATTATGTACTGATAATCCCGTTGGAAGACCTCCCGTTAATAGTAGGGATTCCAAGATACGTGCCAAGATCATCCGTGCTCTCCATTCCCAAAACGCTACTGCCATTGCAGTCTTCATTTCACCATTAGTGTTATCTGAGAAATACACACATGACTTCCCAAGACTTACCTTACTCCCAAAAGCTTTACAAAACTTCTCAAGACAGCTCGCAACCCACTTGGCCTGCAAAATTGAGGCTTAACCAAACATGATCAAATCGTCCGCGAAGGCAAGATGTGAGATTCCCGCGCCTCTCCTAGAAGCTCCTAACAAGGAACATTCAAACTTTCCTTTAGACAGTTTGTTGTTCCTTTAGATTTCATTTTTAGTTACTAAGGTAAGATTAATTAGCATACTCAACGAAGGATAAATATGACATTTACCTTGTGTATCGCGAAAACTATGATGTAATTTGGACCATAAACATCTTGTTGCACTTATTAGGCCCTGTTCTTTTGGACTTATTTTCAGTTCATTTCAGTTCAGTTTTACTTCGTCCAAAAGAACCGGGCTTTAGAACAACTTGGCATTCATAATTCATCATATATTACCTTTCAATTCGCTTTCTAAATTCCCAATAATTTAGTTGATATATTCCATGTTGTTTGAAATTTATCTTCTTATTAGGCCCTGTTCTTTTGGATTTATATTCAGTTCAGATTTACTCCGTCCAAAAGATCAGGGCCTTAGTTCTACCCTGGGAATTGACAATGTTAATTCGCAATTGTGTGTTGGGTTATACTTAAGAATAGTACTTGTCTATTTTGTTTCATTTACATATTCTTTCCTTAAGTATATTCTATGGAAAGTAAACTAACCTGTATATTGTATTGTGATATCAGGCTGAAGAGTGTAATTGATGGTTTCAGAGGGAACAGAGAATTTGCTCGCCTGAGGATTGGTATATTTAAATAACAAAAAATTGATCCATGACCTCCTTGCATGATTTGAAATGCTATCTATCCATGATCTCTTTGCATGGTTTAAAATGCTAACTAAGTGCACCTCTGGATAGGAATTGGGAGGCCCCCCGGACAAATGGACCCCAAAGCATTCCTGCTCCAAAGGTTCAACACTTTGGCAAGAGAACGGGTAAGTCGATCGTATGCTTTTCAAATTTTATATACTTCCTCCGTTTCTTTTTACTTGCAACAAATTGTTTTGCACACATTTTAAGGAAGGGTTTTAAGGGTGCAAACATACAAATTAATTAACATACTTTAAAAACAAGAGGGAGATTAGAGGTTACCGGTGTTAAATTTTTAAAAATTAATTTGTCCGTGTGCACCCTTAAATTTATTCCTCAAAAAGCGTGCAAAACAGTGTTTTGCAAATTTTAGTATTTTTTAATCCAGAGGAGCTCTCAACTTGCATTTGTGAAAGAATTGATTGGCAAGATAATGTTTAGGATATTTTAGTTTGATGCTTTGATCAATTGTTGGCATGCTTAATATTCATCTATGTTTTAAAATAGTCTCTGAGGCTTACATTTAGGCAGTAAAGATACATGTATCTTTGATGATGGGATTTAGCTTATTATGTTATTTAGAATGGTGACTATTATTACTATTTACTATTAAGATATTGGGGTGTTCGAGAAGAGAGAAGGGAGTTCCCAAATTTGGGGTCTAATGTTTTACTGCATGTGTTAAACCAATTTCTTCCATTTTTACCCCTTGTATGTTTTCTTTGGTTTTTGTGGTTATAGATTGATGCTGCTTTGAAAGAGGGAACTGATGTACTGAAGCTAATGCCGTCAAAGGGCTTGGTGGAATGTGCAAGATGGTTTAACAGAGAACAAAAATACAAGCATATAAGGTCACCAACCACAATTAAATTAGAAAGCATGGACAATCAACTGGCTCCTTGATTTTGTATTTCCAGTTGGCATTTGGCAGTACAAAGCACTGTTAAGGAGCATAAAGACTCTCTTGTAAAGTGGTAGTTACCTTGTAGTTCTAAAATTATTGTAATGAGAGTCTTGCTAGCACGGACTATGGCTGCTTAAGTAAGCGAAAATATCACCGTAGGATCTAAAGGCCCGAGGACGTATTGAGGGCCTTTTTCACTTGGTGAGCCTATCTGATTGAGTCACTATCTTTCCTATTGACTTTGAGGAGGACAGAAAACTATCGATTAAATCATGTGAAAGATACAGAGAAAGCTCCAAGAGTCTGTGAAGGAAAGGATGTAGCAGTAGAGAAATGGGTGGTTTTCCCTATCTATTGATAGCGGTATATTGCAGATTATTCTCATTGTATAAATCGTGTGTTTATTGTATGTATATGAGGCTAATAAGTACTCCGTATTCTATAATTTGCTGTATTGCCTATAGAAATGATGGTTTTGTCAGTTTGATTAACCAAAACAGAATTGCTGTTGATCTCCTCCTCCTTTTGTCTCATGTTTTGCAAATTCGATGTAACTTATTTGAGAAATGTGCATTTGGTTGTCATTTATATACTACCTCCGTTTCGAAAAAAACGCAACAAATTGGATGGCATGGACTCCTAGTCCATTTTTTTGTTATGAGAGTAAAAGAGATAAAGAGAGAAAGTAAGGTATGTGATTATGAGAGAGATAGGAAGAAAATACTTACAAAAATGGAATGATTAAAATTGTTGCATTTATTTTGAAACTTTCTAAAATAGAAATTGTTGCGTTTATTTCTAAACGGATGAAGTATAAAATTGCATTACAGGATGTAGAAACTGTGTAATCTGGCTGTTGGGTTATTTGGGTACTTGGATTAGTCAACCAAATCAAGGAAGTCTTAACCACCAGAAAGTTGTCAACAGAAAAGATTTGCTACATGAACATTTCTATCCGCCCTTCTCACTCTATTCCTTTCTCATCCTTCTCGGCAGTCACCTGGAATCAGTACGCATAAGAAGGGCGTTAATTAAAGGGCAATGATTAATAAAAATTGAAAGGAAGTTGAGAATAAATCTCAAAGCATTTATCGGACACCATGGTAGTTGCATACATATTTGTTGTAGTTTGGAAGGGCGTTAATTAAGCTTGTGTTCAAGCCGTGCTTACATATTTGTTGTAGTTTGGACACCATGGTGGTTGCATACTCTATCCGTTTTTTTAGATGTAACACTTTGACTTTAACACTTTGATTTTGACACTATTCATCCGACTTACTTTGACCGTTAATTGTTACTTATATATAAAGAAAAACATAATCATGTGAGATCTTGTTGGATTCACCTCGAAATACACTTTCGAAATATATAATTTTTATAATTTTTATACTTATATATTTAGAGATATTAAGAGTTCAAATTGTGTCTCGGCAAGTGTGAAAAGTGAAGTGTTACATCTAAAAAAGCAGATAGAATATTATTTTAAGGGTATAAGAGTACTTTTATAATGGGCCATATATAACAAAAAGTAGTAATGAAGCATTTATTTGAGACAACCTAAGAAAGAAAAGTGGAACATTTAGGGCTCGTTTACATTAGATGAATAGAACTGAACTGAACTAAATAGAAGTGTATTAATTGAACTAAATAGAGATGAACTGAACTGAAATGAATAGAGATTAACTGAACTGAACTGAATATAATCTAAAGTAAATAAGCCCTTATTTAAGGGCTGATGGAGTACAAAGAAACCAACACATGACAAGATAGAATGTGGTATCACGGTATGAACTGGCATTTAATTAATAAAACTTAAAGGCCTTGTTTGGGAGTTAGCTGATTGATTTAGCTACTTTGATTAGTTGATTGTGATAGCTGATTTGACTAACTGATTATATTAGATGTTTGTGTAAAATTTTTGGTAAATTAACAGTTAGTTGTTAGATATTTCAAAGGTAAAAAAGAATTAAAAAGCTATAAACTCTTTCTAGACTTTTTTAAAAAAGTTTTTTTTTTTTAATTTTTTTTTTATCCCAAAACTCAATTTCAAACCTCTAACTAAAAAACACAAAAAACAACCTTTTACGTTGGTCAAAGCTCTCTTTTTTCTCAAACTTTTTTTCCGTTAGAAATTTTAATCTAGGTTGCACGGTCACTTCTAACAAGTGACGTGTCTCGTGTCGATACATATTGGGCACCGACACTCGTTGGGACATGCCTAAATATGTGTCGGACGCACCAACTCATGTGTCCAATATTTTTAGTTATATGGACACTTATGAGACACATATTGGACACATTCTAAACTTCTTTTAAAACTTACTCCCTCCGTAACGAATTAGTAGCAACATTTGGACTAGCACGGACTCCTAGATGAAATAGGTTAATTGTGGTATTAGGTGGTATAATGATAAAAGTAAGAGAGAGAAAACTAAAAGAAGGAAAAGTAAATGAGGTATTATGTGGTTTGATGATAAAAGTAAGAGAGAGAAAAGTAAGAAAGAGAAAAATAAGTGGGGTATTGTGTTGTTTTTTTTGCCAAAAAAAGAATAAAATAAAATTGGAAAAAATTATTGCAAGTATTTTGTTACACCTAAAAATGAAAATTGTTGCTAGTAATTTATTACGGAGGGAGTATATATATATATATTTAATTTGAATGAGAATTTATATTATAATGTGTGAAGTGAGTTCATAAAAGTGAAATATAAATTACAAACATCGTCAACTATTCATTAAAATTAAAATTATAATGACAATAAAATTTTAAACATAATTTTTTCTCTTCATTATATATTTTTCTAATAATTTAATAATAGAAATATATATATTTTAATATTATTTTCCCATTTTCCCGTATCCTAGACTTTTGAGTTAACATTTTTCCATATCCTTATCGTATCTTTACCATATCCGTATCCGTTTTCATACAACCTAGCTTTTAATTTACACCCATGCCAAAAATAAAAAGTACGGAATAGTAAAAAAGAGTTAAAATGAACGAGAGGATGAAAATTGAGAACTGAGACGAAAAAGATTGGGCCAACCGTGACCACCAAAAAAAACTGTGTTTGGGTTGCTGAAAATACAGAAATAATGGCAAGCACAATACTAAAACTAAAAGCATGCAAAACAGACCTCTGATTGACGAAAATGGGGACGGGGATGGGAATGTGGTGTTCAACTTCAACATTAGGCGTCGGTGGTGTCTGTAAATCAGACACCCATTTTCATGGCAACAACACAAGGACATTCACATTAGCCCCAAACTTTCTGCAGACAAATGGAATCAGTATCGCACGACCATCTCTTCTTTCTTTTTCACAACCTCGTCTTCCTAATTCTCTTTCTCTTTCTCCCAAATTCTCAATCTCCCCAATTCTAACATCAAATTCCAACTCAGTAGTTACCTCCGATCATCTCACTACCGCCGTTGAATATAACCCTGTTCATTCTTGGTAAGTTTTTCTTTCATCGGAATTCGGAAATCCTTCATATAATTTCAGTTTTTTTCCCCTTTGCCTTTTCAATCGCTCATATAATTTTATACATATAATAATCATGATAATAATTCCTTGAGTAAAGCACGTGGGAATGGAGGGGATATTCGATCCGGTACCAACGTTGTGGAGATACTGGCCCTGCTCTTGTTCTCATCCATGGCTTCGGAGCTAACAGGTTTCATTTCCTTTTCTTCTAACCTCAGTTTTACATGCATCATTGATTAGAATTGAATTAAATTGAAGTCTTATTTTGGAATACTTTCATGATTTTTTTTTCTATGCTTCCTTAATATAAATTTGGAGCTCTAATGCATTTTCTCCCTGAGCAGCCTTTCTACTACCTTAACAGTTGTTTGGTATCCTGTTTTCAGTTTCCAAATCTTTGCCCTATAGGGGGAATGCCATGAATGCATACAAAACAAGATATGAAAAAATAGGGAGAAAATTGCAAGGGAGCTGGTCTACTTCCTCACCATGATTTTAATACTTTTAAAACAATGGAACAAATATTTTAATGACTAAAAAAAAGAAAATTATGCAAAAATTGGGGCTGGATGGGATAATTGGTAATATATTGCAGTAATAGTGAATTTAGAGTAGTATTGAATAAGGAAACAACCTACAGTCTAGAAACATAATCTCATCCCTAAACATGCCTTGCCTCAATCTAGACTAGACCTTAAATTTGTGAAGGGATTGGGTTAATGTTGATATTGTATTTTTCATCAAGTCCATATGAATTGCAGCGAAAGGTATGTATGGTCTCCATGTTGAAATGCTAGAATGTCAAATGATCGAGTATGTGTATGCATATGAAGTTGGACAAACAAAGTGATTCGTTCTTTCAGACCTTGATTAATTACTCTTTATTCTCCCAATTGGAGGAAAAATCTACCAATTTTGAATATGTCTGTATGCATATGTAGTTGTATTAATAAAGTGTTTGTTTCATTCAATCCTTGAGTAGTTAATCTTTATTCTTCTTACAGCGATCGTTAGAGGAAAAATCTACCAATTTTGAATATGTGTGTGAACTAAAATAGTAGTTGGTTCATTCAAGTTTTGAATTATTCTCTATTTTTCCAACAGCGATCATTGGAGGAAAAATCTACCAGTTTTGGGAATGTCGCACAGGGTCTACTCCATTGATCTCATTGGGTATGGTTACTCCGACAAACCCAACCCTCGTGACTTTGGCCTTACTGCTTTCTATACATTCGAGACTTGGGCATCCCAGCTCAATGACTTCTGTCTAGAAGTAGTCAAAGATGAGGCATTCTTTATATGCAACTCTATTGGAGGTGGCTACCCTTTTCCACTGTCATCTTTACTTCTTCCTGTATTCATCTGTATTTCTTGAGCAGTAGTTCTAGTTAATTGATTGTTCCCACTTGTTAATTCCTTGACTTGAGAAGATCTTCCAAGTTTTACATGTTCCATGAATGTTGATTTGACATTTTGCCAAAATCTTGAAAAAAGAAGAATCTTCAGTCTTTTTCCATGAATGAATTTTGTATACTAATTTCTTGCTGTTTCTAGCAGTAGCAACACAGATTATGTATTCTTGGATGTTTACATTGCCTAATCATGTGATGGTACTTGTAGGTCTTGTTGGACTTCAAGCTGCAGTGACAGAGCCACAAATTTGCAAGGGTCTTGTCCTTCTAAACATATCTCTGCGTATGCTGCACATTAAAAAGCAGCCCCCACTTGGCCGACCTCTTATAAAAGGCTTTCAGGGTTTGTTGCGGTAATATACATAACTCTTGTCCAATAATTTCTTTTGTTGTGTTTCGACTAAACCCATAACCTTAATTGGTTCACTTTGTGGCAGAAATACCGGTTTAGGTAAACTATTTTACCGAACAGTGGCCACACCTCAATCTGTCAGGAACATCCTATGCCAGGTTCGTACTGTCTATGTTATTGCCCTCTCAAAAGTGAGTCAAAACCAGTGTTCCAATATCTGTCTTATGTTAGTTTATAGAAACCTTGTACAAATTTATAGAACCTAGCTGGTACGTATTCCTTGTTTCTGTATCGTTTTAGTAAATAGGCTTTGTTCTGTTACAAGGATTCATCAAAAGTCTACTAAAATGATCAAGGGATGCAGCTTAGCTTGTTTACACTTTACATGAGCTGTTAACAACGATACAGTTGTACAGTCTCAGTCTCTCCCCTTTAAAATGTAATCATTGTTTGATTTTAAAAAAAAGCTTGCTATGCTACAGGTGTTGTGTGTTTTTGACTTTTTGCTAAAGTTTTTGAAAAATATTTGAAGGGCGGGATGGAGACACAGCCCTTGTTTCTGGTTCTTGTCACTCACTCACTCCACCTTTTGTTATGCATAATGTAGAATCAGTGAATCACAATCACAGTGATTCTAGCTTGATAACTTGTGAAGGGGAACAAGCTGTTATTGTTGTGGAAGAAAGCAGTTGTCTTTGCTTGGTTAGACTAACAGATGTTATTTTCAGTGTTACCATGATGCCTCCCAGGTGACAGAAGAACTAGTTGAAAATATCCTTCTTCCTGGGCTAGAACCTGGTGCTGTAGATGTATTTCTGGAGTTTATTTGCTATTCAGACGGTCCTCTTCCAGAGGAGATGTTGCCTCAAGCCAAGGTCGGGTAGTTTCATGATGCTACTGTGACATTATTGGTATACAAGCATTCTTTTTTCTGTGGTTATGGGAATAATATGTACATATACAATATTTTGCAGTGCCCGGTATTGATTGCTTGGGGTGACAAAGATCCTTGGGAGCCCATTGAGCTTGGGAAAGCTTATAGTAAATTTGAATCTGTAGAAGATTTTGTTGTCTTGCCTGGCGTAGGTCACTGCCCTCAGGTCATTTCTAGATTCTCTACTCTAGGCACAGTTTGAATTATCGCTTCAACCCTTTGTTTGCCAACTGAATTCCTTTTTTTTGTTTTTTTATCACTACTTCCATTAGATAACACTCCTAGTATGTTGTAAACAAGGTCTGAGTTAGTCAATGTTTGTCTTGCAGGATGAGGCACCTCATTTAGTGAATCCATTAGTAGAGTCATTTGTGGAACGTCACTCTGCAACCAGAGCCAGTATTCCTTCAGAGTCTGGTGTAAGATAATGGTCGAGAATTGTTCGTTGTTCAGTGTCATTATACTGTTCATGAAGATGCCTATTAGCCTCTAGTGCTGCATGCTGCTGATGAGATGTTCAGAGTTCTGAGAGGTCTGGGAGTCTGACTCTACGTTATACCTGTGTTTTCCTCTCCATAAGAATGCTAAACTATACTGTTGATTTGTGATATAAAACATATCTAGTTGCACACTTGCAATGCACATGTTAACATCCTATCCACAAAGTTTGTTGTTAGTTTGGACACTTGCCTTTCAGGCTTTACTAAGGGTCTTTTGTAAATCATTCAAACGCTACATTATGAAGGTTAGAAAAAAGGGACGATATATTTGGGTGTACAGAATTTTGATTATAGAAAGAAGGGTATCTTGATCTTGGATTTCTGTCTTCTATTTTCTTTTGCAAGTCACTGTGTTCATCTGCACTGGAGCCTTTGGTATTTTCTCGTTCTTAAATGTGTGGGAGAAAAGTTATGTTTCTTAATTGTAACAAATAATTTAAATGAAAATTTACGACCGAAAAAAATATATATTTTAGATGAGAAACAACATTTAATTTTTTTTTTTTTGGCATTTAACAACTATAATTTTTATTTTATTTTTATTTTCTTGAAAAAATTCATATAAATAACTCCAACTATTGGAGGCCTTCTAATATTAATCCCAACTATTGATTATTACAGTATAATCTAAACGTTGGGTGTTTTTTTTATGATATTAGTCTATTGACTTAAATTAATCTATTGTAATTGGTCACCAATTCAAAAACTAATCGTTACCTTCCCCCTTCCCCTAGTTATTGTATTTAACTATATTTCCTCCCTTTCTATGAAGCAAAACAGAGTCATTCATTAGTTAGTATGGACTAATATCATAAAACAATGCCCATAGTTTGGATTATATTGTAAAAATCGATAGTTGAAATTAATATTGAAAGATCTCCAATAATTGGTATTATTCGTATGGATTTGTCCTTTTTTTTTTGCAAAATTAGACCTCAAGGCTTTTTTCAACATTAATTTTTATTTTCAGACATTATTCAAGGTGTTTTCTCCGTACAATTATCGCACTATGCTTAATGCCTTGATAAACTCTTGTATTCAAAATTTAACGCTAAAAAAAAGTCTTGAGGTTTGATATCGATTTTTTTTTTTGTTTGTTAAAGTTGTTAAATGCCAAAAAAATAAAAGGTTATTTCTCGAAAAAAAAAACTGATAAAAGGTCATTTGTGCAAAAGATTCTCAACTTAAAAACCATTAGAAATTTAGAATAATAAAAACAAGTACCAGTAGATACATATGTATGTGCCTTTTTAGAAAAGGATTTGTAGATTGAGGTTTTTTTTTTTTTTTTTAATGTTTACTAAGTTGAATTAAACTGAACTGAAATGAATAGAACTGAATTGAGCTGAATATAATTATTTATGAGAGAAAGAAATTGAGAATTGAATTGAATTGAGTTGTTTATGAGAAAAAAAAAAATTGAGAACTGAGTTGAACTGAAAATAAGTTGAAGTAAATAGGCCCTAAAGGGATATTTTAGGAAATGTATTCCTAAATAAAAAAGCAAAAGAAGATGTAAATCATTGCCACATCATTGCAGTTTCGATCGTTCAAGAAGTCGGTAACTTGATATGCTTGCCAGCATTTGAGAATATGTAAAAAAAAAAATTATATATAGGCTAGAAATAATCATCCTCTCTGGATCTTCCTCTTGTCTGTCTCTGGATGCCTTCATTCGGCCCATTATTGTTTGTGCTACTTGCATCATCAGCAAGCAAGCAAGCAAGCTTTGATATACAGACTATATATATATATATATATATATATATATATTAGCTTATCTGTTAATTGCTGATACTGTATAATTAAGCCAGGTGGACTGGGTAGGAAACCAAACATAATACATACATAGAGGAAAGGAAAGGAAAGGCATCCATGGATCCCTGGCTATATATCTAGCTTAAATGCTTAATTAGTTAATTACTTACAGTAATAATAATTAATATAATATACAGACTTGGAGATTATGGAAGCTGCTGCTGCCAAACACGATCAGGTACCGTACATTACATACATGTCGTCTCCGATCCTACCTTTGCTTCAATTCTCAATGTATATATATATATATATGTATATGATATGATATGATATTCAATTCAATTGGCAGGATTCAATCCAAAAGCTTTCAAAGCCTGATGATGGTGATATTATCATTGTATACGTTCTTGGTATTTTATTTTATTTTCCACTCCCATCATCTTCAATCCTTTACGTATGTATGTATGTATGTATGTATGTATGTATGTATGTTTATTGTATTCTTCTCTGTCCGGCCATCTCCTGTTTAATTATTTACTAATATATACTGCGGGCGGTTTGAATTAATTAATTAATTGGTTTCAATTACTACAAATTAATTAATAATAATATATATCCTTGGTTTGGTATCTAGGCGGTCCTGGAAGCGGTAAGGGCACCCAATGCTCAAAAATTGCTCACTACTTTGGTTTTACTCATCTCAGTATCGGAGACCTCCTTCAATCTCACCTCACCTCTGCCTCTGCTTCTCTTACTGGGTTTGTTCCTCCCATCACCTTACCCTTTATTATCTGCATTTTACACACAACTTATTATCTGTGTCTTACTATATTTATATATATGTGTTATCCTTTTCCTTCACAAACACCGTATTCACTCGTCCTTTTTTTTTTTTTTTTTTTTTTAATTCCCCCCCACCACACACACACAGAAAAATGATCGAGGAATTCAAGAAGCAAGGAAAACTAGTCCCCTCTGAAATTGTTGTCAAGCTGCTGCAACAGGCAATGCAGCAAAGTGGAAACACCAGGTTCCTTTTTGACGGCTTCCCACGCAATGAAGAGAATCGTTTGGCTGCCCAGCATATCGTACTACTCTGCCCCCTTTGTTTGCTCCTTATAATTGTTGTGTGTGTGTGTGTGTGGGGTCATTATTCTTGTTTATCATTAGCCTACCTAACTAACTGTAGTAAGTAACATTGCCTCTAGTTCGTTCTTATATTGTTAGTTAGTTAACATACTGATTTTGTTCCTTGAATTGGCTAATTTAATCACACACAGTTGGGAATTCAGCCAACTGTCGTGTTAGTGTTTGACTGCTCTGAAGAGGAGATGATCAGGCGTCTTCTGCATAGAAATCAGGTCTCATTCTCTCTTTCTCTGTTTTAGATATTTAATTTTTTCATGTCAATTTTCTCATGATATATGTGTCTTCGATTATTGTGTATAGGGAAGGGTTGATGATAACATGGACACAATTAGGGAACGTCTTAAAGTTTACAAGGAATCAACACTGCCTGTGATAGACCACTTCTCCAAAGAGGGCAAGGTTCGAAAGGTAAACTACTCAGACACTTGGACAACATACAGCAACCTTTTAGACTTGCTTTAATTAAGTTCTGTTCTTAATCCGCATTATTATATATAGCTGATCAATCTCTTACCTGTCCTGTTCATCTATATATCAGATCAATGCTGAGAGACCCATTGAAGAGGTGTTTAGGTCGGTAAAGGTTGTGTTTTCTGAGCTTGGATTAATAGAGGGTGCATAAATAATAAGTACAGACCACATACTCTAGAGTAAGTAGGACAGCTTTGAGCTCTCATATTGTATATAATTTCCGATAGAATAATGTCCAAGATATGACATTATGACTGGTATATGTATGTATGTATGTATGTATGTATGTTATCTTGATAATTACTACTCCCTTCCAGTAGTAGTCACATTATAAAGTTGTTATTTTGACTCCATAATGAAGATTCAACAGGAGCCTTGTTTTGATTTCATGATTACATTTGTTTCTTGTAGCTGAGCTGAATAGAGAGATCGATATATCATATATGGGCAATTCATCTCACAGTAACACATAGGCTCTGTTTGTTTTGGATTAAAACAATTTTCATGTAAAATCATTTTCTAAGGAAAATAATTTTCAATGAAAACATAAATGTAAACAAAGTTTTCCTTTGATTGTTTGATTAAAGGAACTTGTGAAGGAAAGAAAAAATGAAATAGAAATGAAGGAAAGATGGGAGTAGTGAATAAGGGAGAAGTAGAGAGTAGGAAGGAAAATGTGGCATTCATTCCCCCACAAAAGAAAAATGGTTTTCCTTAACAAACAAAGGAAAATGGAAAGAGGGAGTTTTTCATCGAAACAAACAGCCATAATGGGTGCATGATTTTCTATTCAAGTCTTCTAATAAAGTTTGTGAGATATGGACCTAAATTACTGTCCCCTTGAAAATGTAGCAGTGACAACTTCAAATTGGGGTATCATATCAGGAACCTGATGATGACTGACTGGAAAAATAACACTAAACACCAGATTATACTTGTAAACAACATTAACACCAGATTATTATACTCATGATGATGATGATGTTGATGATGAAGAAGATGTTGTTGATGATGAGAAGGTAACATTAACATAAACATATGGAGGATGCAACAGACGAGTAGAAATTCTACTTGTAAATTTTAGCTTCTCATAGCCGCTTGTTGACAGCATTATTGTGATCTGAGCTGCCATTATGCCTCCTGCTCCTGCTCTGCTCATTCTTCAACACTCACTTAATCTTTCAATCCTCTTCTCTTCTCTCTCTCTTTTCTTTTCTTTTCTTTTTCTTCAGGCCAATTTTCTTTTTCTTTTAAGATGTATGAATGTCAGGTTTCACGAGAGCTTGTGGCTACAAATTAAGTTCAAGGAAAACTACTCACACATATAAGATTGCATTAGGGGTCTCTTTACTTCAACTGAATACAGCTGAACTGAACTGAATACAACTGAAAATAATATTTTAAAAGAGTAGGAAATTGAGAAATGAACTGAACTGAATTTAAGCTGAAGTAAAAATTTTTGTCCCAACTACTTAAACTAGGTTGCATGAACCTTAAAAAAAATTAAATAAAAAACAGGTACCAAAAAAATATTTACAAATTCAAAGATGAGTAAAAATATAATAGTACTTTTTTTTTAGGAGAAACTAGAATAGTACTTAACACTATATACATTAGCTCAAGTTCAATGAACATTAGTATAAGAATTATTGAATATTTTTCCATTTTTTAAATTAGATCAAATTGACAATTTTCAAGTTAATGAACATTCATTCATTGTGGATTGCACTTGTAGGGAGAATACCGACCTCTACGTGCTCGTGGAGTACCTTCTGTAAATAATTAAAACATGTTACTCCACAAATTAAGAATAAGTGGATGCAGAATTTTTTTTTTTAAAAAAAAAAATCTATTTCATCAATTTTTTATTTTTTTATAGGAAAATTTTATTGATCTACTTTCTGTACATTTTCATTTATTTACTCATTATATTACAGATTTTCACTTTGTGTGAATATTCAAGCTTTAAAAGGATTGTAAAAGTGATTGCAAAGCATACTTCAAGGGTCCTACAACTCCTTTATTTTTATTTTTTTTTACAAAATACATATTCCAAAACAGAAATAACAGGATAATCAATACTTCGTAAGAGCTTAGCTTCGCTTCATATATTAACTCTCCTTTTCTCAATTTGGTAAGAAAAACATAACTTATTGATTGGTATGGAAATTCGAAGCACAGAAGATACCTCACTCCTTCAAAAATATTAACTTATGATGCCTCAATAGTATTCTAGATATTCATAAAATTAATGCAAGTGCACTGAATCAAATGATACTTTCCTCTAAAAAAAATTAAAAAATCAAATGACACTTTTGCTAAGAATATAAAAAAAAAAAAAAAAAAAGTTAAGCTGCATTTTATAAAAAACAACTAATTAACAAATGCATTTCAGTTTTGCAAAAAGTTTTTCACTCAAATGCATGAGTTTTATGCAATTTAGGTGTAATTCATACAGTATAATTCAATGTACATTGCTAATAATGAACAAGTATACCAGTTTCATCATTCTAAATTTTATGCACTAGCTTGCATCAATCAAGTGTTGTATACATCAACATTTCCAATAGCAGGCATAGCAGCATAGCTCATCTAGCATGACATGAGGGGTGCTCATTTAAAAGCGTGATTATAGTCATGAAAATGGAAATTCTTGTATATGAAATGAGACAACCATTTTGACACTGAAAAACATATCAGTGCTGCCAAGAACAGGCCACTTCTTTGAATAGTAGTCAGTGTTCCCTGCCTGATTACTCCAGCGACACCAATCAGAACAACCACCACAATTTGAAGCGTAGTTTCAGTGATGTTGAGCCCCTTGTACGCAGCATTACAGCTGGTGCAATTCACCACGTGACTCCAGTACCTGAAACATTTTCCCCACCCATGTCAGAGCCTTCAATTAGGACTTGGGATCTATCATGTTGACTAGAACGATTAGTATCGTTAAAAATAACTGATCTCCAATTCTAGAAAGGAGTTATCAGGACCCCGTTGAACCGAAGAAGAGCCAAAAGGAAACAACAGTAGTAGGCAATAAGGATTGTATGCTTAAACACTGAATTGAAAGCAACTAACCTATCCATCAGCTGCTCGTGAGGAGGGGATGGAGGAAGTACTGATCCATCGAATCTCTGCCTCCAATCAACTTGACCTCCGGAGTACTTCTTCAGCCATTTTCTAAAGGCAATTACGAGGGTATCTGACTTGGTTGGAACAAAGCAGGCCTTTTGCCAATTTTTCTGTCCGAACTCCATTATCTTGTGCTCCTGTAAAAAAAAAAAAGAATCGGATTGCTGAAAAGTTTTCACTACTTTCCCACAACATGGGACTAGATACTCAGATTCATGCAGGTTCTATAGACAAATCAAGCTTTACCAGAATTTTAGGTAGACAAGAGTTGTGAGGATTGAAAATTACCTCCACATGCAAAAGATACAGGTCTGAATCAAGGATCAAATTTTGCCCTATGTGAAATACCCATCTAGGCACAATCTGATCAAGCCAGACCGCAAAATTCCGAGGAAAAGTCCATATCAATCGACTTTTTCCGGGACTGACAGGAATGCAGAAAAAAATCAAGAGAAACCTTCTCTGTTTGCTTTCCAATCCCTAGATCATTAATTAAATTGGCAGAAAACACACATTAAGAGCAGAAACAAAGAAGGGTAAATGAAATTAATACCAACTATTTATGATAACCTTTTCAGGACTGGATTGTGATTGGCTTTGATTCATCACAGATTTTGGAAGAGCATAAAAGACACACGGCGGAATAAACTTGCTGATGCCCCTCTCTTGCTGAGCAGAGAAGCCATTTTTGTTGAGTGCTTCAACATTAATCTCCAAAGGTCTCCCGCCTTCCCTATCTGCTTTGGGTGTGAAAATAACCTGAACATCAACCCCGGCCCTATAGGCTAAAGCTACTACAGAGGTACAGGCATAATAGCTAAAGACACAGGATGCATGGATTTACTTATCTGTTTTTGTCACTTGGAATTTGCATTATTCCGTAGTGTGCATAAGGAACATGAGCAGGATCCATAAGGTTTTCAGCCAGAATTTCATATCTGAAGAGGCAGCGACAGCATTATTAAGATGACTATTAGTAGCAAAAATCAGCAGCATTATTCGTCTCGTTAATTTTGCCTACGTGACATAGTTATCTGTCTCTAGTTCAGAGTCAAAAGAAGAATTGATAAAAAAAGAAAAAGAAAAAAGAAACATACCCAAAAGGAATGTCCCTAGTTCCCATGGATTTGGAGTATGCAGGATCATCAATTTCAGCAATATAAGGAGGTTGTTTCTTGGTAAGAATGTCTTGGTACTGGGGATCACTATTTGGCCAAAACCAAAGAATATCATTTTGGACAGTGCAAGGGTAAGAAGCTACACATGCCTTCTTGGATGTGTGGATCTGTCAAAATTGATCTGCCTTGATTAGAAATGCTAACTAACTACAATATCATTGGAGCTCTGTTCACTAGTAGGCATAAAAACCATTCACTATCTAGTACTCCCATTATATGTACAGGCCAATTTCCCCATACACAATACAACAGTTTAAATAGAAACCAAGGGGATTTTTGGTATAGATAATTTTGAATTTTTGATGGATGCATGAAAGGGATTCAAATAATTGTTTTCATTTTTTTTTTTTTTTTATTGTTTTGTATGAGAACAAATTATGTTTAAAAGTGAAAACAAATTATGTTTACTTTCAAGATACATAGCATAGCATAGCATAGTATACTATAGTATACTTTAATTAATAAAAGTAAAAAATGAGTAAAAAAAGAAGTGAAGAGAATATAAATAAGGAGAAAGAATTGAAAGAAAGGTACCGGAGGAGCATCAGCGGGAGCTTGGGGAATGAATTGGCATTGACCAGAAGAATTAAAACACCAGCCATGGTACACACACTGCAATCTACCCCATTGATCAATTCTGCCTTGAGACAAAGGAGCCAATCTATGAGGGCAACTATCATCAAACACCTGCCAGCTCTTGTTATTAGGCTCCCACCACACCACCAAATCCAGCCCCATCACTCTCTTTCCATGTGGGATCCTCTTATCTAGGTCTATTACTGGGGCTACTGGATACCACTCTGAATACCAATCGAATTCCTCTGCCTCCCCTACTATCTTGCTCTCTTCTTCTTCTTCTTCTTCTTCTTTACTAGTGGCACTCTCAATTGTAGTAGTTGTTGCTATTTTAGGAATAATGATACATGAATTATTATTGGGTTTTATATTAAAGCTGAAAAGCTTCAATCTTTGAGGTGTAGCTGTGAAGTGGGTTGAATTTGATAATGGTATTGTTGATGGAGACCCAACACAAGTAGTAATTGGAATTCCATTTCCAAATTGGGCTTTCATCATACTTGTTGAACTAATTTGCAGAGCTGCCATCGTCGCCTTTTAATTTGATGTCTTTCTTTCACTTTAATTGCTTCTTATTCTCTTACTCATTATATTTCGCAAATCCTCTCATCTCGTCTCCAAACTATACGTTTAATTTAACATCAAATGAATCATTGAATGTCCCGAAGCTTGTTTGCATTATCTCCACCCATTTGTAGTGCACCTCGGCCACTCATTCAACTACTCCCTCGGTCCCTTTTTAGTTGCAACATTTACTTTTTCACACCTCCCAACACACAACTTTAAATAAAAATATCTTTAAATACATATAATAAAAAATTATAAATTAAAAAAGTACATATCGAGCCGAATCAAACGAGATCCCATTTAACTATATTTTTTCTTATGTGCATAAAATTAGAGAAAGTCAAAATTGGTCAATAAACAGTGACAAAATTGTACTTGTTGCAAAAAAAAGGGGACGGAGGAAGTAGTACTTTTTCCGTCCACAAATATTTTTTCACATCTCATGAGCACAATTTTAAATATTAACTAGTATTGTGGCCCGGGCGTTGCCGCGGATAATTTTTTTTTTTGTGAAAGGGCAAATACGGTTGAAATTAAAACAGTTGGATCAAATAAATCTTATGGTCAAATAAGGTTCTTAGTTCTCATTTTAGGATTAGGTTATCACATGATCCCAATTCTATATACTTCCTCCATTTCAGGAAAATTGCTACACTTTGACTTTTCTACTTTTCATGCAATATACTTTGACCTTTGACCCACTAATTATTCACTTCACTATATTTAATAATTTTCAAGCAATTTAATAAATTTTTATGATTTTTAAGGGAATCTTAACAATGGAACAATATTCTTTAAAAAAACAATAATTAGAGTTGGTTAAGGTGGTAAGTGTCTATCTATTTGATAGAAGAGTGCTGAGTTCGAATCTTAGCGTAATCATTTTTTAATAATGTGTGTGTGAAAATCCCATGTGGCATAATGCTTGTGTATGTGGCGCGCAATCCTACATGGCGTAACAATGGTGAAAGTTGATGTTTGAGTGGCAATCCTATGTGTCGCATTCATGATGCTGGTAATCCTACGTGTCGCATTTACAGTGCTTTGCACACCTTTTGATAGTTGTTATAGATATCACTCATTATTAAAAAATACACTTCGAAACGAATCAAATGAGATTGTGGTTGCTTGGTTGGTGCCTTTTTTTAAACGAGACTATGGTTGCTTGGTTGGTATCAAGTCTTGTGATTGTGTAATTTATTTTAGGTCATCTAACTAAATTAAGCCAACACACGTACTTGTAAGAAAGATAAATAATCCTCATAAATGTGTGTGATGAAAATTTAACTAAGGACCTCGTGTATGGAATTCTGAGGCCTTAACCAACAGGCTAAGACCTCATCCTCGATCAGTTGGTACTTGTTGGTAGGGATGTAAAAGCAGGTTAAACGGTCGGAAACAGGTCGGTCAAAAACAGGTTCGGTAATAAACGGTCCGTAAAAAACAGGTCATATGAGTCCTTTCGATATCGGTTGGTAACGGTCGGTCTTATTCGGTATCCGGTCGAATTCGGTATTTTCCTATACAGGTGTCGGTCGGTTTCGGTCTGGTACTTATCGGTCCGGTCGTTTTTCGGTAACAAGTCACATTCGGTCGGTCAAAATCGGTCTTTTACAGGTCGTAACCGGTGCACGGGGTCATAATCGATCGGTCATAATCGGTATGCAGGTTGTAATCAGTCGGTCGCGGTC
Organism: Salicornia ramosissima; assembly: GCA_951394345.1. Taxonomy (NCBI): domain Eukaryota; kingdom Viridiplantae; phylum Streptophyta; class Magnoliopsida; order Caryophyllales; family Amaranthaceae; genus Salicornia; species Salicornia ramosissima. Next base: position 58,648,431 of record OX596236.1, on the reverse strand, counting down.
AAATGTATGTCGTAACCTGACAGTCTTAAACGATCGATCACAATACAATCGGTCAATTCAAAAGTTCGGATCAGATTTTGATATTTCGGGTTAGTTGGACTAGAATTTTTGGCTAAGAATTTAGGATCGAATAATTATGCCCACCTCTAAAATATATTAAAAATCAGTTTCATTATGTTTGAGCCAAAAACCAATGTAAGATTGATCTTATTAAATGAATTTACAAAAATTTCATCAATTTTTGTCAACGTAGAGAAATCATGTAAATAAGTTCGGTAAAAAATGGGTTCGGTTGTAAACAGGCAAACGACTTCAGTGATAAGGCTGATCCAAAACAGGTTCGGTACAGTACAATTTTGATTAAAATTGGTCGGTCAAAAATCGGAATTTGGCAGGTTGAAAACAGGTTGGGTAAGAAAACAGGTTCGGTAACGGTCTCGGTATAATAAAAACAAGTCGGAAACGGGTTCGGTTTTGAATGGGGTCGGTACCGGTCGGTTTCGGTATGCGTAAAAGCGGTTGGAATACGGTTTCGGTATAATTCGGGTTCGGTAGCGGTCGGTATTCGGTCGCTAAAAATTCGGTCAAAAACAGGTTCGGTATCGGTCGATACGGTCGGTCAAACAGTTTTCTGACCCACATTTACACCCCTACTTGTTGGATGGCAAAAAAAATTAAACAGTACCATTTTGTGTAATTTTATTAAAAATATAATTTAAAAATACAAATTATTTTTTATGGTGAGTATATATACCTCATTCTAGTCAAACTTATATTAAAACTAGATTAGTCCGTGCTATGCATGGTTTTATTAAATAATTTTGATAAATTTGAAATTTTGTTACGCAATAAGTCAATTGAAAATAAATACAGAGTGTGTAGTATAAAATCATTACATCAATAAAAATATTTTGGGTATAAATTCTTAATGATTTGAAAATCGACAAAATAAAGAAAATATCATGATATTAAAAATATTATATTGGTCATTAATTGCATATGAAAAATTGAATAATGGAGTTAATGATATTTATATTTTTAAAGTATGTTAAATACTAATGAAAAGAAGAAAAAAAAAAAAGAAGATATCATAAACATTATTTGAGAGAACATTTTGATTGAGAAATTGACACATGTACCATCTTTAGGTGAGATTGATGTCAACATTATTCTGTTTTAGTATATAGTATAGATATAGATGTCATTTGTGATACAAAATTTGTATTTAAATCAATTAAACCTATTTTAGTATATATTAAAGTGGTCGACACTGTTAGGCTTGCTTTAGTTCTGTTCTTAATCTGCATTATTGTATATAGCTGATCTCTTGCATGTCCTGTTCATCTATCAGTTCAATGCTGATAGACCCATTTAAGAGGTGTTTAGGTCGGTAAAGGCTGTCTTTTCTGAGCTTGGATTAATAGATCATAAGTACAAACTACAGACTCTATATTAAGTAGGACAACTTTGAGCTCTCATATTGTATATAATTTCCTATAGAATAATGTCGAAGGTATGACCCGCATATGTATGCATGTTATATATCTTGATTCTATCTTGATAATTATTGTTCCCTTCTAGAAGTAGTAGTCACATTATAAAGTTGTTATTTTGACTCCATTGTTATCATGATATTAAATCAAGGCTGCATCACGGCCACATTGTAAAGATTTTTGAGCTTATCACGATCGAGATATTAAGCCACAACGGCCACGAACCATCCACATTATCCGTGAATGTGATTCCGCGACCGTTACCGTGATCGCGGCCGAAAACAACACCATGATTACTATCATTACAAGTTTACAACTCTCTTCAATGGTTTATTGTATAGAAAAAAGAGTAAGCTTTTTGATAGGATTTAAACAAAAATTAAAAATGACAGAGATAATGAAGATTCAGCAGGTGCCTTGTTATGATTTCATTTGTGTCCTGTAGGGCTGTAGTTGAGCTGGCAGAGTGATCAATATATCATATATGGGTAATTCATCTCTTAGGGCTTGTTTACTTCAGATTATATTCAGTTCAATTCATCTCTATTTAGTTCAATTAATACACTTCTATTCAGTTCAGTTCAGTTCAGTTCAGCTAATGTAAACGAGCCCTTAGTAACACATAATGGGTGCATGATTTTCTATTGGAAGTCTTCTAATAAAGTTTGTGAGATTGCTATATATATATATATATATATATATATATATATATATATAGTAATAAAGGAGTTGGAATCTAAACAAACATGCTATAACGTTGTAAAGAAGCAGGTGTGGTGAATGACACTGCCGTTACAATGGCAGCTACTCAGCTAGGCAGTGTCATCCACAGTACAGATGTATGGCAGAATGGGAGATCAAACACAATACTAGGATAGTGTTGTTGCACGTCTAGGTCTAGATATGGATGTGGACTATCCCCTGGCCAGCCTTAGCTTGAAGATGCAGCAGTACAGTGGCAACTTCAAATTGGGACATACCATATCAGGAACCTGATCTGATGATGACTGAAAAACAACACCACGCAGGCCAGGTTCTCTTTTTGCATTTATATCCTTACTTTGGCTCCCTTAAAAAATGTCTCTAATTTGATAGAGTACATAACTTAATCTTGGATCTAAACCAAAAGCTTAAGCTGATGGTTGAGGCCCAAGATTAAGTTATGTACTTTATCATATATAATCTTTGGGACCGCTTATGTTGCTATGACACTATTTTCACCCTAGTTAAATTTGTAAGTCGAATATTATTGTACGTGTTTTCCCATACATATATAAAGTGGTTAATGCATGTATTGTGGTCATCAAGACACGTTCTTTGGCTGAGAATAGGGTATCCTAGAATCAAAGATTGGAACTTGTGGTCAAGTCATGTTCTTGAGCTGCTTAGTTATCATTGTTGGCTATCCAATTGTATTATAATAATTCAAAAGTAGGTTGATTAAAACATATCTTCATAATATATATCCATCTTATAGACCACAATATATTGTGGACATTCTATTTGTAATGGTATTGTGAGTTACGGAATACAACATAAATATGGATTTTGAATGCTCATCTGAATGCATGGTCATAGTCATGAAAATGGAAATTTTTGTAAACGAAATGAGACAACCACTTAGAAACTGCAAAGCATAGAATAGCCACTGAGAAAATGGCAGTCCGTTGAATTGTGGTCATTATTGTCTGCTTGGTTAGACCAACCACCCCGATAAGACCAAAAGCAATCACCTGAAGCACTGTCTCAGCTATCTTAAGTCCTTTGTAAGCAGCATTACAGCTGGAACAGTTCAAGACATGAGTCCGATACCTGATGAAACGTACATTGCTTTCATTCGTTAACAAGTAGAAGAAAACTGATCAATCAATAGATGCAAATTCATGAAAATTCATTCAGTGAAGTCTTTTTCAAAAGCATGCATGTACACACGGAACATACGTACCTGTCGAGCAGCTCCTGGCGTGGAGGAGTTGGGGGAAGAGTTCCTCCATTGAACTTGGAACCCCAATCCACTTGGCCTCTTGAATATTTGTTTAACCACTTTCTGTAACCAGCAACAATGGCATCTGACTTTGTTGGCAAAAAACAAACTTTATGCCAGTTAGTCGGGCCAAACTCCTCGATTTTTCGTTCCTAACAGATGGTGAGAAAAATTAGTTTAGTGCAGTACAATAACATCAATACTAAATCTCGAAAAAAAAAAAAAAACTTTTAAGTCTGTATTGAAGTATAAAAGTCAGTGCATATTTAGATCTAGGAGACGGAGTGCGTGGTATGTTATAGAAACCTGAATGTGAAGAAGATAAAGATCAGAATCAAGAACCAAGTTTTGGTTGAGATGGAAGACCCATTTTGGGATCAAACGGTCCATCCAAAGGGAAGTATTTCTGGGAAATGACCATATCAACCGGCTTTTGCCTGGACTGACAGGAACACAGATAAAAATGAGAACAGATCGTGCTGGAGTTGAGGAAACCTGAAAAATGATCAGCCACTATCTATGCGTTACAAAAAAATATACATAAAAATGGAAAGGAATCATGATATGATATTGCTATATAAAGTGGAGAAAAAGGCAAAAGGTAGGAACCTTATTATTGTCAGTAGGAGGAGGTGGGGGGTTAGGGTAAACATAATAGACACAAGGGGCAAAGAAGTTGCCAGCACCCCAATCTTGCTTAGTAGAGAAACCAGTAACATCCATATCAGTTACAGTCAAGTTAAGAGGCCTTCCCCCTTCTCTATCCGCCTTGACTTTGGGAGTCGGTGTTTTAAGTATGCCGTAGTGTGCATAAGGAACATGAGCAGGGTCCATTAGGTTTTCAATAAGAACCTCATACCTGCAAACAGCATAGTATATATATATATATATATATAGTATTATATTCAAGGAGCTGAACATACAGCCTCCTCAACCTCATTAATTTATTACGATATTATATTTCCTATACCTACACCTAATTAAAGATAGATGGATATATATAGTTAAAGAGATTACAATTACATTACAATTAATACAAGTAAGGCTAAGAGGATGATGTGATGTTTATGATTTGCAAAAGAAATTGAGATTGAGCTTGAGTGTATTGAGCTAATTAAGTTGCAATCATGTCATGTCATGTCATGCCATTTATGTCATGTGTAGTGACATTTATAACATAGCATAGTAGTGCTAATAACAATCATGCTAGAATCAGCAAGTAGTAAAGTAAATAAAGTGCGAAATTAGAGTGGAATGGAATGAAATACCCGTAATTGATATCTCTATTAGAGATGGGACGGGAGTAAGAAGGATCATCAAGCTCAGGCAAGAAGGGAGGTTTTTTCTTTTGAAGTATGTCTTTGAATTCAGGATGTGAATTTGGCCAAAACCATACAATTCCATTCTGAACCGTGCTTGGGTATACACCTACACATGCTTTCTTTGATGTGTGAACCTGCACTCAACGCCATGCCCCCGTACATACATATATACATACATCCATATAAATAAATACAAATAGTAAGTTTTTTGGGTTGATATATCAAATCTATAATTTAGACAACAGAAAGAGAATAATAATTATATAATTAAAAGGGGAGATGATATTGATGGAATGGATAGAAGAGGAAGACATACAGGAGGGAAGAGAATAGCATATTAGCATAGCATAGTATAGCACCAGTAATCTGATGGAAATTTGGGCGCAAGAGGAAGTTTTATGGACCCAAATTGATATTTAAAGAATACATTTTCATTGTTGATATATTGTGAGAAATTGTACACATGTATTTGTAAGAGCTTACGTCTCTTACTCTCTTGGTAGAACCCTTTATTTTTACCTCTTTTAATATTTTGCTGGAGCTCTCTTTGACTTAGCTCACTTCTTTTTTTGGCTTTCTTTTACTTGGCTCACTTCAAACTATGCACATGATGTCTATTTATACTAGTTACATAGAAAATTCTATTTTTTTTCTAAACTTATCAAATACTAGAGAGTTCTACTAATCTAATATTTCTTATCTCTAGATTTTTCTACTCTTAAATCTCTACAACATGTTACAAGATTTTTCTAGAATATATCATGATTGATATTTTTTTAACTTTTACAAGAATAATTTTCTAGATTAATCTCTAACACTCCCCCTTAATCTTGAAAATTCTTGTACTTCAAAATTCTTCTGTTGATGCAGCTGTCATCAACGATCTCCAAACTTGATTCTTGAAATTTGTTTCTTCTTGGTGCACATGTCACCAACCATCTCGATCTTCTTTTGTCTTTCTTGCACCTTGTTGATCTTCAAAAATTTTGTTGGTACCCTTGTTACCAACTTCTTCCCCTTAACAATAATTTTCTCATTTTTCTCTTAATTGGTACTCATGTTACCAATTCTTATTTACGTCATCTCCCATGACATCTCCCAAATTTCTTATTTTGTTGTTGGTGCTCATGTCACCACACCAACCATCTCTGCTAATGCTCATGTCATTAGCAAACTCCAAAATCTTTTCCTTTTTTTATTCTTTCTCTTCTTCTTCTTCTTTCTTTTTTCACCTTCATCTTCTTTCGTCGCCTTTTCTTTTTCATCCTTTTCTTTTTTTTTTCTTTTCAATTGTTGGTGCTCTTGTCACCGACGTACTTTACTAATGCCATTTTCCAATCTCTTCTTTTTCAAAACTTCTATTTTTCTTCTTCATTTACTTTTCCAAATTTTTTTTAATCTTTTTCAATGTTAATTACTTTTTGTTGATGCCCATGTCATCAACCTTCCAACTTATCCTTCAATTTTTTTTCTTTCTTTTTCATATTTTTCACTTATTTTCATCATCATGTTATTTTTATCACCAACTTTATCATCCATTTTTTGTTTTCTTCCAACAAATTTTTTCTTTAATCTCCATATTTTTTGAAATAACCTCATTGAAAGATTATAGTAGAGACTTACCTTGATTGTGCTTTACAAGTCTCTTCTTCAAAACTTGATCTTCCTCATCTCTTCAGCCTCTGATCTTGGCTCTGATACTATGATGGAAATTTGGGCGCAAGAGGAAGTTTTATGGACCCAAATTGTACATATGTATTTGTAAGAAATCATGTCTCTTACCCTATTGGTAGAACCCTTTGTTTCTACCTCTCCTAATATTATGGTGGAGCTTTCTTTGACTTAGCTCACTTCTTCTTTTGGCTCTCATTTACTTGGCTCACTTCAAATTATACACATGATGCCTATTTATACTAGTTACATAGAAAATTCTAGAGTTTTCTAAATTTATCAAATACTAAAGAGTTCTACTAATCCAATATTTCTTATCTCTAGATTCTTCTACTCTTAAATCTCTACAACATGTTACAAGATTTTTCTACAATATATCATGGTTGTTATTTTTTTAACTTTTACAAGAATTTTATATATTAATCACTAACATAATCATAAACAAGATACATAGCATAGTATAGTATTGTAATGTATTGTATAATATTGTATAGTATAGTGTACTTTAAATAATAAAATTAAAAAATGAGTAAAAAAGAAGTGCAGAGTATATAAAAAAGGAGAAAAAAATAGAATGAAAGGTACCGGAGGAGCATCAGCGGGAGCTTGGGGAATGAATTGGCATTGACCAGAAGAATTGAAACACCAGCCATGGTACACACACTGCAATCTACCCCATTGATCAATTCTGCCTTGAGACAAAGGAGCCAATCTATGAGGGCAACTATCATCAAACACCTGCCAGCTCTTGGTGTTAGCCTCCCACCACACCACCAAATCCAGCCCTATAACTCTCTTTCCATGTGGGACCCTCTTATCTAGGTCTATTACTGGGGCTATTGGATACCACTGTGAATACCAATCGAATTCCTCTTCTTCTTCTTCTCCTTGTTCTTCTTCTTCTTTACTAGTGGCACTCTCAATTGTAGTTGTTGTTGTTGCTATTTTAGGAATAATGATACATGAATTATTATTGGGTTTTATATTAAAGCTGAAAAGCTTCAATCTTTGAGGTGTAGCTGTGAAGTGGGTTGAATTTGATAATGGTATTGTTGATGGAGACCCAACACAAGTAGTAATTGGAATTCCATTTCCAAATTGGGCTTTCATCATACTTGTTGAACTAATTTGCAGAGCTGCCATCGTCGCCTTTTAATTTGATGTCTTTCTTTCACTTTAATTGCTTCTTATTCTCTTACTCATTATATTTCGCAAATCCTCTCATCTCGTCTCCAAACTATACGTTTAATTTAACATCAAATGAATCATTGAATGTCCCGAAGCTTGTTTGCATTAATTACCTCCACCCATTTGTAGTGCACCTCGGCCACTCATTTAACTAGTAATTCTTCCTTAAACTATTTTGTTCCATTTTCTATTTTTGTCTGATCAAATTTATTTACTCAATTTTTTTTAATATGATCCACCTTTTAAAACATATTTATACCTTTACAATCACATTTTTTATTTCTCTATTACCACATTAAATACATTTATACCCTAAAAAAAAAACATTTATACCCTCAAAGTATGATACACTAGAAGACAAAAAAAATATCCTTCCTTAAAATTGACCCCAAAAAAGAATTTGGAGCTAATAATATTAGACAGGGAGAGTACATTTTTCATATACTTGCTCTGTTTTTAAATAGTTGCAACAAAAACGGAGGAAATATTCACTTTCACGTCTGTTGGTACCTTTTTTACTTGGTTGATATTAGCTTTTGAGTGGACACTATTTAGGTAGCCTAATTTAGCCAACGCAAGCATATGTAGAAAAAGATCTGCTATGGAGATGGAAATTCATAACTTAATCCAAGATTCTTTTCAAGACTTGACCAAATTTGATAATTTTGCTATTAGCCACACCTTCAGGGAAGCAAACTGTGCAACAGACTTTCTCAATTCTCGCTAATAAAGGTCATTCCTTCCGCAGATGACTTATTGGTATTTTCCTTTTGATCATACTTTTTCCCTATTTGTCCATAAGGACACTTGTGGTTGGCCCTACTCTAGGGACTGACCGATTTTTTCTTTCACTATAAAAAAAATAATAATAATAAAATAAGTGACATTATTAAATAAAGAGAAATTCCACCTCAACTTTTGAGATTCGAAAACATACTTAGCCAATAATGTTAGTTTTCGCTTCTTTACAAAACATACTTACAACAATTATCTTACAGAAAAAAAAATTATGAAAGATTAACTATTAAATGAAAATAAATGGGATAACTATAACTAAAGTGTACACTAATAATTCAATATACGCTGCGCTCTGTGGAAGCTTGGAAATTCAAGCTATGGAGGACAAAAATGCCAGCAGAAGGAAGAAGACCATTTGAGCCAAACAAACGCAATTACTCAATCAGAGAAGTGAAAAATATTATTCACCAAAATTCAGTCAATCTAATACAAAAAACAAAAGAAACTTATTTATACTAAGCCCAAAAACAAAAGAATCAAACCAAGGCCCAACCGGACAAAACAACAAGCCCAACCGGTAATAAAACAAATACTCCTATACGCTCGTTGTAGTTAATTTATATATATCAATTACAAAGGAATTTAATGGAAAAAAAATAAGGAGTTTCTATAAATGGTAACTCAATTGTTTTTGAGACAAATTTTGCTTAGAGACAACATTTTTCCTTATCCATCTCAAATTTGAAATATATGGACATCTTAAATATGTCACTAGCAACTCTATAAATTTGTAAGTAGTGTTATAAGAACTTATTAGAACTTAAAGGTATTATGAGATTACTATAACTTATATTTTCTTGTATAAACAAAAATAGGGTGAATAAGAATATACTTACACATGAAGGTTGTATATTGTTTTCCTACATCCTGTTACTACTACTATTATTATTACGGAGTAATACGAGAGCAATTTGATGCGTATTTGGTGTTCCAAATGTTGGGTGAGAAATACCAAATACTATCTTGAAGTTTAAGTAGGATCTTTGAAGGTTTGAATATGTTGAATTTCAGAAATTGTAGATGATGAATGTAATTAAAAAAGATGAACAATATGGATAGAATTTTGGTTTTGGTGACACACACTCCCACCAAAAGGTCTTCAAGCATCCAGAGGGACACACTAATAAAGATCTTGAATCCTAGAAGGCTCTATGACACATACTAGACTTACTAGAGGTTGGAGGACAAACCATCCAAGAGAGACAAACTCTCAAGCACAAAGCTATTTTTTTCATTCACAACACGCTCTCTAAACATTATTATGGTTTATTTGCTAGCCCAATGTTATGTTGTAGTAGTCGTTGTTGATGCTATATTTTTCTTTTCCATACGTAACATTACATCTCGATCTACTAGTCTACAGCTGATGGAGTGATGATATGATGGAGTACATACTCGACGATTACGTATGTATTATTGTCTGTAAGGTTGTACTGTGACTCATCAAGTGGTAAGAACACGGTACCCTGAGTTTACCCTAACGTTGTTGGGGTTCAAGGACCCCGAGATAGGGTATTGACAGTTTGTTACTGTGTAACTTTTTTCTTAAAAAAAAAAACAATATACGGACCACATTTTGTGTGCAAGTTGGTGCAAAATTAAGCTGCACATTATTCAAAACATCAGTACGGTAATTATTGCTGAAGATCGAAATAAATAATGAATAATCCAGGCCAGGCCAGGGAAGTACCGAAGTACTTCATCAATCAGTAACTCATCGGTGAGTAATTATTGAATCTAATCCTGTTTAATTAAATATATGCAAGCTATATATAAGCTAAGATCTGTACGTACATACGTACAACGTACTCCATGCACCCTTTATTTAATTTGACCATACATCTAAGGGTGGTTCGGTTCAATTCAGTTCATCTGTATTCAGCTAATGTAAACGAGCCCTAAATATCTAATATAACTAAGAATTCTATCTACAAGCAACGCATGCAAACTCCTATTTACAATAATTCATGATGAAATTATGCACTAATTCATGTAACTTTTTCCATACATAAATTAGCAATTTGTAATTATTTCTTTTTTTGAGGAAAATTTTAATTATTTCTTCTCAGCTCTTTTGTTTCGTTACCTCTATCCTTTTTCTTAATTATAACATCACACGTTATATATACGTACATTATTATTTATTAATAAGCAAGCTAAGCATACAGGTTGAGAAATACTTAGCTTCTTAATGATTACAGAATTAGCTAAAGTGTTATCCAAGTTGATAAGCCTCCACCTACCTAATGCTTATTTGATTGGCATTAGCTAATCAATTCAAAGTACAGATGCAACCATTAACTAACTAATAATAATAATTGTTAGGAAAAGTTAAGATCTGATCCAAAACAACTTGGAAATGGGAATTTTTTTTTTTTTTTTGAGGGGTTGGGAAAATGTTAATTAAAAAGGTAGGTGTAGTGTAGCAAATAAATTAAAGCCCGGCCCCAATGAAGAAAACCCAAATAATTAAATGAAAAGATACATCAGCGTGGTTTTAATTTTCTGATCTAGAAATGTGTTTTCATTTATATATATATATATATATAGAAGTAGGCTCATGTGAGAAATGTAGTTTTGGTGAGAAAGGGTGAGAAGCAATCACAACCCTTTGATCACCAAATGAAGGACTAAGATTAAATTTGATTTTCCTCCTTACTCCTTTGATAGTTTGGAGTCAATGTATATATGGTATAAAGTCAATGTATTTTTACTCAATGTATTTATGGTGTATGGTGAATGTACCTATAGTTGGTGCCCAATGTACCTCTAGGTCATAGTTGATGTATTTATCTCTTCTCACTTTTCTCACCATAAGAAATTTCTTACTATATATATAGGAACATGATCATGTAAAAACCTTCTAAGAAGTTAAAAACCTAAAAACTAAATATCCTAGCCATTGATTTTTGTCTAGCCCATGACTGTCGATTTAATTTTACAAAAAATTAGAGAAAAAAAAATCCGTTTTTTTTATTTACTCACTTCACTTTTAAAACTTTGAAGATTAATATCTTTAATTGTGTGTTTGTAAAAATTATAAAAACTAGATATTAAAAAACTACATGTTGAAACGAATCCAACGAGATCCCACATGACTATGTTTTATCTTATGTATAAATCACAAACGATAGTCAAAATAGACTTTGTGAATAGTGACAAAGTCAAACTGAGTAAACTTTAAACAAACGGAGGTAGTACAATTAAGGTGTACATGTTAATATTATAGGGGTACATGTTAATTTAAGGAGCTAAATATTAATTTCTAAATTAATTCAAATCTTAGATACTAAATTAAGGGGGTACATGTTAATAATAAAGGGGTACATGCAATGATAGGGTACATACAAAATCAAACACGAAGAACTACACTTTAAAAAAATTCGAACTTTACAAAAAAAATGCACAAAAACATACTAAATTAAGGGGTACATGTTAATAATAAAGGGGTATATGCAAAGATATAAGGGTACATACAAAATCAAACACGAAAAACTGCACTTAAAAAATATTCGAACTTTCCAAAAAAAAAATGCATAGAAACATACTAAAATAAGAGGGTACATGTTAATAATAAAGGGGTACATGCAAAGATACAATGGTACATACAAAATCAAACACGAAGAATTGCACTTTAAAAAAAAATTCGAACTTTATAAAAAAAATGCACAAAAACATACTAAATTAAGGGTACATACAAAATAAAACACGAAGAACTACACTAAAAAAATCGAACTTTATAAAAAAATGCACAAAAACATATTAAATTAAGGGGGTGCATGTAAATAATAATGGGGTACATGCATAGATACAAGGATACATACAAAATCAAATACGAAGAACTACACTTTAAAAAAAATCAAAGTTTATTAAAAAAATGCACAAAACCTAAATTGTTGCTTGAAATTTGCGCGAAATCTGTGAAATTAGCGTGAATGAACTAGTTCAATCAAGTAGTTTTTTTTTATAAAAACCTGAGCGGATTTTTTTTTTGGGTGGTTAGTATTTTTTACCCCAAAATTAATCACAACCGTTAATCTACATCTAACGGTTATAACTAAAAGTTTTTAGTTTTTAACTTAACATAGGTTTTTAGCAGATCCTGACTATATATATATATATATATATATAGGAATAGGATCCTATAAAAACTAGTTGCTAAGTTGAAAACTAAAAAACTTTTAATCCTGACCATTGAATAAAGTTTGATCTTATCCGTCCATTTAATTTAACAACCTTGAAAATTAAAATAAAAAAAAGGTACTTTCTAAAATGCTATACTCCCTCCCTCTCCTCTATTTTTTGTTGAAAATAATTAAAAAAAAAACGGCACTTCCTCTCTCTCCTCCATGTTTTTCGAACAGCGATCTTTCCTCCATTTTTTTTTTCGAACAAAGCTCTCTCCTAGTCTCCTCCATTGAATTGAAGATTTGAAGTAATCAGTTTTGAGTCAAATAGCATGTACCCCTCATATATTGTATGTACCCCCTGATTATAATATGTATTTGAATCGAACACAAACGTAACTCTTGCTCACAAGAAAAGTGCTATTATATGAGGGGTACATGCTATTATATAGAGGTGCATACTATTATAATCAGGGGGTACATACTATTATATGGGGGGTACATACTATTATATGAGAGGTACATGCTATTATATAGAGGTGCATGCTATTATAATGTGGTACATACAATAATCAGGGGGTACATACTATTATATGAGGGGTACATGCTATTATCACTACAAAAAATGTGTTCAAGAAGGACAATGAAAATTGCCCTATTTGATACAAAATTTGTCTTCTTAGGTCATTATGACAATTTTAGTATTGCCCTTGTAACTCCGTTGTATTAGGTTTCAAAGTCAATTTTAGATGTTTTGCCCTCTTTGATTCAATTCAAAAAGGGCAAACAAAATTGCCTTCATTGATCATCAACAAAGATAATAAATTTTGATTTCCTTGATTTAAACACTTTATTTATTGTCAAATATGGCAAAGTTTCAAAAGTCTAAGAGGGCAAAATAATCATATTGTCTTCATTGTTAATATCAATGAGTGCAAAAATAATTGCCTTTGTAGGCATCATTAAGTAAAACAATACTCATATTGCCCTCTTTAATCATGAAAAGTTGTCCTCTTTGTGTGAGTTTTTTGTAGTGTATATAGATGTGCATATTATTAAAATGTGGTACATACTATAATCAGGGGGTACATTCTACTATATAGAGGTGCTCACAAGAAATTGAGCACTGCATATTTATCAAGTATAAACGTAATTGGGCACTGCATCAAATTTGAACACAAACGACAATAAACATACAAACTTACATGATTCGATCAAATTTGTTGATTCTAATATGATCGAAAACTCCTTCAATTTGAGTATCTTTGAAATTTACAAACTAATTCTATTTTTTCCAAAAAAAAAAAAAACAATGTAAAAAAACCTTTTTTTTTTTTGTTGAGGGCGTAAAACAAGGATTAGTTTTAGGTGAGTATATTTTTTTTCCTTGAAATTAAACTCAGCCGTTGATCTGCATCAAACGGTCAAAAATAAAAGTTTTTAGTTTTCAACTTCACTAAGGTTTTTAGCAGATCCCGACTATATATATATATAGATATATATATATATATATATATATATATATATATATAAGGTATTGTGTCAGACCGGTCTGACAGTAACGTTTCTGTCAGACCAGTCCACTGGACCTGGACACATATGTGTTTAACCTGGACACATGCTGTTAAATCTGGACATGTATTGGTAGACCTGGACACATTTGTAAACCTGGAAACAGAACTGGACACATTTGAAACCTGGACACAATTTGTAAACCTGGACAAATGTGGACAAACCTGGAAAAATATGAACAAACCTGGACAAATCTAGACAAAGATGGACAAATCTAAACAAACATGGACAAATCTGGATAAATCTGAACATGCAAACCTAGACAAATATGGACAAACCTGGACAAATGTGGACAAACCTAGACAAATATGAACAAACCTGGACAAATCTAGACAAATCTGGATAAATCTGGACACACCTGAACATGCAAACCTGGACAAATGTGAACAAACCTGGACAAATATGAACAAACCTGGACAAATATATGAACAAACCTGGACAAATCTAGACAAACATGGATAAACATGGACAAATCTGGACACAACTGGACATGCAAACCTGGACTAATGTTGACAAACCTGGACAAATATGGAAAAACCTGAACAAATCTGAACACACCTGGACAAACCTGGACACATATTGTTAACCCTAGATACGTATTTGTAAACCTGGACACCTATTTGTAAACCTTGACACATATTGTTTAAACATGGACACATATTGTAAAACATGGACACATTTTGTAACTAACTTGGACAAAATATGTTTTTTGCATTTTGAGGCCTTTAGAGGCCTCGTTTGGCGATTTCCGGTGGCCAAAGTTATAGCCTCCCGAAGTTTTTCACCATTATAATTCATTATAAGGGTCAGCCGTCTGACCCAATACTATATATATATATATAGGAAGAGGATCAACTAAAAATGTTTTCAACCTAAAAACCCCTACATTAGACACTTAAAGGGGTACACGTGTGATTACTAATGACAATCTTTGTAAATATTAGTAACTTTCGCTAATGTACCCCTTTAAACATCTAATGTACCCCTGCGACTGCTAATGTATCCCTTTAAACCATTTTCTGTCTGGTTTTCAACTATCTTTTGGTTTTTAACCAATCCTATATATATATATATATAAGGTTGGATTCCAGTGAGACATTTCTTATCATAAAAAATGTGAGAAAAGATAAATACATCAACTATGACCTGGAGGTACATTAACTAACAACTATATGCGCATTGATTGTAAACTATAATAAATACATTGATCGTATATCAATTGGCTTTAGACTATAAATACATTGATTACAAATATTAAGAAGAATATTAGGAAATAATTTGATTTAATCTTGACCTTTCATTTGTCCATCCAATAAGGGTCATGATTGTTTCTCATCCTTCTCACCAATCACCATAACTAGCTTTCTCACATGAGCCTATTTCTATATATATATATATATAATATTGCTAATTTAAGGAACGCTTGATAAGCATTTATGCATTATTTTCTAAAATGTTAATAATTTTGGAATGTTTGGTAAAATTATCCGCTTGCATTGTCAAGTGTGTACGTTGTTAAAAAATAATAATGGGTGTAGAGATCTTGAACAACAAATTAAACAGGGAATAATGTATTTATGTATGTATAATGTATTGTACAGTGTTACGTAATTTGTGTTTTCATTCGTTTTTATAATATGCAGTTCGTAAAAAATGGGCCAAAAATTGACACTCTAGGGAGCTATGTAATATAGCAATGTAGATTGTAAAGGCAGTAGAGATGGAGTAGAAAGATGAAGTATAGTATAATGTAACATCTATTCCTCAATAGTCAATATGAATGCAGGTCATCAGATATTCAGATCTCCCGACCTTCACATGTATGTCTATCAGTCTATGACAGTCTCATCCAGTGGAAACGCGTATAATATCTCCCTTGTCTTGTTTATTTAATTGCTCGATCTTTGCCATGTTCATTCTATATATCTCAATTCAAGATCCCTTTGATTCATCTTTCCTTAACCTTGGCCTTTACAAAACAATTACTCATATATACTGGTACTGTACGTACTGTACGTGTATTAAACAAACAAAAAAAAAAAAAAAAACACACTTGCTGATCTATCTCAACTAAAATAAAAAATAAAGTTGAAGGAAAAGATCGATAATATATATATTGCAGGCTCCAACATTACAACTAATTAACTCGCTCAAGAAAGGATGGGAGTAAACTTTAATTGGGTAAAGTAAGTATGAACTGGCTTGGGTATACATTAATTAATAATTATGATGATCTGATGTTCAAACAAGACCAGGTCTATGCGCGTAGCTTGCATTATTATTGTCATATAGTAGTAGTTATAAAATCTGATGTCCTCCAGCTTGTTTTCACGCACCAAATGCATGTACTGTACATACTATCTAGCTAGCTAGTAACTAGTATAGTGTATGTATATATTAATAGTATACCTGCTTCATCATACTTTGGGCTTGGGCGGGCCTCACTGTACGTTGTAGCCCATTTCATGGCCTGGGTACCATACGTATGTATGGTACGGTGGGTGCATCTTATCATATCTGTACAACATCAATGCATGCAACTATGCAACAGCTCATATCACACCAGCTCAGAGATAGAGGGATCGAGCGAGATTGCCTCTTTTCTTAATAATATTTTAAGTGTAAAAATTATAAAAGTTATATATTTGGAAAGTGTATTCCGAGGTGAATCCAACAAGATTTCACATAACTAATATGTTTTTCTTTATATATAAGTAACAATTAACGGTCAAAGTGAATCAGATGAATAATGTCAAAGTCAAAGCGTTACCTCTAAAAAAACTTAAAAGTCGCCTCAGCTCTTAAATGCATGTATTCAATTTGCCACACATCCAAATTGCCTGTACGTTTTCATTTCTTCATCTCAACTCTCAAGTACGTACTACTTTTTACTGCCATAAATTACAGCTAGCACAAATGTTCAAGTACGTACTGCTTCAATCATTGTGGGTGCACTTTGATCAATTGGAATTGTAAATTTAAGTAAAATGAAGTTGGAAATAAATAGTAAGGAAACAAATAACAAACCAGAATTGGAAGGTGGTAAAATCCTTCAATCAACTTGATTAAAGACTATAAAACCCACCCAAGAAGGAGAAATGTATTATTGCAATGTCAATTAGTGTTTACAATCACTAATATCTCTAGAGCACAAGAGATGTCTAATTCTAGCTCTAAAGTAATGTTTTGTGGTTGTCTAATCTGAATATATACAGCCATCAAAGAGTAATTGGGTATTTATAACCCTACAATCGAGTAATTAAACACGCGGAAAAAACTGGACCAAAACAGAGCCAGTGTCGCGGGGTGTGAGCTCCACGTCGCGCCCCGCGATGCTGCTACTACCTCGAATTGTGATTTTGGCACCCAACTTCCAGTAGGTTTCTCGCGGGGTGCGACCCCCTCCTCGTGGGGTGCGAAAACACTAATGTACAAAATCCTCTTTGAAGTAAATCCAAACACATCCTCTAATCCAAACCAAGTTGATTACGAGTCAATTCCTAACAATCATAAACTTCAATTCGTTGCCCATACATTCTGGATGGTAGTAATAAACTAATAATGGACGGTAAATCAATATACATGAGTCTCATACTCTCATTGGTCGATGATAGTGCTAACTTACTTTATTGCTAATTTATTCAATTTACTTCAAAAAAATCCGTTACAATATAATATCACATTTCTAGTAATAGAAATAAATATATAGAAAATTCAAGGTTGAAAATGAGAATATATTATCGTGAAGATTTAAGGTTTCGTGTCTTCTTAATTAAAACAAAATGACCGTCCCTTGTTGCTGCTGCTAGTGTTAGTTAGGGGGTGGCAATGTGGCATGCAAGAGTTCATGGATCGGATTTGACAAGCTAGGCAGTGCGTGATAACTCAATATGTTTGACTGCCCAATTATCCCAATTTATGGCCATTATATATATATATATATATATTAACAAAAGAAAACCAAGATTTATTGTACGCATAGCTGAGAAATATTCTCGTTTTTTTCTTTGTAGAAATCTTTTCATTTGTCGTCTTACATTGCATTCAAATCTCTCCTGTATGTATGTATGTATTACATGTATGGTATAAACCCCAAATTAAATCTACAAAACTTGTCATGGGGTTCAACTCTAAGGAAGAACTAATTAAAGTGTACTGTGTATGGTCTAATGGTCTCAAGGTAATAAATAAATCTATATATGAAAAGAATGCCTAACGTTACCAATCTAGCTAGCTAGTATATTATATCTTCTATACACAAATTAAAGGTACAGATCAAATTAGATCAGAAACAATGAAATAATAAAGAATTTAGTTTGGTCGTCAGTGCTACCCTCGCTCGCTCACTCGATCTCCATCCTTCTAATTAATTATTCAGTAGCTAGCTAGCTAGCAAGAGCTACAATGTACGTTTACCCCCTTTGCAGAGGGGTGGTGACACCAGCTGCATTCTGCAGTGCCCGGTGCTCCTTATTATGGGTATCGGCGTTGATGCTTTTGGACTTAGACTGGCCCCCCGGCTTGGAGAAAACACTGATTTTGTCAGACCACGAGCACTTCCACTCCCACTCCCACTCCCACTCCCACTCCCACTCCCATTCCTAGGGGATAAACTCACTTGCTCTAGAGCTCGAAACTGGAGCCCTGACGGATAGTCCCTCACACACCCAATCCGTGGCCCTGCTCCTGTCGTCCATCTACAAGACAGTTGCTTCCCCAGCTGATATGACTTCATTCCTTTATGAGAATTTATTCTCTGTAGAATCGATTCTGTGGGGATAACTTCCTCTTCCTCTTCCTCTTCTTCTTCCTCATCATCATTCCCTTCTACCAACATGTCTTTTCTTTCCCCTTGTTCATCAGAGGCTGCTACCTCTTCTGTAGCCGAATCATCACTACTGTCTTCATTCATATTATTATTTGCGCTCAATTTGGGAGCCACATTTTCAGTCAGCATTGTTACAAACAAGTCATCTCTCCTGGGAATTTTGAGGTTGGTTAATTTACTACTGAACCGGCCAGAATGACTTCGACTCAGATGATCATCAAGTGCAGCCGCAGTAGTATTCTCCTGTTCTAACACCACAGCAGGTTTCTCTTCTGTAGTGCTCTCCTGTTCTGAGGAATTGTTTCTCCAGTGAAGGCTGCTTCTTTGCTTCCCTCCTAATTGCTGCTCGTCCTCATCATCCACTGGATCCAGCTGATTACATCAATACAAATTGAGATCGTGCATATTAATTAGAACATGTGTCAAAAAAGGGAAAAAACAAAAAACTCGGTCTTTATTTATTGCAATAGATCGACAGCGGCCTCAGATCAGGGTGCCTGTAGCTTAATTACCTTAACATCGGAAAGGTCTACATTATATTCTCCAAGGAAGGACATGAATTCTTCAAAGTTTTCCTGGGTTGGCTTGTAGTGGCCACTGTGAGGCCATACTGCCTGTTTCATATATATATAAAAAGAATTTAATACCAGTAAGCATGTTTAAAGTAACAGAACCTATCTATCTATCTATTCAGTGCTAACAATTTTAAAATACAATGCAAGTGTAGTGTTTGTTACCTTTAGGAAGCCATCCTCAACAACTAGTCTTCCAGCAGCCAATGTGGCGCCCCCGGCCAGGAAGCTAGAATGCTGAAATCTGCCTTTCTTCTTCTTTCCAACATACAAGTTCTTAGATGTACTCAGCACAAATATCCACTTGGCATGGGGCTCAGATGTTGTGTCCAGGAGCTTCCCGCTTTCTTTGTGGACAAATTTCCTATTCTCAATGATAACTTCATAGGCCGCTCTTTCCATCTGAAACCAACAAATCTAGTAAGTACACTGCTATCTAGCTTCCCCAAAACAAAAACAAAAAAAAACATACTGTATGTTGTTCTATAGAAATAATCAATAAAAGATTGCTTACAGGGCCAAGATATTTGATGCACTGTTGTTGGAGTTTAAACCTTGAGCATCTATCAGAAGTAACCTCTTTCCCTTCTCCAATATCAAGCCTGTACCCAACAATATGACATCTTCAGAAAAAAAAGGGATAATTTTATCGTCGAAATAAATAAAAATACTACTACTTGAGATATAAAAAGACACAGAATTCAAATAAAAACATTACCAATAAAAGAAGGGTTCTCTGCTATGAGACTCAAGCCATTTGGTATAGTAGAAATGAAGATTATGTCCATACCGATGTCGAGGGTCAATCTGTCACACAAAAACACAAGCGAAACACTCAGCATCAACCTCGCTAATAAGTAAGCAAGAGTACTCGCTCTATACTCTAATTTTTCAAATGCTGAGTCCGCCACTAGTACTACTCTATATATATATATACTTACCGCCTCTAACCAATGCTGTAAAGCTAGTTTCTGAGCTTTACCATTCTTTGATAAACCTTTACCAACCTGCAATTTTGAAGAAACACTTTGAGATAAACATATTCACAAATATTATTGCAGGGGCGATCTGAAAAAGAGCAAGTATAAACCTTAGCAGCTCTGGTTTTGGCTCTGGACCAACGGGAAAAGGCAGTCTCATGGTGTTCAATTTCAAAGAATGATATAGAACTATGCTTAAGCTCAGCAAAATCTAACAGCTTCCACCTATTATCATAAAATCAAATGTGTGATTAAAACAGCAAAGTAAAGTAGTAAAAAACAAACAAAAAAAACAAAAAACAGACCAGCTTTGCTCAACAAGGACAGCACAATCAGCAAGCTTGCGCCTGGTTCGGAAGCTTTTATAAACTTTCTGCAACTTAACTGCAGCCTGGTCTTTAGGACTGTGAATCCCTAAATGCCATTGAGGAGGAGACACATTTGCATTTACATTATTTACAATGGATTCATATTCCTTGTTATGATGATCAATATTGAGAGGGGTAGGGATGACAGAGATGAATGTATCGGTTTCTCGTTTCTTAAAGCTAACACATCCTTCAATAATCATCTTCCCAAACCCATTGGATTTCTTTAAAATCATATCATCACCAACTTTATCATCATCTTCTCCCTCATTTCGTCCTCCTTTAAAGCTAATGCACCTTTCTGGGGTTTTCACTTCATCATCTCCCAAACACACAGATTTCACTATGATGGATTCCAATCCACTTTCTAAATCGCTATCCCCTGCAAACGGACATGATATTGATATTCCCATCCGACGCCTCGCCTGGCCTGGCCTTTTCGATCTCTTTGCTTCCTTTCACTGCAACCATTTCAATTCAAATAAAACTATTATTCTAAATAAAATTTGAATCAACATAATGAAGAAAATGCATATCCATCAAATTATCCTGAATAAAAAAAAACACAGATTCAGGGAGTACATACATTGAACATGATTAAAAAAGACAGTATAGTATATGCAGTTTAAAAAGGCATAAATGACACATATGGCCCAGAAAGTGAGCATGTATAAAAAATTAAGCTGATTCTTTTTCCTTTTACTAGTACAATTTTTTGGGAAAGTAAATATAACTTATGGAGCATTGCATTACATTACATTACATTTACATTAATCAAAGAATATTATATATATATATATATATATATATATATATATATATATATATATATATAATGCAACAACAGCAATAGACGAAATCAGAGAATAGATCAAGATTAATGTAAAACACTTACAGATTGAAGAAAAGAAGAGAGGGGCCGGGGTAGGTGAGAAGCAGAGATAGAACAAAAAATAAGAAGGAAGATGATGATACCAGGAACAATTAAGCTAGGTAGCAAAGTGAGAGAATTGAATAGTACGTATTGCCTAGTAGAGTAGAATCTACAAACAAATTAAAGGGTTTCCTTTGATTTTGTGGTAACTTTGAATTGAATCAAATTGAATTGAATTGAATTGAATTGAATTGAATTGAATTAAAAGTTTCTTTTTAAAATAAAATAATAAAAAAAATGTTTATGTTTGGGAATTCTCTCCTAGTAGTGAAAGTAATTCCAGAGATGTTGCAATGCAAACTGAAGAATTGAATATGGCGAAACATATATAAGAGACGAGACAGGGGAGGGGGGGTTTTCTCTTCTCCAAAAGTCCATCCCCACTCCAAAGAATAGAATATAATAATAATATAATAGAAATATAGAATAGAGGGAGGGAGGGAGAGAGACAGTCAGCAACCACGTGGATCGGACTTCAACTCCAAGAGCAGTACCGTCACTTTTCTACCCCTTTTTTTTTTTTTTTGTTTTTAACACTATTTTACACCATTTCCAATTTTCCACAAATTAAACCTACCAATACCATTTCTCTTTTTTATTATTTTTTCCCCTTTTAATGTCGGTGTACGGACTACTTTAATTCCTTATTATTAATTCCAAATCTTCCAATAACCATAAGTGGTGTAGAGTAAGGGTGATAACCATAAGTCCAAATCAAAGCTTGGTCAAGGATTGGCTTGTTTTAGTTCGAGTTCGCGTTCAGCTCGAGACATTAACGAGTTGAGCTTGAGTTGTGCCAAGCTCGGCTCGAAAAGCTCATGAACAGACTCAATTAATTTTTATAATGTAAATAATATATTATGTTATATAAATAAGTTTTATTATTCTAGTTATTATATATCAATAAATTAATAGTTTTATTGTTAAAATATTAAATCAAAAAAACAAATTAAATATCTGTAAAAAAATTATAATGGAGAAGATATATAAACTCATATTAATATTAAGTGAAACTGTTCGTGAACAGTTCGATAAGGGTTCGGTTAACACTTGGTCAAAGCTCGGCTCGATTAAAACTCGACTCGCCAAGGTTCGAGCTCGGCTCGAGTTCGAATGAATTTAAATGAACGTAAATTGAGGGAGTATTTCTAATACATCTCGGAACACATTATAACATTAATGTTTATAATGTTGAATAATAATAATAATATGTTGAGTCAGGAAGTGTATTTGATAAATATAACTCCAAGATATATTAGGCATCCCCCTAAATTGAGTACAATGCCTCTCTATTACAGTATCTATTTATTTATTTTTACTCAACTAAATCAAATCGTGATTTTTTTACCTTGTTTATAAAGTTTACTTTGACTATTGTTTAACTTGTGATGGATTATGTTCGTCAAGTTTTATTTGACACTTATTTGTGTTTTAGAATTTCAAAAAATCCTAGTCAAATTAGCTAGGTCTCGTCAGATTCATATCAAAATGAATAGTTTTTTAAAGTGCGTTGATTTTTTTTTTCTTCTAAAAAGCGACAGGGTAATAGGATAATTAGTACATAGTACATAAAGAGAGTGAACTAAGATTATGATGGAATCAACTGCAAGATCCTATATATAAAGAGAGCGATCGAAGAGTGAGGAAGAAGATATAATGTTACTTGAGTTGATATAAGACATGTTATTTTGGACTGAAATAAACTAAACTAAATTCTAATACACCCTTTAGGAGATGAAAGGATTGAATTGGAATTTCAGCATTCAGTCCAGAATAACAGGCCATAGTATATTTATAGAGATTGTGAGAGATGGGAAGACATGTAAATAATGATCTAACATGCATACTTCAATGTGGGAGAAATCAAATGAATAATTTTGGGTATTCCATTCGTATTGTAAGTTGTATAATGTAAAAAGTTAATAAAAAAAAATTAATGCAAAACTATAATTTAATAATCATACCTTTAATTTGTTGGTTTTGAATAATATTATAGTTAAGACTATCGTAAAAAGTTACCCATTTTCCTTTTTAAGTTGTGGATTACCTCACTGGAAATTTAAATGTATGGATATGATTTTAATTTTTCTTCTTTATTACAAATATTAAAACATGCAACTAACTTATTATTCCTCATTTTAACGTGAATTTGATTGCATGTTGTAAATTCATACTGAGTGGAATGACTTATAAATCAACATTTTGAATAAGAATTAATATAAGTAAAACAAATAAATATCCAGTATTGAATTGACTTAGTATAACATCATGTATAGTCAAATATGTAGAATTTTGTTTACCGTATGAACTTGCTAGTCAAGAAAAAACAAAAAAAAAAAAAAAAAGAAGTAATTGACCAATTCATAATTCCTTGTTATGTCATTGAAAATATATGCATATCGATCTTGATTTCGTTGGGTTTGGGGTAAGCAAGCAAGTAAACCATATTTTACCTTAACTTGCAAGCCACGTACTGCACAAAGAATTGAATTATTCAAAGAATTGAAAATATATATGACTCCCAAAATATATAATAACTACTGTTTAAATTATGTACCTGAAAAATCACCGTTGTTAAAAAACAAACGAATTGAAAATAAAATTCAATTAAAATTCTAAAGTGACTGATCGAGATGATGAGGTATTAGCTCACGTAAACCCAACTGTGTACTCGGCTAATCTACTACATACAAACTACTAGTGGGATTATGATTTAATTTAATTGTATGTGTTGATTATTTTCATAAATATAAATAGAATAGAATGTTGAAAACTCCGGTTAAGCGGCAAAAAGGTGGTTGTTGAAACTTCCTCCACACTTCAATTCCTGGATTATAGTGACCCCTTGGTTGACTTCATTCAATATCCTCTTTATTTAATTCTTTTTTTTAAAAAAAAATTGTACTTAATTGTTGCGCTAATGCCAACAAAAATACCAGTCACAAAGCCCTTCGTATAGATGTAGCTTTTCGCTTGCCCCACTTAACTTTAGGTATACCTAGACCCCGTAAATTAAAGTTCATCCGATATCTGAAAAAACAATCTCGGTATGAAAAAACAATTTAAACATCATTCAAATTGGTCTTATCTGAATTTCGATATAAATCTTATTTGGTCTGCAAACTCATCAGCATGCATTCAAATAGTTTCGTCCCAAATGCATTTGATTATCCGAACTCACTCGATCCAAAATCCTCCATCCAATTCGATTAAAAAAAATCAATTTAATAAGAGTAATTTGCTTAAAGTTAAATTTGGGTCATTACTCATTTTTCACTTCCAATGGAGCTATATATGGAGGAATAATAAATTACTTAATGAATCAAATGATTTTCAATTATATTAATTGCATATACACAAATATTATTTACATACAATTGTTGAACTAATTCAAAAGAAAAACTATATTTTAAAAAAAAATTCTTATCACCAATATCTTCGAGTTGATCCAAAATTACTCAATTTAAAATGATGTAATCCGAAATGATCTAGTCCAATATAATCCAAAATAGTCTCAATTCAATTTGTTTCGAATTGAAATATCAATTCGATACCTAGTGTAGTCTGAATAATACAATGACCTGAATTAAGCTTGAATTCAAAATGGGCAAATCCAATTTAAAAGTGGTCCGAAATTAGTTAGTTAAATCATTATACAATAAATAAATTTCATAAAATAGTTAGCTAAAATTATGCATTGATTGGGCACTAACCTAATCTATACCTAGTACGGCTAGTAGGCAAGTATACATGACATCGCATGGAGTATAAACAATCCTCAAACTAGATAGTCAAATGGTGTTTCCTAATTCATTTTTCCCAAATCACACTCTTCCCATCCATAAGATGACACATGTACACTCCTTAATCTCTCTACTATAACTTAGTTGTGCATCTTTTCACATTCCTCGTGGGTTTCTTTAATTTGTCCCTCCACATCCCTCTCATAAGTTTCTTTCTAATGAGTTGTGTTAGAGGGCATTCATTATATCCGAGTATTGATATTTTACATTGAGGGTGTATTATTGGATACTTTTAAAATTTCTAAAAGTTCTTCAAATTCTATGTAAACATCTTTGATAAAAATAAAAATGATGATGATAGACTTTTGGTGTGGTCTGTAAGCATGTAATTAATAAAATGTATAGAATGATACAATAATATATAATTTGAAAATACATCCCAAAATCAAGCATCATTAAGTGTAATTAATATTTGATTTATTCAAATAAATCCACTTTTGAGACCTCAAATATAGCCTATCATCATTTTAAAGATCGAATTGCTCCACGATATAAGTACATACACTAATAAGGGATTGTTTGGTTCAATACGAGAAAAAGAAAAGAAATAGGACTCCATTTGCTCATTGTTATGTTTATTTGGTAATGATTCCATCCTTTTTACAACCACCCAACCCCTCTCTCTTCCATAAGAACAACCTCGGATTGAACAGTCACTAATTAAGTTTATGTGGTCCTTACGTACACAAGTCAATATACGGGATTTGAGGAAATAATAAGAAAAATAGGGATGAGGAAACGAACTAATCGAAAACAACACAAACTTTGTGTATATAGGGGCCACATAAACTATGACTATGTTTTGGAAATCAACTTAGAAACCTATAAATAAATTCAGTAAAATAGTAAAAACTTGAAATCTATAAATATCATTAAAAGGCGCTCTTCGCGTCGTATTGCGCCATATGGGTACCCAGTAATCAAATCTAGATTATGTATTTACTATCTCACCTAACTTTTATTAATGATCTAATTAACAATGTAATTGTATATATTTCTATTATTAAATATAGAGTGTTTTTTTCCTTCACAAAAGTAGAAATATACATACATATCAAGTAAAAAAACAAAAAAAAAACACTCGGGACAACGCCCGGGATGACACACTAGTTTTATAATAACCTTATGTACAAAATTTTCTTTTTTTTTCTCATAATTTCTTTTTAAAACTTCATATTATTAAGGTATATAGTCCCTAAAAAATACATAATTAATACTCTGTACCTAATCCACATTTTCCCTTACGGCCCGTTTGATAGTCGGTTATAAATTGTGATAATTAGAATGAATTTATAAATTTAAAGGAAAAATCAAAACTCATTCCCACGACGGTAATAGAAACCAAAAACACAGTACGGAGATTACCGTACGTAAAAAAGGACGGAAATAAACTCGGATTCTCGAAAGTCACATACGGACTAAACGAGAGCATTAATTAATTAAGTACAGTAATACTGCAATTAATAAATAAATTAAAGCCAGAGTATCACCCTCTTAATGAATGAATCCAAAACACAACCAGACAGATAACCAACTTCAATGTTCAAACCACCGGCGAATGGATTTTGGTCGGAAAGTAATGTGAAAATCGCACCATCTCTACTTAAAGACTTTCTACTACAAGTACTCGCTCTGTAATGAATTACTAGCAACATTTGTACTAGCACAAATTTCTAGGTGAAATAAGATAATAGTGGTATTAGGTGGTATAATGATAAAAGTAAGAGAAAGAAAAGTAAGAGAAGGAGAAGTAAATGGGGTATTATGTGGTAATATGATAAAAGTAAGAGAGAGAAAAGTAAGAAAGAGAAAAGTAAGTGGGGTATTGTGTTGTTTTTTTACCAAAAAAGGAATAAAATGAAATTAGAAAAAATTATTGCAAGTATTTTGTTACACCTAAAAATAGAAATTTTTGTTAGTAATTCGTTACGGAGAGAGTACTATACATATCTTTATCTTTACCAGGCTGTTTCACTTTTTTTAATTATTATGTCCTCACCGACTTTTTCTTTGGTCAAACTTAACATTTCATATTTACAAGGTTTAACTTTAATTTCTTTCGCATGGAAAATTAATTTCCATCAGAATTTATTTTCTTTGTCGTTTTTTTTTTTTATTTAATTATGCTATTCTAATTTTTTAGCACTATCACTACTAGAAAGGATGTTATTTACGACGGGAATCTCAGTCGTAAAAATATTACCCTGTCATAGAAATGGGGGTCGCAAATGATTATTTTTCGGGTCGCAAAAATGCAACCCTGACGTAGAAAAGGAGGGTCGCAAATGAATTTTTTCGTCACAATTCTATCGTAAATTAGTCAATTTTAATAGAGTTTGGGTTAACTATTAAGTGAATTTTAGCGACGGGATCAAAAATCGTCATAAAAGATCTACATTTGTAACAGGATTTAGGTCCGTCATTAATGTTTATCCGTCGTTAATGGTCAATTTTTTATAGTGTATGAAATCGTTTCATATTTCATAGGAAATTCAACTCATTATTCATGCATGCATCACTAAGCTAATGGCGAATGTTGAGTAGTTTTTTATGATTTATAGGAATCTAAAATAAACTCAATCTCATTTAGCTATTTTAAGTAATACTTTCAAATGAGATGAGATTCAACCAAACAATTAGAGTTCATTAATCTATTTTTTGGCTCAATTTTGCTACCCATTCCCAAAAGTAGACACTCGATCCGAACTCTGGAGTCTAGTCTCCTCGGAGTCCTAGCTATGACAAAGGAGTTGACCAATAAGGCAAAAATATAATGCTACTTCCGTTTATATATGTTGTTGTCAATTGGAATTTTACCACTATTCTCAATCAAAAACAATAATCTAAATTTCTACATAATCGCTTATCTTTAATTTGTAATCAAATGTAAGCTCTTAACTATATATCAAAACCACCTTAATTTGTTGTACTTAACCAGGGCCGTTCCGGAGCCCGTGCAAGAAGACCAATTGCACAGGGCCCCGAGTGGAATGGGGCCTCTAATTTACCTATCTTCCTATATAGATAAAATGTGTAAGCTAAGTTAATGAAATGAGCAATGTGTTGTAATGATTGTTATTTTACCGCATGAATTGGAATAAGTATTGAGGTCTGGGGTTCGATGCCTAAGAGGGGGTGATTTTCAACTATTTTTTTTCCTTTTCTTTCTTTTTTCTTTTCCTTTATTTGGAGTAGATGCTAGTTGCTAACTTGCTACTAGTCACCTACAAGCCTACATTATTGTTTGGGATAATTCTAAACAACTAAACATTCACTGTGTCTTATATAAATTGTCATATTAATCCGTTACTCTAGTCTCTATATGGTACTTGAAAATTTTAGCATTTTCTTGCTTTTTTTTTTCTTTCTTTGGAAAATTAAAATCTTTTGTACTTCTTTTGTATAAGTTTTGTTGTATAAAATACCTTGACACCCACATTGTATTTCTCTTTTTTTTCGGCAAAGTATTTCTCTTACTTTTACCCTTAAATAAATGTCGTCTCGAAAATTATGCAAAAAAAAAAAAAATAACATGTATAAAAAAAGCGAAGAAATTATTATACAAAGTAGTAATAATATTTGGGGCCCAATTTAATTATGGTTACACAGGGCCCCTTTAATGATTGGGACGGCCCTGTACTTAACAGCTTATCAGTTTCTCAAAATATTTCATTATTAGCTTCGATTGATAGAAGAATTTAGTATACTTTCTAAAATGGTAAAAATTTAACTGCCTAAAATGTTTAAATTTTTTGAAGTGCATATCATGTCAAAATCAAATGAATTATCGGTGTAATAAAATTTTAATTTTACAAAATAATATAATCATATTATTTTGAGATTTTATTTAAATATAACCAGCTATTTATAGCATTTTACGAATAAAAATTTATTTGATTTTACACATTTTTATTCTATGATTATGGCTAGCTAAGTAATTAATTATTACTCCATTTGTTTCTTTTTTGTTAGTTGTTTTTGTTCATGAGTATTTTTTTCTTATGAGTTGAGAATTGAATATTTTAGAAAGGTTTCTTGAGTTTTAATTGTTGGAAGATTTCAAATAGGAACAACAACTATGATACATTGTAACTTGTCATGTAACTATATATGGCCTAGCTATTTGGTTCATTATTGATGATAATAAACTAATGAGAATAAATGTAAAGCATAATTTAATTAGTAAGTAAAACAAGGTTATAATTAACCTCCATATATAGGAATATATTCTCTTTCCTAAGCTTAAATTTATATTCTTTATACTCCGTATTTACCATTGGCATCTACCCATTATTATTGGGATGGAATTATTGTAGAGTATTAGTATTGGATGAGAATTGATTTTTGTTAAGCTTAGTAAGATAAATTAAAAGTAAGCTAGTAGCATCAAGGGAATAATATATATATATTGATTTTAATTTCCAACCAAATTTACCTATAAATTAATCTAGAGTATCACCATTATTTATAATAACCAGTTCCAAAATGCATGGTTTAGGGTTGAAAACCCTCTTAAAATGATTTTCCATAGATTGGTACATTATGATTAAATTAAAACATTAATTTTGATATACTTCTCGACAAGGGCGAATCCAAGAATTTTAATAAGGGGTAGCGCCGTAATTAACGTTAAATCATTGTCCAAGTTAACGATTTTCTCGTTCGATTTTACTAGATCTAGGCTAAAATTTTTGTCAATAGGTTTAGTACACGAACATTTTTTATATAAGTCATTCGATGATACGAACATATATGCACTATTATTTTCTAAATATGAAGTTACTGATTTGAATGTAACAAACACAAGGCGAACAATAATTTATTTGTTTAGGAGCATTACCTTACAAAAATTTGAATGTAACCAATACAAGACAAATAATTTTATGTGTTGTATGGATAATCACTTTATTTTGATTTTTTATTTTAAACATAGTAACTCTAAAACGTTAGTCCATACTACTTTATATTGAAGTATAAGGGGAAAAACAATATAGTGCTATAGCAATTATAATATACTACACCTCAAAAAAATGTACAATATAGTGGTTAAGGCTTGTGAACGTCGTTAGGCTTGAAGTCTTGAGTTTAAAACTTATTTGCGATGATTCCTTAATTAACTTCACCCTCTCAAGTGTATGCATTGGCTATATTGGGCCGGGAAAAAAACCAAAATTTGCTTGCAACAACACTTGAACCCATGACCAAAAGCCTACTCATGCGCATACAAAGTTACTCTTTACCATTGCACCAACACAATTTAGGTGATTTATGTTACATTACTTAATATAAATAAATACGGTTTTTGTTGATTCCATGGGTAACAAGTGCACCCATAGTTCCAATACTAGATTCGCCTATGCTTCTCGATCTCTTAAACAACGTAATTACTACAAATATATTAATATTATAATCCTATGGTTTTAAGAGAGTTTCAACCCTAATTATAGAGTTGATCAAACACTTTCGCTCTGAGTTATATACATAAGATGGTTAAAATTTAAAGTTTAGAGTGAAGATTATTATTAGTTATCATAGAGTATATAACATATTATTCGCCGGGCCTCAACTATTATTTATTACTCTATTAGCTTAAGTTTTTGGTCCTCTAACAAGTTAATTATAGTAATATCAATTATCGATCTAACTATCTAAGAGGATCGGAGGATCATGAGAACAGGGATGGTATATTTGATCCTATTCTTGCCATATGCTGTTATGTTGAGAGGGAACAAGAAATTAATAACTATACCATGCAGCCTTGTGTCAAATTTTAGAACCATACATTTTTTTAACAGTATATGCAATGTACAAACTCGATGATTCTACTATAGTCTTATAATAACTACCGATTATTGTAATGAATGATTAAAATTGTTTTATTTTTTATTTATTTTTAATTCATAAATCCAATTAAAAATCTTTTTTGAATACTTTTATTAGAATTCTTATTTTCGGGAACTATTTTCTACGTTTTCCTAAAATCATCCGTTTTTATTTTTTGGAAAATAAGAAATCTAATTAAAGTGTTTTACAAAAAGATTTTTAATTGAATTTGAGAATTAAAAATAAATAAAAAATCAAACAATCCTAGACATCAATTGCGATAATTTATAGTTATAAGACCACACTAGAATTTTCGTACACGACTACAGCGTATATTATGATCGGGTTTATATCCCTTAATGATTAATCTATCAATCCCAGGGCAACATATGGTCTCGGTACTATGCATGCCTGAATGTTGCATGATTCATTGGATGCATATATATATATATAAGATATATTGATTCATTAAATGAGGGAGCATATAATTAATTTACTTAATGAATGAATGATAAACTCCATCGCTATATATGAAATGATAAATAATTTTTGTACACCATTTTTTCACGTTCATATCTCAGCATCATTTTTTGATACTGTATCTTTGAGTACGAAGGGTACAGTGTTTCTTGAATTAGTTGAATATATACTCCCTTCGTAATATAAAATATTTTACAATTATTTTTTCATGCATTTTGAAGAAGCAGCGATTTAAGTGTATAAACGAAGAAATTAATCAAAATGGTTTTAATACAAGCAGCAAGAAAGTAATTATAAGTTACTAACAACAAAATTATTCTGATCTATTTGGTCATTTACATACTCAAATCTCTTTCTTAAAATGCAGACAAAAATAATTATTGTTAAAAATTTTATGTTACGGGGAGTATATTTTATCTTCAAATACAATATATAATAGTAGCAAATCAAAGTCTAATAATTTGTTAGGAGGGTCAGCCATCTTAGCCATAAATTAGCCCATATTAATTAAGATGCATGCTTTTGGCACGTGCATATAATATGTACTTAAATTACTACTTTATACTTCCTTTAATTTGTCCTATGTGTTTGCTACATAAGGGAATTTATACCTTTTTAAGGGCCTTTACTATTATTGTGAATTGAATTGTTAAACAAAGATTGTTTTTTATTTACTAAAGTCCCTTATGGACGAAATTGTCATTAACCCCTAAAAACATAAAAATTCACCTATCATATCTCATCTCCACCTACCTTTTATTTTATATCAAGACTAATAATGAAATAAAATATATTATTACACTAAAATCATGAATTAAAACATAAATTATGAATTGAAAGCATTACAAGTGCTTTTGCACAATGGTCTGATTCAAATACACATAACTTTTTACACATAATTCCTTTTTAGGTGATTCAACTTGCAGAAGATTCCTTGTTCTGAGAGCTTCGAATTGATATATTATACCTCAAATTTCACTGAGAAACGAAGGAAATATGGGCATTTGAAGACCAAGTGCGCAATAAGACAGGTCGGGGCCATGACCCATGCGCCCCGGCCTAGGCCCAAGGGCATGCATAGACCATGCACCTAGACCTAACACACGCACGTGTAAAAAGGACAAAATTGTCCAAATGCGGGTTTTAGGAAGTAAAATGAGGGCTACATTGATGGAATAAAAACTGGTAAAATAAGGGAATGACTTATCTGGAAAGATCGTGGCGTGATGTGATCACTGCCCTAAAGCTGAAGTTACCCCGCTACGACACACGGACTCATGGCAACCAACCTCCAGGGATACACAATCACTATTTCACCGGTGTCGACAAGGAAATAGGTTGAGATCGTCTTGAATATTACCCAGAAAAATATGATTCGTGAATTGTTTATGTTTGTAGGAATATATAAGGAGAGAGG
Source organism: Salicornia ramosissima (assembly GCA_951394345.1). NCBI lineage: Eukaryota > Viridiplantae > Streptophyta > Magnoliopsida > Caryophyllales > Amaranthaceae > Salicornia > Salicornia ramosissima. The sequence continues at coordinate 58,615,071 of OX596236.1, read as the reverse complement.
GGATAAAAAGTGAATATGTATTTTTTTGTGTCCTTTTACTGGAATCAAGAAACTGCTTTTTATAAGAAACCTCACCTAATAATTTTCATACCTTATGACTGAATAAGTGGGGTAATGACATAAAACAAGGAAAAAACAATCATCAAAAAAATTAATAGAGTGATGGAATTAGTCAAACGGAATAAATAATCTTTGGCCCAAAATAATCAGTAATTAATTTTCCAATTTCTTTTGAAGCAAAATAATATAATAGTTTACATTTGTTAACCCCCTTAACATTTGCACATGTATTTTTGTCCATTTGTCTAATTTCAAGGAAAATGTTACAAACTTCAAGAAATAGACTAAAATGGAATACTCGTAATTAAGATCGTATGTAGCAAACAAAAATAGCAGAGGAGGTAATGCGTATTATATTCAAGGAACCAGCGAACTATGACTGTCAAAGACCCAAAAGATAGGCATATACGGTCTAATTAAAAATAAAAGCCGCAAAAGAATTATAAATTGAGGAATGATACTGTACATTGTACATCATATATGGTGTATCTCTCTCTCTCTCTCTCTCTATGGCTTAAAAAAAGAAGAAGAAGAGAATCAAAGTAAAGTCAAAGGGTAGAATAGAGTACGTATGTACGTACAACTGTACAAGTCCCACCTCATGAGTCACGAGGTTGATGAACTATCAATTCACAAATCATTTTAATGGGAAAAAAAAAAAGGGAGTAGGGAATGGAGGGTCATCGAAGCAAGCTGTCGATGGTAAGATAATTCATAAATTATTTGCAATTAGGGTCCGTCATTTGGTAGAGTATAAAACGTTTTCGGATCAAAATGATTTTTCATGAAAGCCCTTTTACATTGGAAAGTTCATTTTCACAAATGTTTTCCAAATCCGTTGTTTGATTGAATATAAAATGATTTTACATTTTAAGCAATTTTCGCTGTTTTTTTGTTGAATTTAAAATCAATTACTTCAATTGTGATGGAAAACGTTTTATTTCAATTTGTGATGTAAAAGGTTTTCTTTCCAATTTAGGGGGGAACGTTTTCAATAAGGCGTAAAATAATGGTTTTTCATCCTAAGTTTTACATTTTAATGTTTTTTTAATCAAAATCAAACAATGTATAAACGTTTTTCAGTGAAAACGTTTACATCCTACCAAACGAATCCTTAGTGGATCAAAATGATCCTTTTTTAATATAGGAGTGATTTGGCCATTTTAATCCAAAAGGCAACTTTCTATATAAATGTATTTGTGTGCAGATTTGTGTTATTATTATGCGGTCATTTTGTTTACTAAGCATTTACTAAAAATTTACCTTAGACTGGTTTATACTGTATTTATAATCATGTGTTTGTGGATTATATTTAATCCACTCATAATTACTATCTAATCACCGTCCCTCTGATGACAATGGCATTAATTAAACCATGCAGCGTAATCTCAAATGATTAATAGGCCAGGAGCATATCATGCAAGCTAACTTATCATTAATGATATGATTGATGATCCATAGCCTGCCCCTTGCGGATATTATTAATTACTTTTTCCCCCTTAATTCTTGCCATCATTTTGCATTGCTTTTTTTTAAAAAAAAATTCCTCAATTACTTCAAATTTTCAACAATAATCTTGATAAGTTCTAAAATAAATTGGATATCCATTAAGTTAATTTATAATGGACTAAAAATGATCTCAATTACATTAATAAATTCCCCTTTGGCAAAGTTACCTTTTTTTCCATAAATATTTTTCAATTATACTTTTTCATTGTATAGTTACAAGACAGTTTAACAATTTTATTCTCTAAAAATTTTCCTATATTTTTTTTTTCTCTATAAAATTTCCTAACAATTTCGAATCTATTGTTTTCATTAAATATTTCTTGACTTTTTTTTTTTTTTGTGTGCGCGCGCAAAACCTACAAAGAACAAAGAAAAGAGGACAAGAAGTGAGGAATTACAGTAATTAAATAGAAGTAGCTAGGGGGAGTACGTAGGAGGGAAAATAATCAATAGAAATCAGACAAAATACAGTCGAGCACAACTGTCATCGCTCACATCTCCATGCACTTATTTGCATTATTCCATATGAAAGTATGAAACTCTCTCACCCGCTCCTACAACCACGATATTGTTTTTTTTTTTTTTTTTTTTAAATGTACACGGTGGCGGATCTAGAAAAAATGTTTAGTGGGGTCAAAATGTACTTGATAAATTTAATAGGGGTCAATAATTCCAAATTATAGGAAAAATTTGAAAATTTTCTAAATTTTACAAGAGAAAAATTTACACATTTAGGTTCAAGTGGGCCGGGGTCAACGGACCCCATTAGTTACAAGGTGGATCCGCCACTGAATGTACATATGTGGAGAGAAAAACCGGTTATTCTCTCGAACAGAATTAACCACAAACCATGATATTGCTCCTTTATTATATATATATTCTCATTTTCATTTGTCCTTAAATATATTTGTACTAATATTACTCCATCCATCTTTCTTTATTTGTTACATTTTTTCTTATTTTGATGTCTCAATTTGCTTGCTACATTTTTTTTTATTTTGATATGTGAGGCTTACATAAATTTTTACTTATTCTATTTTTATTTTTATCATTTACCTTATGTACTGTTCCGACCCCTAACAATGACAAGCCTAAAGATACTCAGAGAAACCCTAAACCTAACATAATTAGGTGAAGGTATACCGTATACAACAGATATGTATGAGCAAATAAAAGATTGACACTTATCCACGAGTCAGGCCCATATGACAGTTGTCAATTACTCAGCTAGAACCCTAGCTAACCGGGTAAAGTAGCCCTAGAAAAGGCTTTATTAGCCCAATGTGTCAGTTATCTTTTTCATATTCTCGATCATGCTCTGTACTTTCTGACTCCTTTTCAATTTGATATTTGACTTAAGCATCAAAAGAGCATTCTTGGGTATTTTGTAGGTTAGACCTTAAAGAGAATCACGACATAGCCCACGTAAACACATTTGATTACGTGACGAAGTTCCATATCAAGAATACCTTCTTTATTCTACTTCCTCCGCTCCATATTAATTAAGTGTTGCAATTATTATGGAGCGGAGCTGAGGAAGTATCTATTTTACCTTATTTTTGTTATTTTTTAATAATACATCTACGGAGTACTTTTTTATGATCACTACAAGCTTGCATGTTCCTTCTAAAAAATATATGCTAAATAGAATAATATAGGAACTCTTTCCCTCAATAATGCTATGAATGTGCCCAATTCCCAATTTGCAGCTACTTTTTTATTAATTTCCAAAATACTGTCCACGTCAGCCTAGGAAAAAAAAAACATTTTTTTAAAAATTCCTGGTGATAAACCGCTACTGCCAGTAGCGGAGTCCAAAAAAACCGCCACTGGTAGTAGCGGTTCTCTTTAGTAAACCGCTACTACTAGTAGCGGTTTTCTCCAGAGAACCGCTACTACCAGTGGCGGTTTATGTGCAGGGGTTTTTTTAAAAAAAATTGATTTTGTTACACCCATAAATGGGAAAAATCTGCAATAAACACAACAATTTACAAGTATTATTCTACAACTTCACAACCCAAATCATTCTCTAAAAGCCAAAATCATATTCCAACCACATACCAAAATCATTCTCCAACTCCATACCAAAAATCATCCTCCAACTCCAAACCAAAATCATCCATCAATACCACAAAAACATAACTACATAATAAAGAAAATTACTTACAACATTAACATAATAAATTACAACAAAAACTAAGGTTTACTTATAAATAATATAGAAAATGTTAGTGTAAATTATCTAACTCATATGTTGTCTCTTCCTATGAAGTGCTAATTCACTGCTAGGGCTCGCCTCATCGTCCTCTGGAATGGTATCCAAACCTCCATGACCAATGATTTGTGGCGATGGTTGCGGAGTACAAGTGCTAGATGACGACGCACCTATCCCCATACGTGGAGTAGAAGTAGAAGTCCTAGCTCGAGGCGTCTCTGCGGATAGCCCTTGAAGAAGGTGCGACTGACCTACACTTGACAAAGTATCATGAATTATGGACCCGATACTGGAAGGACTATCCATGGCTAGAGGATAACCCCTGTCCTGAGGCAATTCTGATGCAGTTGATATAGTTCGTGTCACCTTATCATAGACATCAACCATAGCACGACCCTATAATGTTAATTTTAATTGATATAAAATGTTAGTATAATATAAACAATATACCTAATAATGTAAATTTGCTAATTGAAAATCTTTCATACCAATAATAAGTCTGTATGAGCTGGCTGGTAGTGGCTCGGTGCCCGCCGTCTGGAAGTACCACTGATAAGGAGCCTCGTAATACGACGATACCATGTCATGTAGTCGTCCATGAGTAGGGATGCTGTAACGACCCGACTCGCTTAAATCGGCGCGGAAGAAACCGACGAGTCGAATAGTTATAAACTACAACTCAAATACTTAAGAAATTAAAACTAATTCCTCGAAATTATTATTATTAACCACAAAGTACAAATACCCACAAGTTTGTACATAACTAGTCCAAAAGTCAAACTAAAAAAAATACTAAAATGCGAGTAAACTCCAACCACACGTCATAGTCTAAAAATAACGTATGAAAGTCCATACAATATTCTAATACTATCTAAAAATAACAGTAATAGAAAATACAACCAACAATAGCAGAAATAACAACGTCGCTCGCCCAACCCAAAGCTAAGCAAGAGTATCGTCATCAGAAATACCTGAAAAATATACAACAGTCCACCATCAGTGGCGAGTAACATAACTGACTCACCCTAATGGGAATACACATGTACATAGCACAAATCAAATAATCAATATCAATAATCAAAGTACGAGAACAACCCAAAACGTGAACTCGACTCAAACCAACCTAATCAACTATCTTTGGCGCAATCAATCATATTCTAGACCGGACTGTGCTCGTACGAATGTATCTTACGCATTCGAACTTTCTACTATGCTCGGATTTGAGAATCTTACTCCCAAACCCCATGAAACCAATCTTACTGGAAATCCATGTCCCGTAAAACCAATCTTACTGGAAATTCACAAGGATCACATAGTATGACTCCAACTATCCCAATACCGCGGATGGAATAGAGGCAACGTCTTAACCCAAATACAATGAATCTTACTCAAAGTATCAGGCGTCTAAAAATGAAATCAAGCTAATCTTAATTAATTAATCATTTAATCATCTTAATCATGTTATTCATTTAATTATCTCAACCTAACTAAATTATATTCAAGAATTGCCTCAATGCCTTGATTCTTGAAAAATAACTAGTTAAAATATCGAAGTTATTCTCAAGAACTGCCTCTAGCCTTAATCTTGAGTCTAACCAATCATGATCCAACAATCTTTACTCATTCTTTAATCAACTTAGACACTTTCTTTAACTTTCTTTATCATTTAAACCATTTTCTTTAACTTTCAAGATTCAACCAAGAACTCATAAAGACTCATCAAGAACTCATAAAGAACTCAAAGAACTCATAAAGAACTCATTCAAGATTCAAGATCTTCAATCAAGAACTCAATCAAGATTCAAGAACTCAATCAAGAACTCATCCAACCTCATTCAAACCACACGCATAATCAACCTAAAAACCATTCGAAATCATCCTTTCAATTATCCAAAATTAACCAAACTTTAACACATTAATCATGATCATATTACAACATATAATCAATCATAAAATCTTGAAAAACTTTTATCAAAACACCATATAAACATATAAAAATCAGATTTATAAATCATACATAAAATCATGGATATTCATCAACAATCAACCCAAATATGCATTTAATTCATACTATAAACATAGTATACCAAATAGGTTGAGAAAGTATGTTACCTAATGAAATATAACCATGAAAAATACCCGAATCTTGCTGCCCGGAATGACTTCGCATGGTCCCAAGCAACACGGTACACCCCCGGCTTTGCATGAACACGGCACGGCTTCACCACGAACCACCATGCACGGCTGCCACTGCACTGTCCTTCACCGTGCGGCTGCACCTCCAACCACGAGCACCACCCCACACGTCTGGCTGCTGCCCAGCCAGACCACACGCACCACTTCCCTTGCACACACGTCCTTCACTTGGACCACGAACCAAACCAAATACCAACCCGAACCAAAGATCTTGAATGAAATTGTTGGGGTTTGAATTATGTTTTATTACTTAAAGATCAATGGATGAAGGATCTTTAAGTATGGGTTTAGAAAAGATGATGAACCAAGTTGGGTTTAAGACATCAAAAATGGCGTGAGAGTGTAAGGCAAAAATGGAGAGAGAGTTTGCCTTTTAAAAGTGATGGCAAAGGTTGATTGAATTAGCAAATGAACAAAGGAACCTAAAGCCTTACTAACTCCTCTATTTATAGAGGTTAGTCAAGGTGTGAACATGAAGCAAGTGGCAAAACTTGCCATCAAACACAAGGAGGGCCGGTTGGGCTTAGAAGAAAAAGGCCAAAATGATCACTTGGGCCATTTGCACTAATTCATGACTAATCATGATTAATTTTGCACTTGGCCCAAAACTAATTTAATTAATTAGAAAATTAAATAATAAAATTCTAATAATTAAAATAAAATAAAATTAAGAATTAATAAACCATTAAATAATAATGGTTGCACTTAAGCATTAAAAATAGTCTAAAAACAAATTTAGACCATGCACCGCAACAAAATAAAATAAGAAAGCTAACACGAAAAATAGCCCAAAATCTGGGGCGTTACAGATGCACCACCCAATGGTGTACCCTGCACAACGAATTCCTCTCGCCGGCTCCATTCCTCAATGTGACGTGAATGCACTTGCGGCCAATTACCCTGAGCTCTCCGGTCTTTTTTATGTAGACGATCATTAGTGTCAACTGCTATAGGGATCGGCTGGACAAATCCAAACTGCCTCATGACTCGATCTGGGTAATAAAACTCCACAGCGTCAAAGCAGATAAGGGGCACTCTGCTCCTCCACACATGCCGGTCAGACCTACAAATTTCCGGAAGTAGCTCAATAACGGCGTCAGTGTATGGCTGCCATATCATCTGTATATCAAATTACGTTGTTAGGTTAAAATAGTTTGAATTGTATTAGAGATCAACAAAATATTGTGTAAGAAAACATACCTGATCGTCTCGCTGGTGGTCCAAGGCATCCTGGTAATAAGGCAAACCAGTCGCACTATGAGCATTGGTAAAATAAACACGTAGCCAACTACAAAAATGTAAAAAATTCATAAATCAAAACCAAAATGCAAAATAATGTATAAGTGAAAATCAATTCACTTTACCTGCATGCTAATGAATCCACACCCCGGACATGCTGGGACCCAAGTGGGTAATCTAAGTCTTCTTGCTCTTGTGGTGGGTCTCGGGGCCTAGTAATTTCTGGTCATTCAATACATATGTGCTCCCAAGACCATAGCTGCATAAGGATAAGAGCCCCACCCATCTCTCGTGCTCCACTCCTGCATGATCGACATAGCTGACGGTATAGAAAAGCAAGAGTGGATGAACCCCAGCTGTACGTCGAAGCTATGTCCCAATCCCTGAGTAGCGGAAGGTAGTACAACGACACTGAGTCACCACTCTTGTCCACAAACAAAATAGATCCCATCATCGCCAAGATGTACACTCGTGCATGTCGCTGAACTAGTATGTCGTCAGCATCATCAGGAAGTCTGGAGAAGTGACGCCTCAACCAAGTCAGCTTTAGATGTGACCCCTCTAGATAAGGCTTTTGTGTCTGCT